>CM076971.1:17795051-17910051 GCA_039105355.1 Benthosema pterotum | reverse complement strand
AAACACAGAAACTTTCCAATCTATACAACTTTTCCCAGGGAATGATTAGTGGTTAAATTCCCTGTAAGGCTCTACACTCGTTAACGCCACATTATCTGCTCGTTATGCCTTAGATCAAAGGCAACAGGCTAATCAACTCAGTACTGTAGGGTAGCTAGGCAACTTCTATATGCCTTTGCTCCAAGGTCACACACACACACACACACACACACACACACACACACACACACACACACACACACACACACACACACACACACACACACACACACACACACACACACACACACAGTAACATGTGGGTGCACTGAATATGGTTAATGATTTCCTTATAATTTGATGTTTTCTCTGTGGTTATTGTAGCATAATTACATTTTTTTCTCTCCCAGTGAGGAGGGGACTTTTGGGAAGCACTTTAGACCCCGGCAAGGACTTGAAAGGGTCCCAAACCCTGTACAGTGTGACCTATGGTCGAACTCTCCCTCCCTCAACAGCATGCCTGCAGGCAAATAGCTTTTAATAATCGGGCAGAACATGTTGATCACGATTGCAAAGTAGTGTGATAGCCTTCCGATTTGCATGATGTATGAAGACACTGCAGAGAGTGGTTGTTCCTGATTTCTGTCTGTCTTGACGAGAAAACCACCCAAAGACAGATATACAGTAGGCCAGGGGCACCCTAAAGGTAGATCAAAGTCAAAGTCGTCAGATTAGTCACTCACGTTACCGCAGTGAAATTAGTTCTCCGCTTTTGACCCATCTCTTGGAGCGGTGAGCTGCAGCGTGCGCCGCGCTCGGGAATCGATTAGTTGATTTGACCCCCAATCCATCCCTTTAATGCTGAGTGCCAAGCAGGGAGGCATTGGGTCCCATTTTTACAGTATTTGGTATGACCCGACCGGGAATCGAACCCCGGCCTCCCAGTTCCAGGGCGGACACTCTAACCACAAGGCCACTGGTCTGGTGATCGTGATCTACCAGTAGATCACAAAGGCTGTGCAGGTATGCAGATCACATGACATGTCCCTAAAATGATAAAATTTATATATTTATCTGCCACATGAATTAAGGTGACTTGATTGATATAAAAAAAAATCTGAACACTTGTACAGCAAAACGCTGAGTGACACTGATTAGTTTTTCTGATTACAGTGGAGTGACTCGTATAAAAACGCACAGGCTTGGTTGCATACCACTGATTGAGCCATGATGGTCAAGTGTGTTATTTCAGTATATTGAGCTAATAACCGGAAATTCAAAGGCCCAGAACACTTCCAACATTTCAGTCCTGTTAAGATTAATTTCCAAAAAAAGCCCTCTACTCTCTAACTGATTGCGGAGTTGAGGTAGAGGTACAGAGAGAAGAATAATCATTGTAAAGAAACAGTAATACTCAATGACCCCTGGAGGCTTCATTTGTCATGCACCAACTTTTCCCTGCTGGGCATAATTCAAAATAGAGGGAGATATAAAGACCAGAGTTCATAGGCATAAGTTTTAAGATTCCTGTTCAGTATGTTGCATGAAATACCATGAAACTTCAGCCAAAAGTCAGACTCCGGCTCCAGGCCTATAGTAGATCTCGCTGAGCTGATCATTTTGAAAGTCAAAAAAGTGTGGGCACACGCATGCAGTAGGCCTACATCAGAACCTTATAGCGGGAGAGTTCTGATATTCATGTACCCGTAACCAGAGCAGAGCAGCTCAGTCATGTGGTTCGTCACGTGTCTATGCAGAGCCTCTACGCTGACTAACTGCAGTTGGAAATACATGGTTTTCAACGAGAACGGTGCGAATAAGAGCTATTTTAGGTTTAGGTACATATGCAAAACACCAACTGTTTTAAAGTATTGTTCAGTCATCACAACTCAAGTTTGTTGTACTATTATTAAAGAACAACTAAAATAAAGGTCATTAAAGCTGGACTATTGGCATTGAGTCCAATGCATTTCTGCCTACTCCTACCAGACCCCTACTCATAGTCCTACTTCCCAGCTACAGTCAAGGACTATCTAGAAAAGGACAGGACGCCAAGACATGGCTTCCTGTCCTCATGGGAGGAAACAGACATGCGCAGTGCATTCCAGGAAGTTTGACTCTTGAAACCATGCATGCCATTGGTCTCTTGGGTGGTTTGCCAAGCGTCAAACTTCCTTGTCTGTACTGCGCATGTCTGTTTCCTCCCATGAGGACAGGAAGCCATGTCTTGGCGTCCTGTCCTTATTAGATAGTCCTTGGCTACAGTCACAGTGACTGATGTCACAGGTTGCTCAAATGAAGTGGCAGATGTAAACTACTAAACTAATTCTGGCAATACAGAGGGCGTATTGTGAGAATGACAGTAACCGCCAACCTGTTTTCTTTAATTTGTCTGCATGGGTCTGCATTTGTTTACAAGGCCACAGTCATTACATGATGGTTTTCCTGCATTGCTTGCTGGTCCCCATTAAATCCTTATGAAGTTCCGGTTTCCGAGTCAGCATTGGGCTCCTCCATGCGTTCCAGCAGTGCGACTGCCTGGGGACATAGGATTGAACGGGAATATCAGAACTCTCCCACTATAAGGCTTTTAACTACTGTATAAGCATTTACTTCGAAATATCTTTGAAATTTGGGTTGTTTTGCATGCCATCATATTTGGTGGGGCAGCCAGGGCATTTAGGGGGGCATTGCCCCCGCATTCCCATGCAAGTCTGTCTGTCAAACAAATCCAGATGATAAGTGCAGAATGAATCATGGATGGACGGGCGGATGGACGGAAAGGAAAGCAAGAAAGAAAGACAAAAAGAAATTGGACTGCTACAGACTAACATCTTTCGACCGCCTTTGACTTCCAACCATTGTGACCTCTCACAGTTGACCTTTGAACTTACCGCAACAAGCCCTACCATAACTCAGTTTAACACTGACCCTTGACCTGCCATCTGAGAGGACAAACCAAATCTCTTCACTTTGAAACATGCACACACACACACACTCTCTGTCCAAAGTTTGGAGATTGATGATATCACAAGAGCTTATTCAGCAGTTTGTGTTTGTGAGTGAGTGAGTGCACGAGCGCGTGTGGGCGTGCACAGATGTACGCATGCATGCACTCCTCACAGCCAAGTATGGACGTTTAATGTTTATTTAGAGTGCCTTTAACAAAAACCAAATGGCAGCCAAGTCTATGAACTTTTATGCTTGCTTAGTGTGCTTGGCACTATAACATGCGGCATCACGTGGCAGCCACCTTGTCCTTCAGACAATGTTGCAGCATGGCTAATACGTAAAGGAAATCAAGGAGGGACTTAGTGAAGGGCTCATTACCAGACTTGTCTTTTTGTTGCTGGATACAGGGACCCAGCCACAAAGCTGTGTGAAAAAGAGTGGTTGCACCACTTTAAAATCTCACCCATGTGAAGTGATAGTCATCATACATTGTCATACATCTCATTCTGGCCAATCATAATTTGTATCCTCACTTGTCTAAAATGTAAGTCCACTCAAAGCGGGACATTGGAGGGGCAAATGCACCTCATAAAGATACCAAAAATATATAATCGATAGTTAAATGAACAAATAAAAATAGATCAGCTTATATTACAATCAGTAGTTTAATGGATAAATAAAATTGATCAAGCTTGGCATATTAAATACAAATATCAGTGCCTTTATCTATGATAGCCCCAGTGCCTTCTATTATCTATGTGTTCTATGTGAGCCCATCTGTAATCTATGAGTATCTCTTCATTGTTCAATGCTGAGAGCTTGTTCTGACACCATCATGCCAGTCAGGTTCTCCATGGCTCTCTTGCGGGCTGTCTCGTTGATCTCCATTGGTTTTAACCATGCATAGCCACACTGTCGTAATTGTACAAAAAATAAAGAGGCTTGGAAGCCATCTCTACATGCTTTAGGATTAGAATAATTCCAGCTCATTAATGACTTCCTTTTGGCGGTTCCTATAGGGGGTTCGATGGATGGACAAGACTACTCTGAGCTTATAACCAAATGAAACCCTTATGGCTCCTTTGGTTATGATTGCATGGTTGTCCTTGAAATTAAAAGGTTGTGGAACTCGAAGGTGTCATAGTTGCATAGCAGACGTAAATTGTACATCCAGAAATAAACTGATGAAAGCATTTCCTTTTCCTCAATGTTGATCCACCATCCCTTCAGTTCCATATCGTAACCAAGTACACTTTCTCAAATAACTGTAAAATCCTCACTGTTTACTAAAAGACCAGTACAAAGGCTCCACATCGATGTCGAGTCTCAATGCATATCATTGGTAGAGTTTGAAGTCACGCACTAGATTGCGGACCATGTCTTTGCAATAAGGCTTGAAGGCCAGACAGGTGGGGATGTTCTCTGGTTGTTCATACCATAACTTATGGGCGATGCCTCTCTCTGACAGTGTCTCGGATAAGGAAAGGAGCGAAGATGCATCGTCTCCCTGAAGAATCACTTTGTGCATGTTGTCCAGGTCCGCCAGGTACTGTCTTGTGTCATTGTCACCGGAATGCAGATGAATGGCTGCAGTAGCAGCATGACATGCCTGGGCTATGACTGCGCCCACTGGCCAGTTTAAATCGCTCCGGATCACTATGTACTGGGTCAGGCGGTCGCGGTCGGGTGATGACATCTCTATGAGCCAGTAGACTAGGGAGGTTAGGAGTGAGGTTGCGGAAACAATGGTGTACTTTACATCTGCCATTTCATTTGAGCAACCTGTGACATCAGTCATCTGTGACGTCAGTCATTCATGACCAAATTTGGTCATGTTTCCGTCTGTCTGTCCGTCCATCTTAAATCACTTATCTGGGGTTGGGTCATGGGTAAAACAGCTCCAGACGTCACTTTCCATAGACTACACTAGTCACTTCAAACTGGGGGGGGGGGGTCCAGAGGTATTCTTCAAGGCCGTTGTCGAGCTTTAGCCCCAATCTGGACCTTAGTTGTCTCCTTCCAGTGGGACATGCCTTGTAGAGCTCCTGTAGGAGATGCTCAGTCAGGAGGCGCTTTAAATGGCTGAACATAATATATTGAATATGTTTGAGTGTAGTGTTTTTCAACCATTTTGATACCAGAGCACACTATTTATTCATTTGATGTCATTTTCACAGGGACCCCAAAACTAAAGATTTCTTTTGTTTTATTTTGTCACAATTCCAGGCTGGATTTGGCACTAACAAACCAGGGAAACAGATCAAAAGGTCTCCACCAGCTGTGAGGGCAACAGTCACCCCAACAGGGGGTGTTACGTCACCCCTGCAGGCAACTGTTACGTCACTGTTACGTCACGCACAGGGTGATGTAACAGTTGCCTGTTACGTCATGGACAGACGTGCGGACGGACAGACGGACAGGGGGTGGAACATAGTCACCAACTTACGGTGGAGACAATGACCCTTCTACATTCTCTTATTGTGTATACTTCTTAATGAAGTGGGCCAATTCAGATGAATATTTAAACCCTTGAAAGTGTAAACATAAAAAGAAATGCACATGCAAGGGTCCATTTGATTTCATATTTACGCTCTCAAGAGTCAAATCTACTGTACCAACTTTCCATCATTAAGCTGAGGACCACCTGGCACTCTCAGGGACCATTGGTCCCTGAAGCAAACATAGTAGAACTGTGCTTGACACCAGTAAGTGGTACATAGATGTGCTTTCACAGAACTCAGCAAACCTACTTCAATGAACAAATAAAATCCAAAGTAAATGGGTTGCTTTATCCCCCATCACGGGAGTCCCTGGCCACTAACAGGATTAACACCTTGATGTGAATTCACCACAAAACAGAACTTATCTCACTAATACTGTAAAGAAGAGGGATCAGTCATTTATATACCTATAAATGACTGAATGGGGCGGCTGTGGGAATTCAGTTCACCCCCATATTCAATTAAAGTGAGAATCGGAAAAGATATACAGTTGCATCTGTTGTTTTTTGTAACAACCATATGTTACATTTGGAATGCTGTGTGTGTATTACTGTGCAAGTGTGCATAGCTAATGCCGGTGTGAATAGGCTTTACGAAATCTCATTTACTCAACAGTAATGGGGATTTTCCTTTGAAATCTCAGTCCAATTGTATTAAGTGTAATGCAATTATTTTACAATACACAGGAGTGAGGTAATATTGAAACGTAAAAGTGGGTGTTGGGTGGAGATAGCAGAGAGACATATACTGTAGATACCATGTTAATATCATCTCTGTCGGGTGGAAAGCTCCTATGTGCAAAACGGTTCAGAATTCTGTTACTCTTCAGCAGATCTACAGACTACCGGTATAATTTCAGATCGATGAGCTTGTGGCTTTGCTTTACATTTATGATTTTGTGATGCTGTGGTATACAGTACATGATCGTGTGTGTGTGTGTGTGTGTGTGTGTGTGTGTGTGTGTGTGTGTGTGTGTGTGTGTGTGTGTGTGTGTGTGTGTGTGTGTGTGTGTGTGTGTGTGTGTGTGTGTGTGTGTGTGTGTATCTCAAGACATATAGTCACTCAAAAGTTCAGTAAAGCAAAAAAAACATAAAAATACTAAATAATAATAACATAAAAATAACAAATAATGAATAAATCATAACTGATTACATGGCTTTTGTCTAATACAAATGACAAGTGAAGTGAAACGCACACGCATTCTTACTCTATATGTACTGTATGCACGCATACAAGGTCAGCTCATTTGTATTAGCTTCTTTCCTCCAAGACTTGCATCAATTGTATCTGTCAATAATGTGTGGGTGTATGTTGACTGCATATACTGCGTGCGTGTGTGTGTGTGTGTGTGTGTGGGCGTGTGTGTGTGTGTGTGTGTGTGTGTGTGTGTGTGTGTGTGTGTGTGTGTGCTTGAGTGGAGGTCAATCTTGACAATCATCGGGTAATTGTTTGTTACTTTGTTTACAGTATTGACTTAATTAGTCGCTCTCATGCCATTAGAACTAAAACTGAATGTTCTGTTTTAGTACTATTTGGACATTTCAGACAGTACAATACATTAATCATGCGCGTGTGTGCTTGTGTCCATGCATGCGTGTGTGTGTAGCTGGCTGCACTATACACCAGTAATCAAGTCAAAGCAAATCATCGTAAAAACTATTTGTATAGCACTTAACTGAATAGATTCATTAGATTACAACATCCACCCATTGAATGTTACCTCCACATGGCTGTCAGGTTATAGCTTGGCTAAAGCCAGACCGAATCAGGTGTTTGCAAGAAAAAAAAAACTGCAGGCAATCATACAATTGAGCTTCTAGACCTATTTAGATCTATCTTTTTTGCCAACAGCTGTTTCGGTCTGGCTTTAGTCAGGTGACAGTCGGTAGCTTGTGACTTCAAGTGAAGGGAAGAGACCGGTGGTTGTATTCATCATTGGTTCCAAACCCCTTTAGCTTGAGAGAGCCAAAAGAGAAGGCAGAGAGCTCATAATGTGTCACAACATGACCCGTTAGGATCTTGTAGATCAGCTGTAGTGTTTTGAAATTAAAGCAACAAAAAACAAAATGTATAGGACATTAAAATGCATGCATTTACCTGTGAATCGTGACCCATCAAGTTGGAGTCTGACATGCAGCAGAGGTCATCATGAACGGGACTCGAACATGCTGTCAGACAAGACCCTATATGTGGTATAGAACACTAGGTCAGAAGGCGCCCCAGGCTTGTATACTTTTTGTTGTTTTATAATCCCCATGCCCCCCTCACTTAGATCTTAGATCACCTCTATTGTGATTGAAGAATAAGCAAATAGGAATCAACTGACTGTGAGAAACTGCTAATGTTACTGCTGCAGAATTTGGCCCCTCGCTAGAAACATACTGTATCAGATGTTGAGTGACTATAAGAGAGACTATTCAGAGACAATATCGCAGAGACATTATTTTTGGACCACAATTCTATATTGATTTATTCAATTTATTGAGTCATTCTGCAACTGCATATAGAGAAAACTTCCAGAACCAGGGGATGAGCGAGTGATGTCAGGACTTCAGTGCTCTATAATCTAGAAGGCAGGCAGGCTGCCCCGCCCCTAACTATTCATTTCAATGAAAGTTGCTCTGACTGTCTGTGTGCCTGTCTGTGCGCCTGTCTGTGCGCCTGTCTGCCTGCCTGTCTGTCTGTCTGTCTGTGTGTCTCTCTCTCTCTCTCTCTCTCTCTCTCTCTCTCTCTGCAAAGCTAAATCAACAAGAACTTCTCGCATGGCTCCTCCTCTCCTCTCATCCGTTACTTTTCCATTTGGCAAAAACTAGTTTTCATCAGAAAAACTCCAACAACTGTCTGTCTGTCTGTCTGTCTGTCTGTCTGTCTGTCTGTCTGTCTGTCTGTCTGTCTGTCTGTCTGTCTGTCTGTCTGTCTGTCTGTCTGTCTGTCTGTCTGCGTGTCTGTATGTCTGACTATATTTATCTGTCTATTTATCAGTCTGACGGCAAGTGTTGTTTATCTATCTGTCTGTCTATCTGTTTGTTTGTTTGTTTGTGTACATGTCATTACTGTTGGCTTTGAACACTGTCCAAAGTAATTGGCTCCAAACTTTTCCATTTTTAGGATGCACACATGCTGTGTTGGTGACATTCCAAGCATCTAAACCATCCTCCATCTCTCTCTCTCTCTCTCTCTCTCTCTCTCACTCTCTCTCTCTCTCTCTCTCACTCTCTCACACACTCACACACTCACACACACACACACACACACACACACACACACACACACACACACACACACACACACACACACACACACACTGTGTACATCATTACTCACTCTTCCTTTCCTGACTCCTCTATATCTCTTTTTTTCTCTCGCTTTACTTAGTACTTTCATTCCATCCCTCTGGGATGCTTCATTTGCATACCTTTGAAAACATTAATATGATTGAAACGATTGCAAACAAAGCATAACGATCACGACGGGCCTGGCTGTCCTTGAAGGAAGGTGATGGGAGGTAAACCAGAGGAGCATCCTGATCCGACCTCTCCTCACCTTCATTACACCGGTCATACCGTAACCACCTTCCTATGTCTTCCCTCCTCTCTATCCTCACTTGAACCATCAGTTTGAAGTCGGTCTGTTGAGCTCATATCTGGCCTCTTACTCCTGCTCCACTGAGCGAGGAGTAAAGTTTCTCACAGCTCCTGTAGTGGTTTAACTCATTTCAAAGCTAATTTATATTATAGCTAGATATAGGACAGTGGTTTCTCAAACTGTTTCATGTCAACGACCCCCAAATTGACACTAATCAGCCCGCAGGCCCCCATTAAAAATACATATGCCGGGAACGAAGATTTTTACAGCTCTAGCAATGATTTCAACCAGACCCCCAGTTAGACATGAAAGGCTATGTGGACATAACAGCAATTCTATCTCCCAAACCCCAATTTATGTTGTAAAATCAAATTTAATTTAATTTAATTTAACTCAAAGAGTGTATACAGACCCGTAGGGGTGTATTTGGTTCCTATTCATCATTTAGCTGGGGACCCCCTGGACTCCAGGACTTTGAAGAGCAGTGAAGTAAGCCTCATGTCTCAGTCAACCCTCACACCAGCTACGTATATGTACCACTACAACCTTATGGCCTCAGGATACCTCAAACAGTTCCCTGCCCCTCCCAAACAGAGGTTTACTGTACTGTACCTCTCTCCGTTCTCCCATTCCCACCCCCTGACCTGGGCGTCCTTCAGGGAATTAATGAACTGATTAAATAGCCAATGGCCATGACTTTACCGCTATATGTTTGTGGTTGTTGTATGCTTGCCTGACTTGTCCGCTGCACAAAATGCCCTTTACCTCTATAAGCCCTTTACTTGTCCTTTGAAAGTACAACTCATTTTCACAGCAACAGATTTGGATGTACAACTTAAGGTTTTGCCCTGCAGCCCTTTCATTGATGTTGGCGTACAGCTCTGTCCCATGAGTTCTACTACTGTATAGACTAGGACATGTCTGTTGGCACATCCAGTACCCTGATTACTGGGAATAATTAAGTTATGGTAATTGGATTGGAGCGTTTACAAGAATATTAATATGTCATCAGAGCAATAACCTGGCTATTTGAATATAGTACACTCGCCTTGATATCTTATGCCAATACTTATTCTATCTACTTAATTTACGTCTCTTATGTGTCTGTATACTGTTGTACATCCTCACACATGTACACCTTTCAAAAGCAGACATTTTCTATGCAGCTAATCTCTGTCTGTCTGTCTGTCTGTCTGTCTGTCTGTCTGTCTGTCTGTCTGTCTGTCTGTCTGTCTGTCTGTCTGTCTGTCTGTCTGTCTGTCTGTCTGTCTGTCTGTCTGTCTGTCTGTCTGTCTGTCTGTTTTAACAAGCTCATCTATTTGTAGTTCTTGCAAACATGTCATGTCAGTATGTCTGAGTCTGCAGCATTGGTATAGACTTTGATCTCCCTGGGGTCTGGGGATCCCATTCCCCAGGGTCCTTGGGGATGTTTCAGGAGGTGGGTCTCAGCACAAATTGTTAAGTTCAACCACTTTAACCCTATATTATCAGCCAACGTCTCACTGATAAGCACCAGCATGCACTGGCAACTTTCAGAAGTATTTTTCTCCTAGTGTGGAGGAAGAATGATCATGATTTTTATTATGATCTCTGCCCTTGAAACAAGCCTATGTAGTCCTTAATTTCTGTGTATGTAAATATAAAGATAATAGCAATTCAAAACCATGCCTCCTGCTGTTGTTATAAGAATGGGGAGGGAGCGCTCTATGCATGGTCATGGCACCAGAGTCTATTCCTGCCCATCAAGTATAATTCATGCTCTGTCCCGCGATGGTGTCTTGCACGCAGACCTCTAAGCTCACAACAGGCACATTCACAATGAAATGTGAGGCTTGTTAGCTTGTATGCCAAGTGTTCTCTGTGTGTAATACTGTTCCGCATGTAGAAATGTCTCCCTAGGGTGCATGACCTGCTCTACCTCCTGAGCCACAGTTGCCCCCCACATTGTGCAGGCTCACAACTCGGCACAATGCAACTTTATTAAAAATCTGGTGTCTGGTTCCCTGCATGGCATAAAGTATTTTAGGATCGGGATCTGTGGCCAAACACATATTAATTTGTGGGTCCTTGACATGAAGATGCTTTGAGAAGCACAGCCGTTGAGACAGAGCTAAAGATTGCTAGTATTAGCAGAATATTAATTTTTAATCTGATCTAATCTGCACATCTTGGAACATAATGAGACCAGTGTTGTCCTCATGCCTGTGTCCTGGTTTACTTGTGGAATATGGAGTCTCACTCACTCTCTGTCACTGCCTCTCTTCTCTCCTTCATTTTCTCCACCAGGCCAAAGGCATGTGGGGAGAGTCTGTTTCGCATTGCTCTCTCTTTCTCGCATCTTTCTCTTTCTCTCAGTTAATTGGTTTATTAATTAATTAGTTTGTTGGCATGAGAAAATTCATATTTACTTTAACATTGTCAAAGGACATGGGGAACAAACCATCTCTCTCTCTCTCTCTCTCTCTCTCTCTCTCTGAAATGTACAGAAAAACCTTTGAACCTGCAGATCACCTATGAGCTCAGCTGTATATATATAACAACAGGAATTATTGTCTTTAATTGGTGTGCTAATGTTATAGAGGGAGAGTGGTGACATGCTTTGGTCTCGCCGCATAGTATAGTGGGTGCCTATAGCAGCGGGTTCCAAACACGCAGATCATGACTAGAACCATCCCTTTGAGAATGGGAGTCAACTGTTAGAATGGGCGTCCCCTCTTAGTACATTTCTCTTTTCCATTTTTGCCTCCTCTATGATTTGTTGCTTCTGGCTTTAGAAGTAATTATTTTGTACGTCTCTGAAATGAACGTCATAATGAAAGGAGTTTTTCAGAATTGCAGTAGTTGTAGCCTACTTGAATATAGTACTGTAAATTGCAGTTTTGTTGCACTGTATGCTTGACTTGTACTGTAACTCTCATTTTCTGTCAATAAAAATGTCAATCATTCATTCAACAGGAGTGTGGCCACTCTCTTACTATTGTGTGGCCACTCTCTTACTATAAGCCAGAGGTTTTCAACCTTTTTCATACCATTGCCACAGACCACCATTTGATGTTGAGTTCAGTCTCTCTTACCCAAAGGATTTTCAAGTTTTGGTCACCAATTTAGGAGATAACTGGCAAAATGCTGGTCAAAGTAACAATTCTTCTACATTTTCTAAATGTGTAGATTCTTGAAAATTCAGTAATTCAATGCAATGCAATATAATTTAACTATTGAGAGCGTAAATTGAAACCATTTGGTATCATTTTACGATCTCAAGTGTTACAGATGTGTAAGGGTCCAGTTACTAACTGTCCATTATTTAGCTGGGGACCACCTGGAATCCTCTCAGGGACCACTGGTGGTCCCCGGACCAATTGTTGAAAACCCATGGTATAGGGTACTTCTCTGGCTTGCGTGAATGAATGCTCCAATCAGAAGCCAGAGTTATGGTCAGGTGGGGGGTTAGATATGCCACAACAACAGACAGCTCTGTTCAACAACAGACCTACTTGTACGGAACACAACTGCAGATAAATGAAAGCAGCCTTGTCGTGTAGCCTACTAAATTTGCTGGTAATTAGCCTATTAGTTATTTATTAATATATTAAGCCATGTAATAACCGTTATAACAACTTTCGAACCAGTGAGACATCATCCTTATGCTGCCACGCTGTCAGTTGTTAGGAAACAAATCACCTGTTCATCTGCTATCCTTACTAGATTCTGCAGTCTTATTTTTGAGAATGCATGCCATGGATTGATGCAAAAAGTTATTAGATCCTGCATTTCAATGATTTTAATTCACCCTATAGAGAGACAGAACTGTGAAACATTTGGAAAATCATAATAGTAACATAATAATAATAGTAGTAGTAGAAAATGGCGGGGTAAAATAAATCTAAAACCATTTGGACAGATTTCTCATAATAGCCTATCACATTTTTGAAGGGACAGCCAGGCATGCCACTGACTCCCTCCCTCCAAAGCCTGCAAGGTGCAGGAGTGAGTGACGCCCCCTCTCTCTGAGGATGAAGTGGTTCCTTCCAGCCGGTGATCCCGCTCTTCGCTCCTCTCCCTGCTCCACACACACACCGTCACCGTCAGCCCGGCAGATCGGTGCTCCAGTCCCGCTACACACACTACAGCACGTCCAACCGCCGCTCACCATCCGCTGCGCTTCTTTCACACACCTCTTCACCACTTCTTGGGTGAGTCGTGATTTTGTATTCCCCTCTTTTTCTCTTTGCTCTTCTCCTCTTTTTCTCTTTCTTTTACTCTTTTTCTTGAACTCTGTTTTGATTGTGCTTTTTGATAGCCTGTGACCAGTTTATTTGGCTATGTTTTGTTTTCGGGGGGAAAGAATTTTGGACCAGGTTGGAATTTGGGCGACTGCAAACTGCTGAACATCATGCTGTGATGGACTCGCAGAGAATGCGGTGCAGTCGGTGCTTGTTGTGCTGCTGCTGGAGAGTCGCGCATCAAAACATTCCCTTCTCCTTTGATTTTTGTTTCTAACACCATTTCTTCTTCCATAAAACGCTTTTTTCTTTTCTTCTTGCAACTTGTTGGATGTAAGTTTTTCCGTTGTTTGGGCAAATTGGCACAGACAGATCCGATGTGACGGAAGACTGGAATTTGTTTAAACTTAAACGTTTTGCTCATTGAACAGAGCAGCTGTTGTCCCCGCATGTCCTCTGTGAATAAGGACAATTTGAGTTTCAAGAACATCAGGAGACTGTGTAGTGTGTTCGTATGGATGCATGCACGTGCGTTTGCCAATTAAACTAATCAGTATGATTATTAATTGGCACAGGCTGTGGGTAGACCTACATGTGAATGTCCTGGCTGGGTGTAGCTTACATTTACATTTCTTCAGAGTTCTACGTACAATAGGCTAAATATCAAGAGTGCGGTCCAGGGTGACCTGATGTCCCTCTTTGCGTGGGACAGCCCCTCAAGACTTTTTACTGTGTCCCACCAATCCCTGTCCCACATTGTGACGGACAGGCATCAGTGTTTAAATCACGCAATATGTGTCTTTCTGTTGTCTCTTTTTCTGCTGTACAGTAGCCTAGATGTGTTTTTAAGTCCGTTAAAAATAACCCGAGTATTCACACACTCACTCCATAGAGGTGCACATTGAATCCCCATGTCACATCAAATTGTTTGATATATTTTAATTGAAATCATGAATTACTTTTTTGACATCAAGATCTTAATATTTTGCTAACTGCGTTGGCAATGCGTTTCCCCACATCGTACCACTCATGCAATACCTCGTCCCTCAAATGAACAGTTTAGATCTGGTCACCCGTGCGGTCTGACTGCTTGATGTGCAGGCAGCTGTAGGCCTAAATGAGTAGGATTAGTTTATAGTGAAGGGTCTGAAGCTGTAGAATTGTTGTCTGCAGTGGCACTTGGCATAATATCCCAATCTGTAGTATGCATGATATGGGATCCGATGTGTGTAGAATATTGATCTTTAAGTAAAGTTGATGATTATGATGTTGAGGTGGAGGATGGGTAGGGTATTGGATAATATGGTATTGTATGATATACGGTATTATAAGATTCATATCTCTTATTTTCATGTTTGATTAATTGACTATGCCTGCTTGAAAGCAGGCAGTTGTAAGAAGTTAAAACGTTTACCATGGGTGCTATCTGGCCTTAAAAATCAACTGTTAATGAATAAAACACACCCTTCAAGTGTGAATAAATCAACACTTGAAATGGAAATTGTTAAATAAATAATGATGTTGATAAAAAATACTACAATGTTAATTATATGAAGGCCTACACTGTGAGTATGAGATCTGTTTGCATATGCTGCTGTATTGGAGCGACTAATAGAGGAAGCTTTTTCATATTTCTCTGTGTACATGGCTATTACTTCTTAATTATATTGCAAAAGCTGGTGTGCATGATTTAGGCTTTATTTGATTTCAGTCTATTGAATATTGAACCACTAGTTTAGTTGGCAACACAGGCACACAGTTGGCTGCCTGGAAACTGGTCCAATTACTGTACCACTAAGACCCATCCGGGTGCTAGAGGGTTCCCCTGGAAAAACAAAATGCAGGTGGGAGGAGTTGCAGTTTTTCTTATGTTTTTTTGGGCTACATTAGTTTGATTAGTTTCATTGATCATAGAAAACAAAATAAAGTATCTGGTGTCCCTTTAGACGAGAAGTGAAAGTGGAAAAAACCTTCCATGTAAAAGGGCAAAACTGTGAATGCCAAAACTTGTGACATCTTGGCTCCTGTGGCCTGATGGTGAATGTAAAACCATGATGTGAAGTGATGATGATAGAAGAAAAATGGTAGAAGTAGAACTTTCTTGTACATGTGACTGGTCTATCTAACAGTCTGTGCACATTCAATCATTTTCATTAAATGGCAAACTTCGTGTATAAAGGCTTGATAAAAAAAATGTGAATGCCACAGGACTTTGCCGCACCAGTTCTTGTGTAAAAGTGGCCTATGTTAATCAAGCCCCCTTTTCATCAATCATATTGATAGTGTGTAGTGTCACAGAGTGCTTGTATAGTCACTTATGAGTTATGAACAGCAATGTCATAAAAACATAAGCGATAAGGGCTGATGTGATTTATAAGACATTTTTAAATGGTCATGGTCGGTTACAATGTATATTCAATCACAGCTATTCAATCAGTGTTCTCCTATTGTCCAGTTTGAGATATTTTTTGTTTTATTTTGTGTGTTAGGTAGTGATGTATAGCGCCACCTTTCAGCCTCTGTCATTATCCTGTCATCTGAGAGACAGATGGACAAATTGATGGACAAACAAAATAGACAGACAGACAGACAGACAGACAGACAGACATCCAGACAGACAGACAGACAGACAGACAGACAAACAGACAGACAGACAGACAGACAGACAGATGGAAACCATCATCCATTCAGACAGACTGACAGACAGAGAGACAGACAAATGGATAGACACTATTCATCCAGGGACATAGAGGCATAGAGGCACATGCAGCTTCATCTATCCAAACGGATGTGTGCACGCATGCACACACACACACACACACACACACACACACACACACACACACACACACACACACACACACACACACACACACACACACACACACACACACACACACACACACACACACACACAGTACTATCCGCATCCATCCATCCACTGGACGCACGCAAGTCACAAACTGAATCCTTTTACGGTTCATTTTTTTCATCCCTCCCTTTCTTTATTTTTCTGAGAATAACAAAATGATGGAGCCTGTACAAAACTTATTAATTTCTCTGTAAATATATGACTTTCCGCTGCATTAGTTTTTGCAGAGAATAGTGAAACGGTGAGAATATTTAAAAATGTAGTGGTGATGTTTGGAACCATTTAATGAAGTCCTTGAATAGCCTACCCAGCTCTCCAGTTAAACATGTTATTAGTGACTGTTTTTGTGCATGACTTGCCTCTGAATGTGTAGTTTAATGAGAAGATATTAACTTCCAGCTTCTAAGTGTAAAATAATTTCTGAAGAAAATATGGACCAATCTATGCATACTTAAGTTGTTGGACCCATGTTTGTGGTGTATTATATTTTCCTCCCTTGCTGTGTGACTTACTGTAATGGTGACTTGACTTTACGATTTTTTTTACCTAAATGTTAGTTCACTTGATCATTAAAAGATGCCATGATTTTTGTCAGTCTATTTAGCCTGTGTCTCGGAGGAGAGCGGTGGACATCAGGTTTGGTATTTTCAAACAACATATAATAAACTAATTTTGAATTGGTTTATTTTGATTTTGAGACAATTTCTTTTTTGTTGGGCTCATGGTGCGTGTGTGTGTGCGCGCGCATGTGTGTGTGTGTGTGTGTGTGCGTGTGCGTGCGCGTGCGTGTGTTGGGGGACTTGTGTCAGTGTCCTTGAGGACAAATTATGAAGATAGGTTGAAATTTGAAAATAAGCATGGTGCTTCTTTAACAGTATGCAGCATTAAATTACAGTACGTTGGTGTTTAGAAACTTACACAGACACAGGACAAGTAACCGTTACAGCTTTCACATGTTTTGCTTAATATTGTATAATTACAGTAATTACCATTATTAGTATTGCACAATTAGGCTGTTGGATTAATTGTCTGGCTACTTTGCTGTGATTGTTAGTTGACAGACTGTATTGGTTGTTGATGAACTGGCGAGCTGATTGAGTGACTAATTAGTCAATCGCTACTGTCTGACCCCTGCAGCACCGATGCAGTGTGATGTTAGAGCTGTTTACATCTCCAAGCCATCAACAGCTGGTGTTGTCAACCATGTAATTAATGTCTATTTTGTATTCCATTGTAAAACGGTGTCATGCAACA
This sequence comes from Benthosema pterotum, assembly GCA_039105355.1. Taxonomy (NCBI): domain Eukaryota; kingdom Metazoa; phylum Chordata; class Actinopteri; order Myctophiformes; family Myctophidae; genus Benthosema; species Benthosema pterotum. The sequence continues at coordinate 17,892,685 of CM076971.1, read as the reverse complement.
ACAATACTTAAACTGTGCCAGGTTTAAAGTATGTGTGTGTGCGTGTGTGTGTGTGTGCGTGTGCACGTGTGCGTGTGTGTGTGCGCGCACGCGTGTGGCTCCATGTACAGGCTCCATCATTTTTGTTATTTTCAGAAATATAAAAAAGCAAGGGATGAAAAAATAAAAACGTATAAAACCGTTTAACAGTCAAAGACATTAACTGGTTTAGGCTAAAGTGGCTCCATCATGAATTTAAAATCGAATTCATTAAATAAATGTTGCCCTTTTATACCCACTAAAGCCTAAACTAAAACTACACTCTGTCGAGTGCCAACTTGCACATTACACACAAATACGCCATGGCATACTTGTGAAGAAAAACAAATACCTCCATATCTCCAGGAGATAATACTTATGACAATACTTACAAAGATATTTCAATTACATCACCATTACATCATCGACTAAACAGCCAATCAAAGTTTTCAAAAGCGACGATCACCGACCATGAACCAATTGCAGTACTTGCGCTCGCTCTGCAAGCGCAAGTAGCAACCATTCAGATAATTCATTTTCATCCTGTCTCAGGATGCTATACCCAGGCATTTCAGCTGCAATACCAAAATGGGAAGGGGAGATGTTATACTGGCCCAGTCTGATGTTCGACCCATGCTACGCGCCTGCCCTGCCCACCTCAGTCTCAGTGGGAGGGGGGCACTAAAACACAGCGGGAGGAGGTGGGGACTAATCCATGCGTACCATGACTTAAATGGTTTGAAGGCAAAGTTAAGGGGGGGCGGACTATTCAAATTGGTCCTTAAAGGGAAGAATCTGAGTGGGACGATTCAGACACATCAGAAAAGCACAGATTTCTCAATGAAGGTCAGACTGTTTAAAGAAATACAGTACAGTGCCTAAAATTGTCAAATTGATGGTGGAGCCCCTTCAATGCTTAGTAAATTGATGTCTAAACCAACATTCTAACCATGAAAACAGAGGGGTCCGGTGGAACCTTACAGCTCTGTAACTCTGAGAGTGTGGAACATGTTTGTCCATTCTCAAGAGTTAAATTAGCACTGCAGAGTTTACAGTGTAGAATGATGGTTCTCAAAATGTATATATATAAAAAACATAATTGTGTCAAATGATGTAAGCGAATGAAATTAAATATGAGGACGACCGTAATAAAGACAAATCTACAATCAATTAGCAGGTGTAATGTAAAACAAACGGTATAAACAGGAACCACCCAGGAATGTTGCATTCAACTCGAGTATTACAGCAACAAAGACCTTTAGAGCAGCAGCCAAATGGTTCGGGCATCGCTTCATTGGCAGCCAATCACTCCACTGTACACAGTGCTGATAGCCCTCTACAGTTCCACTATATCACTAGCAGCACACTTTCTGTTTCACACAATCAAACGCCAGGCAGGAGGAGCAGGTTGAGCCTTTTGACGATTTCCACTTCCATCCCACCATCCCTGTCCTGGGGGTCCAACATTAGTAGTGTGTTAATAGTGTGTTCCTCAGAGCACAGGTCTTCACTAGACTTTGCTGTCTAATGCCTATCCAATCATAATCACTTTATCCCACTAGATGGCGGGAGCCAATTTGTGTGATTTTTCTTTGCCCAAATGTGTCAAAAGTGAAGCAAAAAGTGCATTTGCAATGTAACTTGACTGTAAATGTAATACTACTTATTAACGTCAATTATATACAATAATTGACGTAATAATGTCAGTCATACAATCTGATCTTAAATCACTGTGTTATTTGTTTTATTTTATTTTAATAGGCTGTGTTTGTCTGCTGTCTTGGTCAGTTCTCCCTGGCCTTCGCACAACACATCCTGAATCGCAAGTAGAATTCTGGTTATACTGCATTGGAGGCCATATGCAGTATTAAGTGATCAATATGTAAAATTATGCCACAGTTTAGCTCCACCCTCACCACCCATGGCCGTGCGTAACTGCACACAAATGCACATGTCTTATGGTTATAGTAATATGGTATATAAGGTATATTAATATGGTTGCGACCGTGGCGGCCGTCGCGGCGGTTTTCTAACCGTTGTGACCGTTTGGTGTGGCTCTTTGCAGTAACACAGTGAAAAACGTGGCTCTTAGTCTGTGACCGGTTGGCCACCCCTGTGCTAGTAGATAGACTGGTGCTGTAGATGCGAGATTTATTAAAGTCTCACACCATTTGGTATAGGCGTGAAATGGTTAATCTAATCCGACTGTTAATTTGATTATTAAATAAAACTATGGTTGTTATCGAATATCATTTTTTTATATATACATGTTATATTTTTTATATATTAATACATTTAAATGTGTTTCTAACGTAATCAATAGAATAAAATAATGTGGACTAATTACATTTTGTGTCTTCACTGACTGCATACAGTGAAGTCAAGAAATGTCAGTTTCATCAAACTTCCACATGTTTCATGTTCCAAATGTGTGACATCATCACAGTGTGTCTGCTGAAAACCTTGTATGTCTTAAAAGTTACAAAATCAGCAAATAAACCAAGTAAAACACTACTCAGATAACTCGTTGGGAGGGAAAGAGGTCTTTGTCAATTACGTTGGTTAACTCATGATAGGGGCTCAAAGTGTTAAAGAAAACGTACTGTGACATTATTTGACTTTTATATTGAATGTTTATATTACCATTCAAGTCCACTTGCAGTATCACACAGGTTGGGCATCGCTGCGCTACACATCCAGAACGTCTGCAGTGGCCTCAGCCTTACAATGAATCCATCACTGTGCTCAGGTTGTTTTATTTTTGTGCATGGGGGCGTGTCCTCTCTGGGATATCAAAACAGAATCATATTATCAGCGTAGAGTGTGAGCTTGGCACAGAGGGATGCTGCTGTGCTCAGCAATACTGACAATATGCCGACTCCTCAATAAAACAAATAAGTGTATTCTTGCTGCTTTTTGCCTTTCTTCTTCACTCTCTTCACACTCTCTCCCTCCCTTGCTTCCTCCCTACAGTCCTCTTTCTATTATATCTTTATGTCAATTCACTGCCTCTCTCCCTGGCCTGCCTTTATCTCCAATATAATATTTACAGGTAGGACCTAGTCTTGGGCAATATACCGGTATTACCGTTTTTACCGATATTGAAATCAATACCGAGTAATATCGCAGGATTTACAAAAAATACCGAATACCGAATATCGTATTTTACCGTCCCCTCCAAACAATATCGTCCAAAAAAAGAAAAACCATGCAGGGCAGCGCCGCCCGCTCGTGTTGCATTGCATTGCAAAGAGTTGAGATTTGATTCCTTCTATGCATCTTCAATTCTGAACGGATTTTGATAATTCAACCTGTTATTTGCTGTGTCCATTGAGTGGTTTCGTTGGGTGTATATGATGTGTATAATTATATACCGTTTAATTAAATAATATGGACTGAGAATGCCACCTTTTATCTTCTGCACATAGCCAGCTGCAATTAGTGACTCCCTGGTTAATGCTACTGAACAGTGTGCGTTGTTTGGAGAGAGAGAGAGAGAGAGAGAGAGAGAGAGAGAGAGAGAGAGAGAGAGAGAGAGAGAGAGAGAGAGAGAGAGAGAGAGAGAGAGAGAGAGAGAGAGAGAGAGAGAGAGAGAGAGAGAGAGAGAGAGAGAGAGAGAGAGAGAGAGAGAGAGAGAGAGAGAGAGAGAGAGAGAGAGAGAGCCCTCACCCACGTGGCTCTCCCTGCCACGTGTGTCAGCTACGTGTTTCCATAGCAACCACACAACAAACAGAGAGACGAGAGAGTGTGGTAGAGGGACAGCGGAGCCTTATGGATCTGTACACTGAAGGAGCTTGGATTTATTGACTTTTGGATCTAATAGCGATCTTTTCCCTGATCTTTGGTGGTTGACCTGTTATTTGGAGACAAGGTAAGGTTAAAAAAAAAAGCCTTGGTTGCTGTTTTTTTTTTGTAATGGCGGCAGTGATTGATGATCATCGCTAGTTAGATCCAGCTAAATGATGGATCCTTTGTAACCAAACGGACCCTTATGGATCTGTAACTCTTGAGATCACAAAATGAAACCAAATGGACCTCATGCTCTCAGGGACCACTGGTGGTCCCTGGACTACTGGTGTGTGTGTGTGTGTGTGTGTGTGTGTGTGTGTGTGTGTGTGTGTGTGTGTGTGTGTGTGTGTGTGTGTGTGTGTGTGTGTGTAAAAGTTATATTTTTCAGTTGATTTTTAAATACAATTGGCTACTCTGTCTGTGCATGGTGTGCTGTGATCGTCTGCTGTGGTGTTGTCCTTTGATGTAGATGTTTGATATCCACAGGGTGGATGCACAAGGGTTTAATTTAACATATAATGGGGGAAATGGTTATCGTCGTGATTGCGCTGCTCGTCGTGATTGACAGGGGGGACAGGGGGGACGGACAGAGAAGATCACGAGCCCGCGTGGACAGCAGTCGGTGGTTTGGCCGCTAGACTCGGTAATATCGATAATACCGGTTTTAATCACGTTATCAATATCGATATTAAAAAATCAATATCGCCCAAGACTAGGACCCCATTCACACAACACTTGTTATTTACTGTTATTTATATATTTTAATACTTTGTTTAATACTTCAATTTCTGCAAGGTCAGGTAGCCAAAGCCTAGGAATGTAACCTTTGTATAGGCTTAGCTGTAAGTTGGAGATGGAGATGATGAGAACAGTTAGAGAGAGAGAGAGAGAGAGAGAGAGAGAGAGAGAGAGAGAGAGAGAGAGAGAGAGAGAGAGAGAGAGAGAGAGAGAGAGAGAGAGAGAGAGAGAGAGAGAGAGAGAGAGAGAGAGAGAGAGAGAGAGAGAGAGAGAGAGAGAGTTAGAGAGAGAGAGAGAGAGAGAGAGAGAGAGAGAGAATCTGTCTGTATATCTACCAGCTATTAGAGCTGCAGAGTGGTTGAATGAATGAATGAAGTGTCAGTCTTTCTTTAGTGTATTGTCTCTGTTCTCTACTGAGGAGGTGTGATTTGTGCAGTGGTCAGCGGAATACCCAATACAACACCGTACATGTACACTTCAATAAATCTATATAGCACACAGAAACACACACAACACACAAACACACACACATGCATGCACACACACACACACACATACTGTACACACACACACGTACGCAGGCACACACACACATGCGCACGCGCTCGCGCGCACACGCGCTCACACACACACACACACACACACACACACACACACACACACACACACACACACACACACACACACACACACACACACACACACACACACACACACACACACAAGCAAGCAGATGTGGCTACTTCTACAGTACATACTTCAAGGAGTGCCTCCTTGCATTTAATATAAAATAATACCAACAACAATCCATCTTTCTCTGTTGTAAAAAGGCATTCACACAGGCACAGTGAAGTGGTAGAGCTAGAAGGTCCACCGTTCGATTCCCGCGAGGGACGCTGTGGGTGCTGGCGGCGTGTTTCCTCCGCCTCATCAGTGCCCATACCCAAGGGGTTGGCAAAAGGGCCTTTCTGTGTGGAGTTTGCATGTTCTCCCCATGTCCCATAGGGTAGACAGATACTCTCACAAATACATGCAATAATCCTACTCTAGACTGCCTCCGCCTACCAGTCTAGGTGCCTGATGGAGGGGGTAGAAACTGGTTGGAATAACAAGTTCCTTCCACACGCTACGTCCAACCAGGGAAACTGCCTCTATCAGGAGAAAAGACAGCTTGTTACCGGTATTATTATTATTTACAAATTTCTCTTATGGGCTCCCAAGCTGAAAAACTTGCATGAGGAGGAGACAAGATCAGGAGACAACATCAAAGCAAAGGAGGTGTTTTCAGAGAACAGAGGCACAGTGGAACACTATTAACCTCAGCAGGGCGTGAGCCATATACTTCTGTCAGTGGTGGAAGAAAGTACTTAAAACGGGTTTTCACTTTTCAGCACATCTGGGGTCATCGTAGTAGAGTCTACTACAGGCTTTTGTGTGCATCCCAGACGCACAGTTTATGAGCTGCTTGGTCTAATATTTATTTATATTCAGTTTGATCTTTGTTTTACCAGACATGCAGTGCTCCGGTGCCGCAATGATTAACTCTTTTAACGCAGACAATGCCTTTTAACTTCTGGTCTAAAAATTATGTTTCTCACCTTTTGGTGCCTTTTTAATGCCTAAAACAAAAAAAAATAAAACAATACCCTACATACGCAGTATTCTTTCATATTAACTAAAAACATGGCCCACTTCTTGGACATAGACCAACTATAAAGTTTTTCATCCAGCAGTGATTGTATGCTGCCTGTAATTTGCTGTAACTGTACCACACTGTATAATTCTGTAGTGTACTGTAGGATTCGGCAATATAGAGTAATATTCTGCATTGTTGTGTAGTATTCTGTAGTGCACTGTACTATTTTGGGTTAGGGTTAGTAGTTAGAGTTAGGGCTAGTAGTTAGTGCAGTATATTGTAGGACATTTTAGGACATTGTAGTATAGTGTAGAGTAATCTCTTGTAGTATTCTGTAGTGTACTGTAGTGTTCCGTAGTGTAGTGTAGTGTAGTATTTTCTGTAGTTTATAGTGCAGTGTACAGTCTATCTCAGACAGTGAGATGACACAGGCAACATCAGTGAGTTATAGTTTCATTTATAGCAGTGCTCTCTCTCCCCTGCACCATCTTGCATTCATAAACAACATCACAAATCAACCACTACGCTCGCACTACGCTCCACCTGCAGCTATACGTACAGTATGACGGCTTACTCTGAGGATGGAGTCGGGTCAGGTCGAGATTTATGTGTGTGTTTGTGATTCCATGTGTGTGCGCGCGCGTGCGTGCGTATGCGTGCATGTGGAAGAGTAAAATTAAATCGCATGTGCAATATGCAATGCTGCCATAAGTCGATCAATCCTTTTTTATGTATATTGTATTGTCCTTTTCGTATATTAACGTCGGGATGATATACCTATGAGGAGATGGAATAAGCACACATATACTGACTATAAACACGTGTATACTGTATGTATACATACATGAGCACTAGAGGTGACAGTAAGGCAGAAAGCTGAGGGAAAACACTGTCGGAGAGACAATAGAACAGCAAGATGAATTGGGTAGTTAGCCATTAGGCTACACCATTTATGTAAACTAGTATAAAAATAATAATTTATCCAATGATGGCCTTTTCTTTATCCCTCTGCAATAAAGTGTGTGTGTGTGTGTGTGTGTGTGTGTGTGTGTGTGTGTGTGTGTGTGTGTGTGTGTGTGTGTGTGTGTGTGTGTGTGTGTGTGTGTGTGTGTGTGTGTGTGTGTGTGTGTGTGTGTGTGTGTGTGTGTGTGTGGGGGGGGCAGGGGGGGTTGTGTTTACTGTATGCATGTGTTTATGTGCGTGTGTTTGTGGGTGTGTGCTGTGCATGCATGCCTGTGTGTGCGCACGCACATGCACTTGTGTGTGTTTGGTCAGTGAATGATGTGTTAGTGGGTTTAATGGAGTGACTAATATGTTTCAGCATGGTAAATGACTCCTTATGCTAATGGGAAGGCTGCGACCTTTTAACACGCATCTCATTACTGTCTGTGTTGCTTCATCACGGGTGTGTGCGCCTGCGCGCGCGCGTGTGTTTGGTATTGAAGGGGAAAAACTCACTTTAAGTAAAAAGATACTGTACCTCAAAGTTTGTACTTAAGTAGTGAATGTGCCACTGAGTGGAAGAAAAATTGCCTTCTGTCTTTACAGTAATGGGTGAACTCTTGGTTCTTTGTGTGTGCGTGCCTGTGATCCCCGTGTTTACCTTTCATTCACAATCTCTCTCTCTCTCTCTTTCTCTCTCCCACCCTCTTTCTCTCTCTCACTCACACACCTGCACGCACGCACGCATGCTTGCGCACACACATGCACAGAGGCAGGCACGCATGTACGCACGCGGCACACACACGCACGTGTACGTGTTCATTGTAGTAGTGTTTCACATGCAGATACAGTATGTGACAAACAGCACATTTTGATGAGGTTGGTAATATCGGCTACAAAACACTTACGGTTCCGGAGAATCTTTGCTTGTGTGAGCAGAGCGAGCGCAAGTTAGGCGATCGGTTTGTGGTCGTCGACCATCCCTCAAAGTATTCCGATTTAGCTGATGACAATATGCAAGTTGGCACTCTACTGAGTGGAGAACTAGTTCAGAATAAAGGCACTAGAGTGCCAAGCAGAGGAGGGAGATTTTAATCTGAAAACCCCTGCTTCCACTAATGTCAGTTTATGTCCGGGATGTTCACATACGCCTGATTAGATGATAAAATGACCAAAAGCTTATCCTTTTAAGGCAATCCATGGTTTTATGCGATAGGTCCCAACAGAAAACCGTGGCTGCCTCAATATGTAGTAATAATAAGGTAGTAATACAAGGTAGGGAAGGAAGGAAAGAAATAAAGAAAGAAAGGCTTTGATTTATGTTCCTAATTAAATAAATCCATTTAATATTAATGTACATTTTAAATTCATGGTTTGCTGTGTTCTTTAGTCGTAGTTTATGAATGTGTACAGGGTTGTCAGAATTCACCTGGGCACCTAGAAACCTGCCTAGGGCAGCATTTTCAATAGGACTGCCACTATATATATATATATATATATATATATATATATATATATATATATATATATATATATATATATATATATATATATATATATATATATATATATACCGGTATTACAAATTCCTCTTTTGGGCTCCCAAGCTGAAAAACTTTGAGAAGTTCTGCACGAGGCATGAAGTTCCCAGGCATAGTAATAGTCTCCGTTTCCGTTCCACATCCAACGGCAGCGCGGTGTGTCTGGCCCTGTTCTCCGCTCTGCTATCAGGGAGCCTTAACGATGTCATGCGGTGGAGTGACAGCGTGGTGCAGGGCCTAACGAGCCGTCTGGCACCCAGAGCCACTTAAAATGTGCTGCTCATCGCCTCCACCCGCCTGGCAGGGGGCCTGAGTGCCTGTGTCTTAACCAGTGGGTCGCCAGGTGTGCTGACAGGGTCACATTTAATTGAGGTGTACTGTACTGTGCTTTTGAATGTAATAGGCCCTGAATTAATGATTACGGGTAGCCCTCGGCCCACACCCCGCCACTATAGTCTGATTCCTTTAAAACGGTGTCGGTGCCTGAACCAACACTTTGATGACACACAAAACGATGGTATAAATGCACCATTTTTCTATCTACTGTTACAATACTTTGCCACCCGAATTCCCCTACTGTAGTGGTTCTACTTTGACTACGAATGCATATTTGAATGTATGTGCGACTGTGCGTATGTGTCCTGTCCATGCTTCCCCTCTAGCTGCATTCTCCCCCTGGGATGTAGCTGACCATTTCGTTGCCCTATATTCATAAGATATTTGTGTGTTTACCCCCCTACCGACATGAGTGCTGTGTTTGTTTCCTCGTGCCAGGGGCGTTTCTGCCATTAGGCAGACTAGGCAGTTGCCTGGGGCGCCATGAGGGGAGGGGGTGGGGGCACCGGGGCGACCACCAGACATGCTTTAAAAGGATCCCAGACCTCATATGGATAAATACATTATACGTTATATAATAATACATTATATATACTTGTCATCTATAACTAGAATTGAACATTCAAAACACATATAATATGTTCTTTAGTTTAAAAATAGTTCATAATTTTATCCCTTGGGGGATGCCAGACCCCTAAACTCGGCTTGTATCCCTTCTCGGCGTGCTACTTGGCGTACTACTTGGCGTGTATCCCTACTCGGAATGCGTATTGCAGGTATACTGTACGTAGCAACAGCACTGTTCTCTCCCAAGCAAATACAACAACAGAAGAGAAGGCAAGGAGTCTGCTGTTAATAACACCAGAGATGTGACCTCAGCAATATCTGACTGGAAATGGTGCAGGAAGCAAATATCGATTTGTTTGCATTTAGACACTGCTAAGGAAATATTTCAACACATTTGGGCATCTATTGTGGGACGGTAAACTTGTGTTCCATTCCAACAGCACATCGTACCGTGTCTCTGCATGCATGCTATGAGAAGTTGTGCTACCAGCTCCCTGTGCATGACAAGGAGACTTTGTACACGTTTTTTTTTATTTTGAAACGGTTGGCAGAGGGAGAGTATAGGCCTAGGATTAGAGTTTAGGAAATTGGCACCGGGTGAAAAAAGTGGGTTACAAAATTGTGGGAAAAAAATTATGCATATAAAAATAAAATAAATGGAGGGTTGGAGGAGAGGTGGAAGGAAGGAAGCGAGTACTAAGAGTATTTTTTGTGTTACACCACAATATAAAAGTAGTTTTACTTATGGAAGACCAGTATTCATATACTGACCTGAGTACTATTGACTATTGACACATCACAATAATTAATTATGCCTACAGTACCAAAGTAAAAGTACTTAGCATATCTTATCTACAAGCTCACAGCATAGTTGTGAGGTCTGCCACATACTCTGGCAAGCTTGAGGATGAGACTGGAATTACTTTAGTATAAAATTAATAATGAATCATTGTGTGTGCATGTCGTGTGTGTGTGTGTGTGCGTGTGTGTGTGTGTGTGTGTGTGTGTGTGTGTGTGTGTGTGTGTGTGTGTGTGTGTGTGTGTGTGTGTGTGTGTGTGTGTGTGTGTGTGTGTGTGTGTGTGTGCGTGTGCACGTTCATGCGCATGCTGACTAGTGTTTGTTGACTGTGTGTGATAATAATAATGATGTCTATTCACTCCATTGCCTGTATATCCTACTAATGAACAGTACAATCCACATTGAAATCCTCTTAGAAAATACTATAGCATGTAAAACAAAACACATTCCAGCTAAATAAATACAAAAAATTATCATAAGAATGAAGCTGTGGCGAGGCCAATTTAAGAACTGGCGTGCTGTGACGGTCAAATGCATAGAGGGGAAACACTGCAGATAGCGTAGTGTTCCATTCTATTGACCTCGGCCTGCTCTGTGCTGTGTGACAGCTTGTTTGCCAGCCAGAATCCAGGAGAGAAGTTGTAGCTTAAAGCTGGAGTGTTTCTTTCTGCTGTCACGTCCCATTAAGCCGCTGAAAAGTTGATGTGTCCTTATTTTGGCTGAAAACTGTGCATCTCAAAAAAAGAGAAAAAAAAAACTTGGCTTTGCAGAATGTAAGAATGATTACTTTAATTTTTGAAAGCTGTGCATTGCGGAGTTGTGTCTTTTTCGAGAGGCCCGGCCGTGCGGTGAATTTTGATGGCGTGTGCATCCCCTTCTGTCGAAGTTCTGACTGTAATTGCAGTTTGCGGTCGGATGGGTTAATGCGTGTTTGATGTTTAATGTGGCTTCCGCGGCCTTGTCTGTCTGACAAACGGTTGTTAATGTGAACGTAACTACCAGGTTAAGTAAAGGCTAAAATGCAATGAAGGCTGTTAAAGAATAGTGTGGGAGTTTTAATGGCGTACCTGGTGAACTGCCGTCATCTGTCACTGCAGGTGAAGGAACTAAGAGATCAGAAACACTGTGTGTGTGTGTGTGTGTGTGTGTGTGTGTGTGTGTGTGTGTGTGTGTGTGTGTGTGTGTGTGTGTGTGTGTGTGTGTGTGTGTGTGTGTGTGTGTGTGTGTGTGTGTGTGTGTGTGTGTGTTTGTGTGCATGTGTGCGGTGCAGCTCTGAAGACAAGTCAAGAGAGCTGTCAGATGTGTGAAGGGCGTCAAGTGAAAGTTAAAATAGCTGATATACAAGATCTCAACATGATGCTGTGTGTAACACACCATTCATAGATAGAGATAAGTCTAGTCTTGGCCATACTATAATCTGTATATAAACGTCAAAAAACGTTGTCCTTAACCCACGTCTATCTGTTAAAATACTAAATAAATGACTACATTGTGGTACTACAAGTCTGGGTCCTTTTGCCTTCTATTTTACAATTTCCAGCACCTTACTTCATGCTGCACTGCAAGTTTGTACTGTACAAGTTTGTACTGTACAGCTGCTATTGTACAGCTGCTATTTTACATTTATATACATTTATATTATATATAAAAATAACAGTGAGAGAGAGAACTACTGGTTTAGCATTTGTACAATTGGCATCAGATTAAGATAATACTACGAGCATGATTGGAAATAGCGCACTGAGCGTACTATGCAATGCAAACAAAATAGTCAGGTGTGTGCTCTGGTGTGGTATTTCCAAACACGCCCTAAATGTCAAAGTGAGGGTGTTCAGGTGGCAGCAGCAGCGATACAGCACCTATTCACCAATCACCATCATGCAGTCTGTAGGGGCTCCAATCCACCGCATTGCTTTGCAGAACAAAAACAATTGCATATAAATAGAATTCATTTACATAGCTCTTTTCTCCAAAGTACTTTACATCGGGAGCAGTTGGAGCCAGTTAAAGGTAGAAGGCCTCGCTGCTCAACAGACAAATAAATAAAATAAACTGGTAAAACTTCAGTCACCCCTGCAAGATAACAATAAAAGGTGCAGACGCCGTCAAGTGCTCCAGCATTTTGTCTGGGTGGTCTCTTCTGAAGGGACCATGCAGGTATTTTCCTTCTGGGTCTGTAAGTCTGTCTGTTTGCTTGGTCTAATCTCACAAACCAATGGAGCGCTACATATCTTGTGCACACACTGTCTGCCAGCAGTCCAAGAAGTAACTACCCTCACATAAGTTTTATATAATATCACTGTTTCTCAAAAAATGGTCCAGGGACCTGCTGGGGGCACAAATAGAGCCTTACACGTCTGTAACTCCGGGAGTGCACAAAGGGAACCATGTTGTTATCTTTGTGTGACCACGATTTTAAATTATGTAACTTTAAGAGTGTGAACCAGACTGACCAGTTCCATGTGTAATTCGTCCATCACTGCATACTAATCCAGACACACAGGGGGAGATTATGTGATTAATTGGGCATTACTTTAAACGGCTGTTTGTGTTTTAAGAACATGGACTCTGGTAAGATAAGATCTTTATTGTCACTGCATGGAACATACAAGACAAATTAGTTTGGTGCAAACTAATGGCAATATCATCAACAAAGAAAGAAACACTGATGAAGCAACTCCGTGTCTAATGAGAAAGGAGGGACCACAGGGAATCATATAATGGTGTGCGCTTGGCATCATAACCGGAGAAAACAAAGTTCATCATGTGTGGCTTCAATTTTGAAATAAGAAGGAACCACAGGGAATGATATGATATTACACTGAGCACCAGCATAACCAAGGCGTTAATTTTATTTTTTTTAATGAGGCATCACCACCAAAATAAAATTCAATGTGAAATAATCATGGCGTTTTTATGCGTCCAGGAGCGTAATGACATTTCAACACTGTGCTGGTGTGTAATGATGTTTGTGTGTCAAATACTTTATAGTTTGAGATACGAAAAATAAATCTGTGTACATAATATTCCCATAGGTCTATGTGTGGCATGCATTGAGAAATTGTTAACTGGCGAACTGTGCAGTTGGTACAATGAGCCCTTCTCAAAACCTCACCCTTTGGGGTGGAGTTTAGTCACTGTCCAATGGCAATCCAAGTACTCTAGTAACTAGTGTTGTAGTTCTCAAGACATTGTCTCGTCTCATTGTCTCGTCTCTAGACCAGTCTCAAAACAAATTTTCATTGTCTCGGTCTTGTTTTTGTCTCGCTTTGTTTTGTCTTGGTCTTGTCTCGACCTTGCGGCTCTCCACTTCATTTGTCTTTTGGCCTCGGCTTGTTCTCGTCTAATTTTGTCTTGGTCTTGTCTCGACCTCGGAGCCATTGTCTCGGGTCTTGATCGCCAACAAGACCTCTTGAGACAAGACAAGGCAAAGGAAAAGTTCTATTCATCGTGCGAGTACCCATTCATAAAGATAGCTGCAGGCACAAATAGCAATATACTTTTTTCTTCTGTAAATACTGAAAAGAAAGAAGACAGACACTGGATGTGTCTGATTAGGGATTTTTTATATTGTTGTTATCAACCATATCGCCCCAGACCTATTATATTATTAGTAGTTTTGTATAAAAATGTAATTGTGAACGGGGGCAAAACAATCAAATTCAGTGTTACTAATAATAGAAGATTGAAAATCATTAAGAATGTTATTATATGTTAAAATGGGCATGACAAGACTAGGTCTTGGCCTCGGTCTTGACCAGTCTTGGTCTTGTCTTGTTCTCGGTCCCTCTAGGTCTTGGTCTTGTCTTGTTCTCGGCCCCACTAGGTCTTGGTCTTGTCTTGATCTCGACCATTTAGGTGCTAGTCTCGTCTCGATCTCGTCTTGATCAAGTCCGTGGTTGTCTTGGTCTTGTCTTGATCTCGACCCCTCTAGGTGCTAGTCTCGTCTCGATCTCGTCTCGATCAAGTCCGTGGTTGTCTTGGTCTTGTCTTGGTCTCGATTTAAGTGGTCTCGACTACAACACTACTAGTAACTGTTGCTATGCAGGCCAAGATTTCCTGGTCAAGATTTCCTCTTCTAATGTGCCTATTGGACAAGGAAGGATTGGGGAGGGACTTAGAGAAGGGCTAATTGAAGGCAAAGGATTTCTTGTTTCTCTCACTGTGCAACAACAGAAAATGATTACATCTGTTGTATGTATTCAAAATAATATTCTTTTGGATGGAAATTGAGAAAATGTTGGTGTTGGTGTCTTAACAGATGTTAGAGTGGCTACCTGTATGTTCAGTGCAGCTGTGTGGGCCACATGACCTGTGCAAAAATGCCACAGCTGTGTCTGTGTTTATTTTATTTATTTACTGCTATTTGTGTATACACACACACACACACACACACACACACACACACATACACACACACACACACACACACACACACACACACACACACACACACACACACACACACACACACACACACACACATTCTCATGTGTGTGTGTGTGTGTGTGTGTGTGTGTGTGCGCGTGCGCGCGCGCATGCACATACTAAACCATGATGAGTATTTATTAAAGTTTGAATATCTCATAGAATAGTCTACTTCCATTTGGCATTAAAACAGAACCTTTGTCGAACCACGTTCCTAAATAATTCTGTGAGCAATCTGCCTCCAGACTGATTTGCATGAGAGAGAGCATGAACTTAGAAGCGTTGTTACCACTCTCCATGGAGTTTAATGAGCATCAGAGTTATATGAGCATGGATGGTAGCAGATTAATTTCTGTGGATGGATGGTGTAGTTGGTTAATAAGATTGCTTCCCCTTGAGAGTTGAGACTGTGGAGACTATATGCTGTTGTGAATGGATTACCAACTCCCTCTCTGTGTTTAAGCCTGTCTTTATTAAAGTTGCTCTGTTACCAGTATCGGAAAAGATGCTGATACATACTGTCTAAAATTCTGGTATTGGCGAGTATGCCATTCTATGCTGATATGTTGAACAGTGGTCTAATAAATTATAAAATTATATAATTTGTATTTTGAATGTTTCGGTTGATCTTGCAATAGTGTTTTATGTATTCCTAGATTAGTGTTTCCCTGATTTTTTTTTTTAATGTCAGGGACGTCACCCCAATAACTCTTAGTGTTACAGTGCTGTAAGGGTCAATGTGGAATCCCCTGTCCGGATACTGTACCCTTAAAGTCCCTGGACCAAACTTTGACAAAACAATAACTGCCCTAGAGTTTTGTTTAAATTACACACTGTTATTTGATTAGTATTGACCAATACTGTGTCTTGGGTATCGGAATTGAGAAAAAATTGTATCGCTATTACTTCATCTCTCTATGTTGGCTATCGTTGTTGGTCAAAACCTATTCTTATTTTTTTTGTAAAACCTACTTTGTCATACTACAGTTTCAGACAAAAGTAGCAAAATTGCTTAACTACAGGTTGTGAGGTCTGTGTGATCCCACAGACAGCTATCACAGCGCAGTGCTCACAGAACTGCAGTCCATTTTGAAACACAACCAAGCCAGGAGCATAGAGTCATACTTACTCCATGTTATTTGTGCATGGATAGTTTAACACAGTAAAGTATCATGAAATTACCACAGTAGTTAAAACAAACTAGCCACCTTCAACAAGGGATGGGATGTGTCACACCCGCTTTATCGCAATATTTGCATACTCATGAGCAGAATCCCATTGTCCTCGACCGCATGATGAAGTATTTGGAAAATCGCGAGAGTCAACAATCTGGTAACGCAAGACTAAGGTATGCGTTGTGATCTTGTAGTTCTGCTACGTTATGCTTAAAAAAAGAAAGGAAGAACATTACTGTAAATAATAACCAGGCGGAATCCAATGCAACACTGGTCCTTTTTTTCCTGTGTCCAGAAAAGTAATGATCTTGGACATACAAGGTTTACGAGGGCTGTGATGCTGTCCTACTTACTGTCAAGGATTTTATTTGTCACATGCACTTACCGTAACAGACATGGTGGTCACACTGTCATAAATAAATTCTGTCAGCACTATATTCATGAGTGGCTCTCCCTTTGCTTGAACATTGCAGGCAGTGACATATTGTAGGTATTGTATTGTATAGTAGTAGACAAAAATACAATTATGAGATAGTGAGTAGTCTTGAAATGACATGAAATAGCAAAATTGTTACTGTTAAATAGTTAAATTCATACTGTTTATTAATATCGTAGATTTGCGAGAGGGTGGGGGGTGTACGTGGCCAAATACATATCATTTTGGGGGTCCTTGGCATGAAAACGTACTACTGAAGGCAGTTGTAAAATTGGCCTCGGGTCTTAAGGGTTCTTTATGCTGGGGACAAGGATGGCAGGAAACTGTTTTCTCAGCCTAGTGTAGTGTTTCCATAGGAACAGAATAGCTATAGGCCTATTTCTATATGTGTGAAAGATCAGTAAATATAGACAGTGTGGTTGATAGCTCACAGTCACATTCCGCCATCAATACCATTATTGCTATACAATATGTAAGGGCAAACACAACAGCGTGTCCTCAGGTGACTGAGGAAGTCAGTGCAGGATATGATCAGAATGCATCAGTGAGAACAGACACATGAGGGATTATAGTGCTGTAAGGGTTACAGCGCATAAAGCCTTCATTTACGTGGTGCTAAAACCATAGCCACTGGCCTGCGGAAGGCCTGCCGACAATGATTAGCCTCTATACGATTCCGTAGTCAAACCCACATCCCCCAAACATACAGTATGGGCCCAGTAACCCTGCACAGTGAGTGACTACCCAGTTACTTTCTAGCAGTCCACAGCACTGGGCTCTTGGTAGAGCACTGCACACAATACGAGAGTCACAAAACATCACTTTAATTGACGCACATATAGTGTCTGTCAAGCTAGAATGGGCGATCCATGTGGTAATGATGGCAGGTAGTTCACAGCAACCAGACACATTCAGCCAAAGACAGAAGCCAGAAGAGTGATTTGCACTCGTCTCCAAAGTGATCCAAAGTTCCGCATGGAATTATCCTTCAGGGTAAATCTACAGTACCTTGTTGTATTGTGGCATTTCTTGCAATTGTGCCTATAATTGTATCAAAAAAATATCGTTCCATGTTTATTACACATTTCGCCTGCCTTGTAGCGCTACACCCGTTCTTCATAAAACCTAAATTATAGCCCAAGATTTAATTCAAACCATTATATGACCTAACCTTATTACAATGTGGCTATAGAATGGAGTATAAAGTATGAATCATTTAATTTTATCTGACAAGTGAATGATTTTCAGCAGTAGAGAGGGTAAGAGATAGATAATGATGCGGTCTTTAAATTGTGGAATGAAACTTTATCATTAAAATAGATAGGTTCCAATTCTATTTCTATCATTATATTCTATCATTTTATTATTTATTTATTTAATAATGGATCTTCAGGCGTCATTTTTGACAGCCCTAGTCATCAGAGAAGTGGATCGCTATATGCATAGCCTGATCTAGAAATTATGGGCCCCTGGGCCACCACCAGCCAATGGGCCCCTATACCGGACGTTATTTTCTGATGTGGCGCATAGTGTCTGCACACACATGTATAGTATTATCATTTATGACATATAGGCCTATGATATTCACCTGCATTTCAGCAGGATTTACAGTCAGGGATTGCTATAAAATAATAAACAGGCAAAATAACTAAGTCAAATAATTGCAAACTGTTTAGAATTTTGGGGATATTTTATTCACACAAAATGAATAAGCCCAGCAAACAGATCAAGGGAATCCAAGAGTAGTCAAATCCTGGCCCAAATTATCATATGATTTCAACCAACACTAAAAACGGACATCCCTGGATGAATCAGAGAGAGTGGGGCCAGACTAACTTAAATCAATCATAACTCGTCATAACAATGACTGTAAATGGTGAAGATATGCCTGAATGACGTTAAGATCATCCCCATATTGGCTGTGATCTGGTTTAGCCCTAGAAGGCCCAGTGTTGCTTTTTGGAAACATTAACCCTTTAATTATAAAAAAAAAAGATCATTATTCATGTTTTGTTTTTTTATCATCAATCAATATCATGGTTGATGTTCATTGTTTGGTATTTCATTGCAATTGGTCATGATTTTTGCTTAAAAATACCCCCCACAGAGGCTGCAATTAACCTCTTCAAAAATCTCTGGACTTGCAATTTTTGATGATTTTTAACCTTTGACCTTTAGTCTTTAATTTAGAATGTCTAGAACATGTAGATTCATTATATATTTTTTTATTTATTATAATTAATTAATTTGCATAAATACAGTATTTATAAAAAAAAATGTGTTGCTTTTTTAATAGATCATGGTAGTACAATCTAGTAGTAAGGTTTAAAACAGTTTTTTCTTTTTTTCCAAGTAGAAATATACCTAGGCCTTCTAGGGCTAGTCTTGAATGTCACTGGAGGACATCCATTTAAAAAAAAATGTTTATTTTAATTAGGAAAGCAGAATACAGAGTAAAAAACATTTCTCACATGTATAAAAATAAAAAATGATGCCACTCCCATTTTTTCTGTTTTCTTCCCCCCATCCCACATCCCCACCCAAACAGGTACAATCTTCTTCATTTTACATGGCGAATGTCATCAGTCCAAATAACTTTCACATCCATGTTCAATGTCTCTAGTTAGTGCACAATGTCGTCAAATGATTGGATCAATACGTCCCGAGCAAAAGAATTACATAGCATGACTCTTAATATTTTTGGGGAAGAGAGTGGAGAAGGTGAGGAAAGAAAAACAAAAACAGAAAACAAATAAAACAATATAGCTGCAAGCAGCAATAAAACGTGACCAAGCAAGCAGCAATAAGGAGTCAGAACAATATGCAGAAGAAGGAACATATTTTTGAGAAATTATCTGAGGGGGGTGCTTTTGCCCCGGGTCCATACAATAGTGAATGAATAAATGAAATGTAAAATTCCTACAGTAGCCTACATGTCAACATGGCCTCCTACAACAAAACTGATAAAAGCTTGGAGAATTACAGTACAATTCAAGTACAACTAGAAGAAATTGTGAAATAAATGTGATTGGACACTAGTTAACAACAGTTGTTTAATGGCCACTTTGTTCAAGAAGTTAATCTAACATAATCTGGCACAATGTTTTAACCACTACACTGTTACATGAAATGATCAAGGCTTGTACAATGCAACGCTTTCGTTGGGTAGGTTACTACTGGAAATCTAGAATGTCGAGGTATGACCTGGCCGGGAATCGAACCCCAGTCTCCCAGTCTCAGGGCAGACACTAACCACAAGGCCACTGAGTTGGTGCCATTACCATAACATTGAGTTTTATCATCTCAATCACAAAGTGACATTTCCGTGAATGTCACTTTCATGATATGCGAGTGTAACTCAGTGCTATTGAGAAGTAGGCAGAAATGCATTGGACTCAAAGTAAAAGCCCAGCTTGAATCCTTTTATGTTAGGTCTTTTTAAGTAATAGCAAATCATACACATTGCAGAGACTTTAATTGTTACTGTAAAATAATTCAAACCGGTCATTTTACATCTCATCTTACTCACTTCAAACAATGTGTTTCAGACACTAGACTATGATTTGTCACCGTTAGGCTCACTGTGACCACTGATCACGTGACTAACCCAATGTAACTGTGTACCCCATCATTGGCGCAACTCCGTCTCTAAATGGCTCTGGTGCGTTGCATTAAAATTGGATTTTAGATCATGCAACAGCATGCAGCAGTGGATAAACAAAACACAAGACAAATCAGTTTATAAAGAAAACTGAAGCAATAGGACATGTGGGTGTGACAATCTGCCACATTCTGATGTGAAACTCTACTTACAATATAAAAGTATACTGGTTTACGGCAGTATGTTTTTATGAAGTGTATCCTTTAAACAAACAACTACCCTTAATCAATGATTATCTATGATAAAAATGCTTCAAAACAAGAGCCTCCACATCAATGTTAACAATTAATGTGATTCATAAGAAGACTCCTCACAAAGCAGCAATTTTCATTGGCTTATAAAAACGTCATTTTTTGATGAAAACAAATTTGCTTCGGAACTTTTGTCCGGATGGGGCCAAAGTTCTCATGTAGCAGGTGTCATGCAAATTGATCAAAAATCCAGGCAGAGAATCAGGCATGAGCATTTTTCAAACTGCTTAAAATGGCAGACACTCTGGGGGTGGAGCTTACCGGTCAAAGTTACAGATGTGTTCCACATGAATCAAGGAACATGTAGAAACAAGTCCCATGATTTTTGGCCAAACGAGGCCCGAGTTATGGTTGTTCAAATGTTTCAGTTTCAAAGAATTGTTATAGCGCCCCCATTTGAGCAATTGGAGTAAGACTGGTTTTGCTGCTATTTGGCATCCCCCTCTACAAAACTGTAAAATATCAGAAGCAGATTACGCTGCATGTGTAGATTAGGGGCATTAGAATCATTTTCACAAACAAGCAATTTTCATTGGCTCGTAAAAACATATTTTTTTCACTTAAAACAAAATTCACACCTATTTTCATATTTGTATGGCTTCAAAGTTCATGTGTAGGTCGTTGTTATGCATTTTGATCAAAGACTGTAGGAGAAGAGACATTTTAACTGTTTTACATATAATTCAAGATGGCGGTTCATCTAAAGGTCAAGAGGTCAAAAGTCAGAATACAAAAGTTGTTCGGCATAAGCAGACGCATAAGGGAATATAAGTTACATTTCTGAGAGTCAAGCAGTTCATGAGTTATAAGTGTTTAAAGTTTGCAATTTCAGTTGAGTGCTGTAGCGCCACCATTTGACCAGTGGTCACAGGCTTCGCATCATCACCGTTTGGCATCACCCTCTACCAGATTACCAATTTTCGCGAAAACCGACTGCACGGTTCAGCCAGAACAGCTATTTTTGGCGGAAGAAGAAGAAGGAGAAAAGCAGCAATATCAATTAAGTGACCAAGTCACTGCTTGGTCACTTAAAAATGAGAGGAAAACGAAAAGACATCCATTTTTAATGGACAGAATGGGTGTTGGTTGAATTCAGTACTCTTGGATTGCCTTCATCTGGCCACAATCAAGATGTCACTAATTCGTCCCGGTTCTGACCATGTTTGCTGGGCAGTGACAAGGAGCCCTGAGCTTGAGGCTTTTAACGATCACAAAGACACTCAAGATCAGGGACCCCTCTAGCTCACAGGCCCCTGGGCCTGGGCCCAACATGCCCATTGGATAATTCTACCGTTATGGTTGGATGAGTCCATCCTTCACCCTATTCTTCAAGCGCATGGATGCATGTGTTTCCAGGATAATGGTCTAGTTTCCAGGATAATGGTCTAGTGCTGATGGCTTCTTTTTTATGGATGGCATTTTCTTGGCATGTTTTTGGTCCATTTGTCCCCACAGGAAGGACCACTGAAACACTTCAATATCTGACAGGAGTGCTCTCTTCCAGGATGACATTCCCTCCTCCACAGGGCAAGAGGAAGCCTGGGTCACTGAATGCTTTGACGAGTTCTGAAATGACGTCAAGTCGTTTTCTGTGTCCTTCACAGTCACCAGGTGCCACGCTAGCATTTGGCTGCTCATGAATGTACCTGTATGAGAAGTGACAAGTAAACCCCTTTGAGTCTTTCAGCCGTCAACACAGGTGATGGCTTATGGGAGACTTACTGTATACAACGTACATATCAGAAATTTTTATTTTACTCCAATATTTAGACAGCTTTAGGTACTGTTTGCACTAATTTCTTTGGCAATCTAAATGTATGTTTTCACATGACAATAAGTCTGTTGAATTGAATTGAATTGAAAGTATTGGTTATTTTATAGATAGATATTGTACAGCGAAATTGTGACTTTAGAAATGAGCAGATAGTTTATATATACCGGCATGTTGCCCACAATAGGAAATCTCTACCAATGTATCGGTCCACATATCAGTCTGGCCAATATTTGCTGTTATCGGTCAATAAAACTAAATAAAACTTACCTTAACCGATGGGCCATGGCAGTAACCGATGTTTATCTGTTGTTGATAAACATACTTTGCATTGACTACAGGTATGTTGGTCATCTGTTGAGTCTACCAAGCTGTAGATTCTGGGCGTTTATTGTATTGAAAATATATAGTTTCCCTGTCAGGAAAGGAGGAAATAAAAAGAACAAAAGCACAATAAGCCTCGTATCGTCCAATAATTAAATTTTAGGTACATCCGTAGTTCTAACCCACAGTTTGAGAACCACTGTTTTCACATAGGCACACACACACACACACACACACACACACACACACACACACACACACACACACACACACACACACACACACACACACACACACACACACACACACACACACACACACACACACACACACACACAGACTCAGTCACGGTCAGTGATGAATAGCTCACACCCATCAGTGTGTTTGGTTGGTAATGGCAGTACAGTGAACAGTGCAGTATAATGCACATGGTTGTGTGGGAGTTCCACTCCATTAATCCGTGTCAGTGTTTGCAGGAGTCTTATGCACATGGTGTAGCAGTACGTGAAGATATGCTGTCTGGGAGTTCCACTCCATTTATCCATGTCAGGGTTTCCATGCGCCCTTATTGCCTGAGGATATATATTGTATACTGTTGTTGTCGGCAGAAACCCTGAACGCCATACTTCATCATTCAAGAGTGTTGGCACAAAATGAGTGAAAATCGCAGATTTTCAAGCTCACAGCACTTGCGGCACTACAAACTGGTAGTATTTTTGAAAAAGGAGTTTGAATTGTTTTGAAACATAAACAAAAGCAATTAATTCCATAATGGGTAGGTTTTAATACTAACTGCAGCAAGGTCACAGTTAGTGTGTAAACCGGCAGGAGTTGTGTCACGCTCTAACAATCATATGGTTGCGTTTGCCTATGATGTAAAAATAATCTACCTAAGTTAACATCAGAATCTGTCAGTGTCAGATTCACACTCAAGTGTTATTAGTACACTAGTCAAGTGGTTTCCAACCTTTTTCATACCAGGGGCCACTATTTATTCAGAATTTGAGCTACGGACCACAATTTGATGACATTTTAGCCCCACAGACACCAAAACTAAAGATTTCTTTTGCTTTTGTCCACACAATTCCATTCTGGATTTTGGAGAAAACAAAACAGTCAAACATACAGATCAAAATGACCATTAATCTTAATCTACAATACATTCTCTAGTTGTGTAGACTTGGGCTAATTCAGATGATGAATATTTTGACTCTTGACAGTGTAAACATGTTTACACTCTCAAAGCGTTACATCTGGTTAACCAACTTTCCATCAATTAGCCTGGGGACTGCCTGGAATCCTCTCAGGGACCACTAGTGTTCCCCAGACCACCTGTTGAAAATCCCTGAACTAGTCAACACTAGTCAAATCTGGCCCAGAATATCAGCTGATTTCAACCAACATGAATCCGGTACAGACGGATGTCCCCGGATGAATCAGAGAGTCCACTTGAGGCCAAATCAATCACAACTAGTCAGTTCTGACCCAGAATAAGCTTTATAGTTTCAACTACTGTAGTGAAGACGTCCTGGAGATGAGGTGAAGATCATCCCTATATTGGCTGTGATCTGGTCTAGTCTTGAATGTCAGAGTCACTGGAGGACGCCATGATAACACCATCATGATGCCATTTGGCTTGTTGGGTCAGTCAGCCTAGCAAATCCGCTTTCATTCCACCTCCATGCTCCGCATGGACTGTTAGTGCTGCTCTCCCATTCCTTTACTTTGCCTCGTATGACTCACATTGATGTGGGCATAGGATAGGTTGGCTTTGTGGGGTGAAAATCTGGTTTAGAGCGTATGTTCCAGGGAATGACACTAACACTTGCCCGTTTGCCCGGGGCAAGTAAAAAAAATGGTGGGGCAAGTGATGACTGCTACCTGGTTGCGCGATCGGGCAAGTGTGCAACTTAGTGCACTATAACACTACACAAGAATATTTGTCTTGAAGGCAGTCATTGCATTCTGCCTCTGTGTCTTTCCCTGCTTTCTAGCTATCTCTACTTACTGTATCTCTCTCCCAGGTTCATTTGGTTCCAAACTATCATTTTGCTGGCGGTCAGGGACCACTGGGTCTGTGACCACTATGGACTAATTAAGATGATGAATTTTAACTCTTGAGAGTGTAACACTCTCAAGAGTTACATCTGGTTAACCAACTTAGCTGGGGACCACCTGGAACCCTCTCAGGGACCACTGGTGGTCCCCGCTTTAAACCAGGGGTTTTTAACAGGTGGTCACCTGTTAAAAACCCCTGGTTTAAAGCACCCAAGTAGGAAGTAAACGTTCATCTGCAGCTTTGTTTGCAAATAGTAGGCGGTCTCTAGACCAGTGGTTTTCAACCTTTTTGATCCCAAGGCCCACTGTTTATTCAGAATTTGAGCCACGGACCACATTTTAGCCTCACAGACCCATTTTGCTTTTGTCCACAATACCAGGCTGGATTTGGGAAAAACACATTCAAACATAGAGATCAAAATGACCATTCATCTTCTACATTCTGTAGTTGTGTAGATTTGGGCTAATTCACATAATGAATATTATAACCCGCAAGGGTCCATTTCATCTGGTTAACCAACTGTCCATCATGGAACTTTCTCAGGGACCACTGGTCGTCCCCGGACCACTGGTTGAAAACCACTGCCTTAGACGAATGAAATTCCTGCAATGTTCAAAACATGTTTCTGGTTGGCAAATTGAAATAGGAAACTAAATGATGACAACAACAATAATAAAAATAGTAGCCATGCAGCCACGTATGGCCTTTAAGGCGCCTTACTGGTAGTATATTTTGAGTGCACTTGAGTGCTGTACCACGAATGCATTCTATAATGGAAAATATTATCATTGAGTCAGGACGAAGTGCAGAGAATTCATTATGAGGATTGCAGGCAAATGAACAGCAGAGAATACAGATCATAGGGAACAAGCCCCTTGGCCTGTTCCGGCAGACCCTCAGGGCACAAACCTCTTCAGCACTGATCTCTATAGTGTCCACTCTTTCAGAAATGCTGTCCTTTATATTACATGTTCTATGTATGCAGACATATTATACATTGTACGACAGTGGTTTTGCTGTGTAAAGACGGTGGAAATTACAGGAGTGTTGTTTTTGTCGACTAAGACTGAGGCTTTACAGACGGCGAGTAACAAATCGCGCATTCTAGTTCATTTTCAACGTGACCGGCATCTGTGCTCAGAAGATGACGTGCGATAAAGACAGCGTGTTTGCGTGTTTCGTGCACATGATTTTAGACCTCAATTCTGTGAGCTTTTTTTCCACGCTACGCGATTCTCATCTGTCGGAACTGAGTGTCACGGTGGAATCACTGCAATAATGCGGGCATTTATCACTCCAATGTGAATCATAGTCAAAAATTAAGACTAATTTATCTTCTTTTTTCCCTTTAAGTAGCCTACTTGAAAGTACATGAGTATTTGTTATACGGTAGAAGACAACTTGTTCAGACTTCACAGTAATGTGTTCACAGTAATGTGTTGAATGTCATATTTGCAGTATGCATTTCATAGCTTTTCAAGAGAGCAGGTCATTAACCAAGGTTTTTTCACTTATTGCTAGTCTGATTCTAAAAGACATGTTTCATATTAAAAACTATAAATCTGTATCGCATATATAACCCTACAATGTATTTGTCACAAAACGAGGTAAAACTAAGACTAAATAATTTTTGATATTTTGTTGACTGAGACTATAGACTCACAAAAATACATTTAAAAAGACTAAACAGAACATAAAATGGATCTTCTATTTTCATTATTGTTGGGATTTTTGTTTGTTCATTTTGTGCTAAAATTAACCTTTTGGGGAATTTCAGCCCCAGCCTCTTAACATTTTCTGCACATCCCTGTGTTGTACTGCCGGTATGTGTGAGACTGTCAGTTACTCTCTGGAGGCAGGGGGTGTACTCTGGGTTGTGGTCATACCTTCCCAGGAGACGAAGTAGGAGCTCGGATAAATGATGTGCCTCCTGTGTGTGTTGGCGTGAAATACATCCAGTGGTTTATTATCTGTGTGCTGTTGCTGTACAGTAGCATCATGTAGTATGAGGCAATAGGACAGAGAGGCATGAGGATTAAAGTGGCCAACAGTAATAAGGAGGGCATGCAGGTGCTGCAAATGCATCCTGATTTCATCCAATAGCACTTGACCCTGATGAAACAGGCAAACTGTCCGCATCACTGCACATAATGTTTAAGCAATTTAGCTCAAATCATTAGTTTTTGTGGTCTCTGTAACAAAAGAGAATTTTAAATACATTGTTTAAACTGCTGCTAGCCTTCTGGCGTACGTGTGATCCTAGTTTACTGAGGCACTACGGTGTCTCTGCAGTCCAGGTATGTACAGGTATTTACTGTACCTTTGCTTATTGTACATGGCTAGTGACTCCTAAATTAAAAGCCTAAATTCTGAAGGACATCACTCCACGCCATCAGAGGGTGGGCGATATATGCAGTATGCCGCTCTCTCGTTTGTCCTGTCCTGTCATCCGGAAATCATCCAATTGTCTCGGCTTCAGGCATTTAAAAAAAAGCTACTTTATTTGTGCAAGGAAATAAACCCCTTGAATTTCAATAGGGCTTCACATAAGTACAAGTTCTACCAAAGTTCAATATTGCCTTAAGGTGCCAATTATAAACTTTTTTTATTGGACTTCTCTGGGATGCTGGAGTAGATTGCTTGTCCACCAGTGGAAAACCAAAGGCTCAACATTATAACACTATTGTAAATATGGAGCTTCTCAATCCACTGCAATAATTAGTTACAGGTTAGTTGCAGATGTTATTGTTTTATATTTTGGCTATTCATAATAGTAGATCTGCTTTAGTTTTATTATGTTAAGTCATTTCCATGCTGATAGCTTTGTACGTTTACTCAAGTAAGATTCTGCCTATAGGTATGTTCTTGTGATAGATTTTGGTGTTGCTAACTTTACTTAAAGGTCCGCTTCAGTCATTGTATTTTTTTGTCTATTCAGTCTGTGTCGGGGAGGAATGACAATAAAATCAAGTTAGGCCTTCATTTCTGGTAAGGAATACAAACATAAAAATAAACAAAAAGTTGGAATGCATAGAACGATAACAATACAGCAACAACATAATAGCATTAGTGAGGAGGACCAGTACGGTCATTTGAGCACTTTCTAGGCTACCAAAGGCCAAAAGAATCGATTCATCGTACAGTAAAACATAGCCACTGGGTTTCTCTGCTGTAACATGGCAGACCTTTAGTGATCCCATGGGATCAATGAATCTGATGGCTGATCAGATAGTCATGATGACTGCTCGGGGAGGAGAGCTGCACTATATAGGAGTTAAGTGTCTCACTCTGGGACCTTGTGGAAGAATGCAGAGAGGGAAAGCCTATCACTGGTTACCCCGGGAAAGGAGGGCAGGTCGCTTGTCCAGCTTCATTCAGCTGATGGCTGCTCGGATTGAGTATCGAACGGACAGACGCTGGAAGGTGTTAATGGGACAGCAGCATAACATAGTGATCTGAACATTTACCTACCCTCAGCTTAGTAGTGTATTGGTGTGTTTGTGTGTGTGTGCGCGCGCGCGTGCGTGCATGTGTGAGAGAGATGCATGCTCACCAGCATGTGCTCACACAATTTATCATAGTATTAATGTGATTACTAACCTTTGATGCCTTTTGTTTCTAAAACTGACTATAGCTGGAGTCAATGTTACCGAGAGGACATTCTGCATCATGACATTTCTAAAGGACATTGGGGGTGGGTACATGACGTGTGCTGTATGACAAGATCAGTTATTAAAAGAAAGACTTCTTTAGAAAGACGGATAGACAGGCACATGGAGAGACAGATTGACAGGCAGAAGGGCAGACATGACAGGTGTTGTGAGATGGGATGTCATAATATGAGAAGTTGTTCCCCTTCATGTCTATTCAATGACCAGCCAATCTGTAAGACACTGTTGTCCTTCCTGCCTCTTTCCCTGCCTTCGCCCTGAGATAACTCCCTCTCTCTCCATCCTTCCCACTACTCACTCTCCCTTCATCCATCCATCCATCCATCCCCCCCCCCCCCCCCCCCCCCCTCTATCTCCCTCTCTCTCTGTCTCAATCCCTCAGTGGTTGGCAAGGTATAGCATAACTTTAGGACAACTTTTTAATTGAATGAAGCATTGGATGAAGCGTTGAATTAATTAAAATATTTTAATGAGTGTGCAACCTCACCGCAGGTTGACCTAAAAAACCTATGTCAACTCTATGCACATTTTACCACAAAGGGACACAAGCACTAAAGCTGTAATTAATCACTCACAAAAAAAGATATAATGAGACATTCGGTTCACCTCACGTGAAGCCAAAGGAAAAGTCAGAAAGATATATCGGTTTGGCCAATGTATAGGCCGTTATTTAATTTTTTGTACATTGAATTTAAGCACTAAGCTTTAATAGCTAACCTATTTTGGGCATGCCATTGTAGTTTTTCCCAAATTGACACAAAATGTGTCCAAATAAATATCTATCATTAGATAGGACAATCTCCAAATTCAGGTTTGGAATGCAACTAGATCTTTTCTTTACCTTTTACTGATTGTACTGATTGCACGGTTGACACTGACTTTTCCTGCCTAAGCAAGGACAAGTATGACAACTGTGACTGGAGGTTGATTTTGTTCTACAGTGTATGCTACAGTATTGTTGGGTAAATTGTGTGTGTTAGAGGCCTGCATCGGGAACGGGATCCCGCGGGTCCCGCGGGACCCGACGCAAATCTTTGCGGCGCGGGCGGCATGAAAATGCCCGCGGGCGGGAGAGGGCGGTCAAAATAAAATAAGCGGGACCCGCAAAATCCCGCTTACTCCGCAAACGCAATTAAACCGGAAGAAAAAGCCTCACCTGACCCAACATGAGCGCTTACACACACACACACACACACACACACACACACACACACACACACACACACACACACACACACACACACACACACACACACACACACACACACACACACACACACACACACCTCAATAACTAACCTCAAGGCTTCAGCACAACTTGTGTAGGCAGACAGTCAAGTCGAAGTTGTATCGATATGTCCTTATATGGCGCGCGGGGGGGGGGGGGGGGGGGGGGGGGGGGGGGGGGGGGTCCGTCGTGGTGGTTCCCCATGGGGGGGGGGGGGGGATCAAATGGTGCCGCTATGATGCCGGCACAGTGCTTATCCAAAACACATCGCGAGGCTATGTGGCATGTGGCAAGCTTATATGAAAACAATATTGGCACACGCAGCACAACGTCCACTCCCAGGCCAGCCATAAAAACGCATAGGCTAACATTATCAATACACAGCAGCCCACACATTAGAACGCAACAGAAGACATGAGTCCACATCAGCATACGATCCATTTACATGTAGCCGCCTCCTCCTCCTCCACCGTCCACCACCACCACCATATCGCGCCGCGTTTCTTTTCTGATCCCTTCAGTAAATTAATGAGAATGACGCGGACAGAAGCATGCGTCCCGTGCGTAATGCGAAACGAGGAAGAAGACGGTCACTGTAGCACGAGGAGGGTTGATGAAGTTCTGTATTTCTCTGACACTGTTTGCTGTTCGATCTGATCCGTGTGCGTAATGATCAGTGGAACGCCGCGCGCTGCGCATGCTGCTGCAGTAATATTGGTAAACCTAAATTAAGGCTGAACTCAGATAGAGTTGCAAAGGAAACTTCAAAAGAGACTTCTGTCCGTGAGTGACAGTAACCAATATTACAGTTGAATTATATACACACGCGTCGCACACAGAGAAAGAAAAAAGGGAAAAAACAAAGGCAAATGTTTAATTCCTCCTACTCCTTTCCCTCGGAGGAAGGGGGGAAAAAAACAACTTATCAACTTATAGAGCCTCGGTAGCCTGTATGTCGCGTCTCTCCTACTCGTTATGGCGGCGGCCCCGGTGCTGTTCCTCCCCCATGGTGCTGATATAATGCTGTAATGACAACGCCGCCTTTCTTTCTCTTTTAACTTGCGGCCCTGCAGCTTCTTTCCGTGTTTTTTTTTTTTTTTTTTTTTTTTTTTTTCAATCTCAGTTGAGATTTTGTGGTATTATCGGGACTAAGTAATACATTCGCGGGATGTGGCGGGAGTAAAAGTGGCTTCTTTTTTTGTTGCGGGCGGGAGCGGCGGACAGACGATTGCCGCGGGCGGTCAAAATAAAAATCATCGCGGGGAGCGGGCGGTAATGGACAGAAATCTAGCGGGAGCGGGCGGGAGCGGGATCGAATAATCAGTCCCGTGCAGGGCTAAATTGTGTGTGTACTGTACCTTTCCGCTTTCCCTTATACATCTTGTATCTTCGTTGCTGTGTTTTGGCGGGAAGCTGACACTGTGACCTTTCGCTAATTTCGTTATGCAGGCTATTGTATAGGTGTATGCTGTTGTTCATTATTGATGGTGCTTCTGTAATGTTTTTCTTACGTTGCTTTTGTTCCCCCCCACGGGAGTGACTTGTATCTAGTTGCTACAGGCGTGGAGGCTTCATAAACACCTTGGCAAACAGTGTTGTGTCCACACAGAGCTGCCAGGTCTAGTGCTGCCCAGTACTTGGCAGTACTCTTGGATGCTGCTGTCACTCAGCAGCCAGGCAGTGCAGAGTCAGGTCACTGACTTGCTTGTAACTGTTGATGTGAAACTCAGCACTTTATTCTTGTACATATACGGCACACAGCACTTTATTCACCACTTTGTTCTTGTGATGTACAGTGCCCAAGGGGTCCATGGATTAAAGGTAGACTACAGTAAATTATATATTTACTTTGTTAAGTTGTGTGCAGTGGAATCCCAACATGAAAATGCATTTTCTGTTCACATGAGATGAGCAGGAGTGACATGGAGACTTCTGTTACCGAACAAAGTCTATAGCAATGATTAATTATTGTACTATCAGAATTTAGAGCTACGGTATTTAACACTTATTTGTACCTAATAACCACTGTTAATGCATAAAGTGTGTAACTGGTCCTTGGTTGAGAATCACTGTGCAGTATGTATGCATCCTTATATAATTTTATTTTGTGGCGGCTTTAGAACCGAAAGGTCAACTTGAGACTAGTTTTCCCAGTCCCCTCTGCCGACCCCCATGAAGGCTCCTTTCTGTATTAAATCACCTTGTGCTGCATCTGTGTCTTGCTGCAAAACTAATTGCCCTCTGGGGAAAAATAAAGTTGAAAGTTGAGTCCAGTTCTTGTTCCTCTGTTCCTCTCACCTTCTCTCTCTCTCTCTCTAGTGGTCAGTGTTGGTTCTCCAATATAATTCATGTCAGGCACCCCAAATGTATTCATCCACAGTCCCAGTCCCAATGGGGAAATGTGCCAGAGAGTGATTTTTCTAACTATAAAATTTTATTTAACACATGTTCTGATTATTATTATTATTGTTAAACAGTATATTTTGAGTAGACACGCTGATTCCTTTAAATCCGTGGTTTTCATTTCCAGGGTCCACTATTTATTCAGCATTTGAGCCACGGACCACCACTTGGTCCGTGGCTCAATTCCAGGCTGGATTTCAGAAACAAAACAGGCAAACATACAGATCAAAATGACCATTAATCTTCTAAATCTCTAGTTGTGTAGATTTGGACTAATTCAGATGATGAATATGAATATGAATGATGAATATGAAACCAAATGGACTCGCAAGGGTCCATTTGGTTTCATTTTTACGTTCTCAAGAGTTACATCTGGTTAACCAACTTAGCTGGGGACCACCTGGAACCCTCTGAAGGACCACTGGTGGTCCCCGGACCACTGGTTGAAAACCACTGCTTTAAGTTATAAATGATCCCACTGGGCGCCCTTCAAGGACCCCTGTCCACCGTTTATGAGTTTACATACGTATACAACGTAAACAGGTCAAACTAGGAGCTCTGAATTTGTCTATTCTATCCTTGTATTTTGCCTAATACTCCTTGTCAAATAATAAGCCAATATATCTGTGGTACGACAGACCATCAGCTCTGAGATTCTGTCTATGGTTGTGATTTGTCTGCATATAATATTAAGCACTTCTAAAAAAGTTAATCTACAAACTTATTATGAATTAAACTTTTGTAGGCCCTCTACACGGACCCAAATCCGAGACAAAACAATATTTGCCTTTTGGCCATTTCTCATATTTTTTTAATGTAAAATGGTGGCATCTATTATCTGTTATTTCACATGAATCCTTTTTCTTTCACACCATGTTATACATATACAGTACATGCGACAATATGCACATGCACGCACTGACATGCACACATTCGCATACGCACACATGCCTGCACGCACAAAAGCTTTCACATTATTTCACACTATCCACTAAAAAAAAGTCCTTGCTTCACTCTCTTCACCTCACCGTGATACCCAGAAAGCATCACACAGGGTCAAGGGGTCAGGCGCCCACGGGGTTTCTGGGTAAATGAGTAAGTTTGGTATTAGCCCCGGCGGTCTGTGAGCAGCACATTACGGATAAGTTAATGGACACACTTAATTCCACAGCCATCTATTTTTCATGGGTAACGGGTTGAGAAATGCAATACGCCTTCCCATAAAACACGGCCAGCGGTGCGAGTTATGTGAAAGAAAAGCACACAGTGCCATGTTATGATAAAGCACGCTCATTCTTATATGAATTAATAGTTTAATTAAAGATTTACCCTTGGAGAAGAAATATTTTAGACTCGTCGGCTGACCTGTTAAATGGAGAGAAAATTGGAGAGAGAGAGAAAGGGAGCCTGGAAATAAAGCTGATGTGGGAAAGTGGGGAAGAAAAAATGAGGAGAGAAAGGTGGATGGAGATGGAGAGAAAGAGCAAGAACATTCCTTGATAAAGATCAAAGACTAAGAAGCAGAGATAGGAGGACAACACAATGGGCTCCAATTTAGTCTCATCCCCTCCATCTCCCTTTATACACAATTAGAGCATCTACAGGTACAGGTCAGTGACAAACAGTAAAAGACTGTGGTTGTACTGGTCAGTGACAATACAGTAGAAGACTGTGGTTGTACTGGTCAGTGACAAAACAGTAGTAGACTGTGGTTGTACTGGTCAGTGACAAAACAGTAGTAGACTGTGGTTGTACTGGTCAGTGACAAAACAGTAGTAGACTGTGGTTGTACTGGTCAGTGACAAACAGTAGAAGACTGTGGTTGTACTGGTCAGTGACAAAACAGTAGTAGACTGTGGTTGTACTGGTCAGTGACAAAACAGTAGTAGACTGTGGTTGTACTGGTCAGTGACAAAACAGTAGAAGACTGTGGTTGTACTGGTCAGTGACAAAACAGTAGAAGACTGTGGTTGTACTGGTCAGTGACAAAACAGTAGAAGACTGTGGTTGTACTGGTCAGTGACAAAACAGTAGTAGACTGTGGTTGTACTGGTCAGTGACAAAACAGTAGTAGACTGTGGTTGTACTGGTCAGTGACAAAACAGTAGTAGACTGTGGTTGTACTGGTCAGTGACAAAACAGTAGTAGACTGTGGTTGTAACTTGTACTGGTCAGTGACAAAACAGTAGTAGACTGTGGTTGTAACTTGTACTGGTCAGTGACAAACAGTAAAAGACTGTGGTTGTACTGGTCAGTGACAAAACAGTAGTAGACTGTGGTTGTACTGGTCAGTGACAAAAACAGTGTTTGCAGATGGTGCAGCTCTTCCTCTGGACTAATGGACTCGTTCTTTTTCCTTACATAAAACGGATGCTGGTAGTTTTCTAGCACACAGTATATGATGCAATCATGCTCTGCGCCGTGAGGCTGCTATCATTTCACCCTGCCATGATGTTAACCACTGTGTGCAGTCTTACAAACACTGGAAACATCTCCACATCTCAGCGGAACGCCATTCACGCCACTGAGAGACAAGAAGATCAATTATTAAACCAAGAGTGATGCTGCTGCTGTAATGCAAACCTCATGGTTTAAATATGCTCCTTTCAGATGCTATATCCTTATTGTCAGGTGGAAATGGGCAATGTCCAACAATGTTAGTTTGTTACTTGTCATAGGAAATGGACATTGGATAAAGAAATCCACAAATGCCTTACACTAAAAGCCTTTTTAGACAGGAAGCGACTGACCTGCTTTGGTGATAGATTTTCCATGATAGGCGAGCGATTATTTTGGCGTGCAGAGTAGACAGCTTATGTGGTCCAGGCATCTGGTTAGGATGCCTGTTGGTTATTTAGTTATTATTTAGTTATTTCGATCTCATCTCTTGGTTTGCTTGGACACCTTTGCTGTTCCCTGCTGTTTGGGCAATGAACTACTTTAGGCCTTCACCTTTCACAGCAGGATGGAACCTCTTGATTAGGGAAGAGTGAGAGAGGGACTGGGGGAAGATGTTTGGACACGCACACATGTGAATGAGGACAGCAGCAAACAGTTTTTGACCACAATAGTTGACAAGTAAAACAATAGAAAGGAATTAATAAGAAGAGAACTGTTTGAACTTTTACATTGATTACACACATACAGTGAAGCTGAACGTTTTGGAGTTGGTTTGTTTTGTTTTATAAACAATGATACTGGAACGTATGCACGGACATTTGAATTGTGCGTCTCAACTACTACTACACCGTCCCCATGCTGGTGACTTGAATTAAGGTAGGACAAGTCTCCGTAACAATGCCTGTCAAGTGTCTCCCTAGGGAGGTCCTCAAGGCACGTACACTGAGAGGTGACCAGTGGGACGATGAGATGGAGGGACATACCGCTGGTCTAGTGGTAGGCCTAGGCTCTGGCCTCCATCTTTCCTCTCAATCTTCACTTCCATCTATCAATAAAGGCAAAAAGACTTTATTGATGATGAGATATGAGATGGAGGGATATATGTGAGGCTGCTGGTTTTAATTGAAAAGTAGTAAAGTAGGACAGTATTCATCAGGAGTCTTTGCGGGAGTTCCAGGAGCTTGTGATGTGAGCTTTTAGATCTGGTATTTAAAACCAAAACAAATTTGAAAGATTTCAAACTCTGGATCATTAGGCTTGTGGATATAGCCTTTGGAGTGTGGATACTGTTTTTTTTTTTTTTTTTTTTTTTTTTTTTACTGTGTGTGTGTGTGTGTGTGTGTGTGTGTGTGTGTGTGTGTGTGTGTGTGTGTGTGTGTGTGTGTGTGTGACTTGAGTGTGTGTGTGTGTGTGTGTGTGTGTGTGTGTGTGAGACTTGAGTGTGCGTGCATGCATGTAGATGTGAAGATGAAACGTGCGTTAACAATCATTCTGTTCTGCAAAGTGCCAACAGTTCTCTCAGCCTGGATGCACATTAATTGGTTCTAGAAGTGCTTTGCTTCTTATGATACACGCACACCGCTTTTCTTACCAAAGCGAGGTAATTTGTGTGCACAGCTGCGTGCTCGTGTGTGTGTGTGTGTGTGTGTGTGTGTGTGTGTGTGTGTGTGTGTGTGTGTGTGTGTGTGTGTGTGTGTGTGTGTGTGTGTGTGTGTGTGTGTGTGTGTGTGTGTGTGTGTGTGTGTGTGTGTGTGTGTGTGTGTGTGTGTGTGTGTGTGTGTGCGTGCGTGTCCGTGTGCGTGTGCGTGTGTGTGTGCACGCATGCGCCAGCCAGGATTTAGGCCTCTGATGAGGGGTGAGGTTAAACCAGCCTTATACTCAAAAGCCCTCACGATATCTACTGTATAATACTTAACTCCAAACAAGCTGAATGTTAAGGGTGAAAGGATGCTTTGTATTCTACACAATGTAATCTTGTTATTGTATTTAGGAAATACAGAATAGAGATCAATGTGTAATGTTTCTCTCTGTCCATGTTGAGGCCTTACATCCTAGGGGTTCACTTACCTGTAACTCAAGATATGATACGATATCAATATTTAGTGTGCCAAAACGATTTATATTGCGATTTCTATGCTTTTATTATACTAGTAGTAGTATTATACTACTACTAATCTGGACCATGAAAAGTGAAATCAACTAGATTTTAAAGCAATTCTAAACAATATAGACCATGAAAGGTCTCAAAGCAGCCGGATTGCCGTCAGACAGATTTTTAACCTATGTCAATTCTATTTTGATATCGTGGCATTAAGAATCGCAGCATATACTGACTCTATATATACCAATTTTCTTTTGCCCACCTCTAATAATACCTAAATTTAGTTGACCAAAATCGCCAGCCAATCCATACTGTACAGGTTCCTTCTTTTTCTTCCTTCTACTGTACTGTACACTATTTACATATTTCCACTGAATATTTAGTCTGAACATTCAGTCCAGAATAGGGATGCTGAGATATTAACAAAGGCCTATCGCTGAATGCCTTCTGGTTCAACTGGTGTTTTTCTCTGTAAGTACAGAGTCTATCTGCTGGAGTCTACCTGCTGGTGCTTATTGTACACCAACACTGAACTTGTAAGAACAGGCTTATGTTGACTATACTGTACATCACTGCGTTCTCAAAGTGTACTCCAGAGTTCCCCAGGGGTTCTTGGGGGCATTCCAGAAGGTTATCGTGAAAATGAGGAACAGTTTGAATACATACGTAGGTAGCTCAGTCAGTGGAGCACCTTGAGTTTGAGCCTGGGCACTGCTAACTCAGTGTATGAGTAGCATGGCTTGGGTGTGGAAGGTCATGTGGTACGTCTCAGGTGACCAGATCTAAACTGATCATTTGAGAGATAGAAGTATTGCATGTGTAGGACAAGTGGGAAAATGTGTACAGGTTAGCAAATTATTACGATCTTGATGTCGTATAAAAAGAATCAGGATTTCAATTCAAATATAGCAAAAAATAACTGATCTACCATCAAAACGACAAAAGAAGGATAAATATTAGGGTATTTTAACACTGAATTTGTGGGGCACCTGGAAAGTCTTGGAAATGATGGACTGCCCCGCCCAAAGAGCGACATCTGGTCACCCTAAGTAAGTCCTGGGAGATGAATGTAGGTGTTGTTGTAAGTCCTGTGAGCTGATGGTAGATGTTGTTGTAAATACTGGGAGCATGATGGTAGGTGTTGTTGTAAGTCCTGTGAGATGATGGTAGGTGTTGTTGTAAGTCCTGGGAGATGATGGTAGGTGTTGTTGTAAGTCCTGTGAGCTGATGGTAGATGTTGTTGTAAGTCCTGGGAGATGATGGTAGGTGTTGTTGTAAGTCCTGTGAGCTGATGGTAGATGTTGTTGTAAGTCCTGGAAGCTGATGGTAGGTGTTGTTGTAAGTCCTGGGAGCTGATGGTAGATGTTGTTGTAAGTCCTGGGAGCTGATGGTAGGTGTTGTTGTAAGCCCTTGGAGCTGATGGTATAGTAGACGTTGCACAGCAGTCCATTGCATTGTGAAATGGGCATACACTCGGGCTAGTACCATAGCAGCGAGTTGGTTGATTGATGTGTACAACAAACCACTCCAAACTTAATTTTGTCTCTGGCTATTCAAATTATTTGTTGATGCGTTGCTTGCATATACATCTCCCTATGGCAGACCTCCCTGGTCTGCCTGACTGTCTGTCTGTCTTGTCTCTCAATCTCTCTGTCTTGCTCCCTCCTTGCGGTAGATTGAACCCTGACAACTTTGTTTACTAATCCACAACAACATGAACAACGTCTGTTTATCTGAGCGTGCAACACTGACTGTGACCATGCCGAGAGAGAGAGAGAGAGAGAGAGAGAGAGAGAGAGAGAGAGAGAGAGAGAGAGAGAGAGAGAGAGATGTGTGACTGTGTGCGTGCATGTGTGTGCGTGTGTGTGTCATGGGATGCATTGAAGCGTGTCAAGTGATTCACTGCAGCGCTAATTAATAACACCCACCCCCCCCACACACACGCACACACACACACACACACACACACACACACACACACACACACACACACACACACACACACACACACACACACACACACACACACACACACACACACCGTACTGCAGAGATTAGGGTTGGGACTTGGGGTCAGTTTTCATCCTGTCAAATGCTGCCAGAATTTAAAAAGACAATAATATTCGTCTTATCTTGCCTTCATGTACTGATTTATTGTACTGTGTTTTCCTTCTGCCTGTAGTTAATAGCAAAACTAATACAGATGATGGTTATGAATTTAAATAGCATAGTGCTTCACCCAAACAGAGTTTAGCAGGAGTTCCACGTGAAAGCACAGCAATTATCACCTCCGGTCACACAACTATGAGTCAAGTCAATATTAAACACATTTAAAAAGGGCAAAAAGTTGACCATGGTGCTGTTCCATAAATACAAAGTAGAATCGGTCAAACCAGTAGATCTAAAACAAATGCAGATTAAAACACCACCCGCATGGACTTCAAATCAATATAACCTTTGTTAGTGTTTGCCTTGATTGTTAGGAATTCATTCCCATCATCAAAACATGTGGATTTCTGCATGAAAACTATTCTCTTATATTGATTATGTACTAACCAAGTCTACCAATATGCTGGCATCTCAGGAGGAGTCTTGAATCTTTTAACTCAATAAAGGCTTTCAGCTTTTAGAGAGAAACCAAAAATACATAAGGGAAGACATTCTAATCCCACCCGGGGGCCTATTAGACCATTGGTAAATCATAATACAAAATCTTTAAGCAGATGCACAACAACTTAAAACCCAGGATCTCTATACTGGGAGTCATTTCTAGTGACTGTAATTAGTCTAGGAGAATTTGGAAATAGCAATTCTCTTGAATGCACCTGCCTTTGGGTATAGTGCAGGGGTTTTCAACCGATGGTCCGGCGCCACGACCACCAGTGGTCCTTGAGAGGATTCCAGGTGGTCCCCAGGCTAAATGATGGAAAGTTGGTTAACCAGATGTAACTCTTTGATAGCGTAAAAATGAAACCAAATGGACCCTTGCGGGTCCATTTCGTTTCATGGAATTGTGGACAAAAGCAAAATACATTTTTAGTTTTGGTGTCTGTGGAGCTAAAATGTCAAATGGTGGTTTGTGTCTCAAATTCTTCTGAATGAATAGTGGGCCCTGGTATGAAAAAGGTTGAAAACCACGAGTATAGTATTGGCATGGTCATGGAAATGCGAGTGTTTGCATTTCTTCCACCATCTTAGAGCTTCATGGGCTAAATGCAGGATTCATGGTCTGCATGAAGAGGGCACTTTTTACAGGTGGGTAAACCTGCTCTAGCCCTCAATGATTTTGGCCTTGGGGGCGGGGGTGTCGTGGGATCCCCACGGCGGAAGTGCTGCGCTCTGATTTGATCTCACTAACGTGTCGTCATCTCCGGTCCCTCCCACGCCCGTCCACTGCTGTTCTACGTCACATCATTTAGAGCGACGCCCACCCCGGAAGGTTGACACGCCCCTCAAGGCCACTTTCCAACGTGCGTTAGTCCAGGCTTTCAGTTTTCGCGCAAGGCGGACGAAAATGAAAGCTGGGTGTCGAGGCTACAGGTGGGTAAACCAGCAGGGGCTCAACCCCCTGTTGTCTCCCTATACCGTATGCTCCATGTGTACACGTCTGACTCCCTGGTCCTGCAGCCACCCACAGAACCCTTCCTCTCTCTCTCTCTCTCTCTCTCTCTCTCTCTCTCTCTCTCTCTCTCTCTCTCTCTCTCTCTCTCTCTCTCTCTCTCTCTCTCAGCTCACCCTAAAGACAGACAGGCAGCATATAATGGAAAAGCTCTTCCTGGTATTTACAGCACAGACATAGATGCATTGTGGGAGATTTCAGCTCTTATTAGCGAGTGTTATGGGATGTTCAATCACACTTGACACCTGGGGGATTGTTCTGCAAGCCCACCTGCTGTGCGTGTGTGTGTGTGTGTGTGTGTGTGTGTGTGTGTGTGTGTGTGTGTGTGTGTGTGTGTGTGTGTGTGTGTGTGTGTGTGTGTGTGTGTGTGTGTGTGTGTGTGTGTGTGTGTGTGTGTGTGTGCTTCATAAATTTCCCTGTATTTCTCATCACTGTTCATCATCGTTTGACTGTAATTTGTGTGTTTGTGTGTGTGTGTGTTGCTGTACATGAAAGATTTAATGTTAAAAAGTTCTCAGTATTTGCACTTGTCAAATGAAATATGAGTGTGTGTGTGTGTGTGTGGGGGGGGGGGGGGGGTGTTTGTGTGTGTGTGTGTGTGTGTGCGTGTGTCTGTGTGCGTGTGGACACGTTATGAATGATTTCCGACAGACTTGGCAGTTTGCAGTCCCACAGTCCATTCATGCTACTGCATTAAAAAACAAAAAAGAAAGCAAAACAAAAAAGAAACCCAACCAACCAACCAACCAACCAGAGAGAGAGAGAGAGAGAGAGAGAGAGAGAGAGAGAGAGAGAGAGAGAGAGAGAGAGAGAGAGAGAGAGAGAGAGAGAGAGAGAGAGAGAGAGAGAGAGAGAGAGAGAGAGAGAGAGAGAGAGAGAGAGAGAGAGAGAGAGAGAGAGAGAGAGAGAGAGAGAGAGAGAGAGAGAGAGAGAGAGAGAGAGAGAGAGAGAGAGAGAGACTTGATTAATTGACAGCTGACAACATTAATAATAGACACTATACTTGTTACTCACAAGCAGCAGGATTATGTCAGGATTTTATTTTTTGTCTTATAATATAATACAGTACATCCAGTGTATATTGCAAAGACAGTTGCTTCCTTGGTCATTGTAGTGCTATGGTGTAAAAGTTTGTCAATTTTAATTTGGAGAAAATGTGCTCCCCATATGCAACTGTGACCGGCATTTTGTCAGTAAGATCCCAGGGGAAACTTCGCAGGGAAAATACAACCTGTTCCTCCTTTTTTGTTGAGAACAGAACAGTGTTTTCAGCGCAGTCTTTTGGCCACTGTTACATAGTATTACGGCATCAATATGCCCACAGCTCAGGCATCATTTTCAGTTGTCTCAACATGACTGGTTGTGGGGTGGTCGGATCACTGATTTATGTAATTAAAATTTTGAATCTCTCAGTGAAGCCTTGAACTCTTCTTTTTTCTTTTTTGTTCCAAGCTGAAGCTTCCCTGTGCTGCCACGCACAACGCACATAGCAATGTCAGTGAGGCATGTGCGTGCCTCTTATGCAATTTACTATCAATAAATCTGTAAATGTGAAATACCTGTATATCATCATGTAAGCAAAACTAGATTTTAAGTCTGAGATGGAATGTGATTAAATAGGCCTTAAAACAAAGGGAAAAAAACTGAGAACCACAGGACTCTCACTACCCTAGCAGCAGCTGCACTAGTAAGAAAGTGAAAACTTCACTTTCTTGCTGTCATACTTGAAAACTGCGGTGTTCTTAAGGCTAATGTGTGATTTGTTTGA
Organism: Benthosema pterotum; assembly: GCA_039105355.1. Lineage (NCBI taxonomy): Eukaryota > Metazoa > Chordata > Actinopteri > Myctophiformes > Myctophidae > Benthosema > Benthosema pterotum. Next base: position 17,851,024 of record CM076971.1, on the reverse strand, counting down.
TTTGATTTGACAAGGAAACCATGTGGTTGCAAAACATGTGCCATCCACTTACTTCTAATTTTCTAGAACGTTTTCAACCATCTAGACGTTTCTAGTAGTTCTTAACCATTTTGATACCAGGGACCACCATTTATTCAGCATTTGAGCCATGGGCTCAAGTGCTGCATTGATGACATTTTCACCCCAAACACCCAAAACTAAAGATTTCTTTTGGTTTTGTCCACAATTCTAGGCTGAATTTCGTGAGCAAAACAGTGTATTTTTAATTAAAGATGATTCTTAATTAAAGATGATGAAACCAAATGGACCGCTTGCGGTCCATTTGGTTTCATTTTTACGCTCTCAAGAGTTACATCTGGTTAACCAACGTTCCATCATTTACCTGGGGACCACCTGGAAACCTCTCAAGGACCACTGGTTGAAATTCACTGAATGCTCAGTTGCCCATACCGGTATCTCTCTCTTCTTGTGTCCACTTAAACCGACAAGTACAACCATTGCATTTTAAGTGCCGGGACCTAATTGATCCCCTTCAAGGACCCCTGGAGGTGGCCAAACCCTACATTGGGAACCACTGCAATAACACACCTGCGCTGTGTCCCAGTTCCTTCCATACGTCACACAGGGCAGGCCGACACAGGCACCCTGTCACCAGGGTGTATTACCACACAAGACATGTCAAGGTTTAGAAAGGTTGGTGCCAGTGCACTGGCCTGATTTCTTAAGCAGTGTTTTATTATTCAAGGACTCACAATGTGATATGCCTTTAGCCACAGACCCCAATTTAAAGTGTGTAACTTTGTTCGGGGAAAAATTACAATTCTCAATTCTTGACTCGAATGAGTCAATTCTCAAGTCATAGTTATCAAAACAGCAGATGCTATGTTTTCGTGAGTGTGCTGACATTTTTATTATATTTTAGAATATGTAACTTTGTCCTGTGTTTACAGTACATAACAATTATATTTTGTGTTTACCTTCAGAAACATATTGCCCCTTGGCCAAATTCAGCGAGATGGTAATTAGTTTCTGCAGGTAAACACCACCAGACGACTCCAGTGGCTGATACTGAGGGAAATGACTGATATATATACAATCCCTTTAATCTCTGGGAAACCAAGCTATAAAATCCTCAGTTAAAGGTATCGTAAGTGACTGATCTTGATTGGACGAAGCGCTTTTCTCCCAAAACCCAAAATGAAACTTTTTTTTAACCCCAGGGGCTCACTGGGGACAGGGAGAAACTCCTTATATGGTCACCACACTCTATAGTAGGGACGATTAGACAAAATGAAGAGAAAAATAACAATATTTTGATACACCTTTAACTTACAGACCTTTAAGGGTTCCTCTTGGACCCCTGGTGGTCCTCATGCCAGATGGTGAGAACCATGGTATATTTCAACAGTAGAACTGTCAAGCTTCAGTGAGGATGGTGCCAGAGTGGACTGGCCTGACTTCTTATAACCACCTTTTGTTCTAAAAGCCTTCTCTGGAGGCAGCCATAAAAAAGGCCCTTTTTATTTGACTCGTAGTAAAGATAGCATTTACAGGGTCATGCCAGTTTAACGGTGGTTCCATTCTAAATGAGATGAAATGCTGTTGAGCCTGTCAGCTGCTGCAGTACATTGTTTAGCAGTAATTGGCCATCTTTTGTTTCTGTAATTATGCTTCATTTGTGTGCTCCTTAGACCACTTAAAGCCCAGATATACTGTAGCATTGTCACAATTATTACGCACACAATCATACTTGAGGTAATCGCAATATGTATCCCCTCCCATGCCCAACTTTGAGTGTTTGGGTGTAAACAAACACTGGCTTACGAAAGGCTGATGATCACCCATAGCGATGATTTGATTGGCTGAGCGAAGTGAAAAGTGAAGATGCCAAAAGTGATGGGCTAGAATTGCTTGTGTAATGATTTGATTGGCTGAACATGTGATGGTGTACTGTACAGTATGATGATAACAGTGGCCTGCGCTTACCACATACAGGTATGTGAAGTGAGGTGTGCTCATATCCCTATCGCAGTGGTTTTCAACCATTTTTATACCAGGGCCCACTATTTACTGGCAAAATGTTGGTCAAAATAAGAAATTTTCTACATTTTCTAATTGAGAAGATTCTTGAAAATTCAGTAATTCAACTGTTTAAATATAAATAAAAAGATTGTACACTCTCAAGAGTTACAGATCTATAAGGGTCCATTTGGTTACCAACTGTCCATCTTTTAGCTGGGGACCACCTGGAATCCTCTCAGTCCAGGGATCACTGGTTGAATACCTTCGCCCCATCTGAGCTAGGCTCACTATAATGGAAAGAGAGACAATTTTATTAAGAAAGTAATTTAATTGAGATGAAGCAGTAGGGTGACAAGGCGGCAAAGTCCATTAGCATCGTCCTGTTTGTTAGATTAGTTGATTGGACACTTTAAATCCCTATCAGTCCCTGCCGCACTAAACGGATCAGCCATGCCACTGCATTTTGTCTTAAGTAGAAGCCACTGGGGACAAGCGTCCAATTCATCACCGCTGAATGATGAGCTACCAACAGACAGTCGTGGCCTCCAGTTGAGAAATCTCTGCACTTTCTTCCTGTCAACATCGTTCATCCTCCTATAGCTTCTCCCATCTGACAACCACTGTTACCTTATTAGATCACTCCAACTAGAGTCACACCGTTATCGGCCCGTGTATGTTGTTATTTTATACCTTTCAATGACATTGATGTTGGCAACTATGTAGCCGATATGTACTGTACTACGGGCCGATCGCAGGCAGGGATGTTGTATTAATATGTCGATCTGACATATCTCTTGTCAACCCAGTAGCTACGTAAATGTCATTGGTTATGTTTAGTTTTTCGCCTCCCAGTAGCGTATATGTGTTCTCTCTGTCTGTATGTATCGGACAACAGCAGTGGGCAAGCTACTCATGTCAAAGTGTCCTTGGGCAAGACACTGAAGCCCACCTTGCCTCCAGTGGTTGCCACCACTGGTGTGTGAATGTGGGAAGTGAGAACGCTGGCGTGGACTGCTTCACCTCTCAATGTATGAATGAATGGACCATTATAAGCGCTTTGAATAAGCGCGTAGTGCAGTGGTTTTCAACCAGTGGTCCAGGGAGCATCAGTGGTCCCTGAGAGGATTCCAGGTGGTCCCCAGCTGAATGATGGACAGTTTTAACCAAATGGACCTTGAAAGATCTGTAACTCTTGAGAGAGCGTAAAATGAAACCAAATGGACCCTTAATTGTGCTGGTGCTGTGTCATTAGTTGAACGGCGCATTGATCTGGCGGTGGGGGCTCAGGGGTAGAGTCACTATATGGTAACCGCAAAGCTGGTTTGAACCCATCTCACATGCCGGTTGTGCCTTGCATGGTTTCCTCCGCCTTAAATGTGTGTGAATGGGTGAATGTGAATCTGCACTATCTATTCAAAGCGCCCAGCTTGGATAAAGGCTATATAAATGCACCATTTACCATTTATTTCTGAGTTATGGTCAGTTTATGTCATGTTATTTTTCCAACCTGCGGACATGTGACTCAGAGCAGTTTACATTTGACTCAATATCTGACTCTGAATGTCTCATATAAGTTCAAAGAAGTGATATGATTTAACGCGTCAGGTTTTCAGGTAGCAACTGCTTGATATGGTGCATGGTATTCCTGGGATGTTAGGGGTGTTATGGGGTCCATTATGTGGTGCCTTTCAGGGAGTAAGAAGGGGCCAACCCCCCCCCCCCCCCCCCACCCAGTTTTTCCCCCCAAAGTGCCTCAAACAATGAAAAACATAAACTTTTACACCAGCCTTCCTGGGGTATTTTCACAGTGAAATTGGCAAACGTATGCACTTTGTAATGCGCCTCGAAAAGTGTGTAAATGCCTATTCGCCGTTTCAATTACGTTCACCTGTCCCTTGTTGAGCAGACTCTCATCTATTCGGGATTAGGAGGCATCTCTGAGGAGCCATGAGCCGGAAAACATGGCTGTATCCTGCCAGGATGACTTTACCATGCAGCTGAACAGCTGAACAGCAGGATCTTAATGACTCCACGGCTACAGATGGCATGGATACACGGGCGTGTGTGTGTGTGTGTGTGTGTGTGTGTGTGTGTGTGTGTGTGTGTGTGTGTGTGTGTGTGTGTGTGTGTGCGTGTGCGTGTGTGCGTGTGTATAATTTTGGTGTTGTGTATCATATCGATGTGAAATTTTAGAGGGCTAAATTAAACCGTGGCATAACTAAAGGCTGTTCTTTCATCTGCATCCATAAGCAGGTGTTAGTTAAGTTACGGGGTGACCTCAGTTATTGTAATCAGAAATGGGCATCGCTTACAGAACTACTGCAGGCCTATACTGCATAGCTTATGGACCTACTGTGCCAAAGAGCTTAGGAGACCCCACCCCGTAGCTAGAGCCATTCACGTTTTGCTTTTCAATTTCTTGGGGAAAAAAACGCTTAGTCATATCAATAAGAGAGCCCCAAAGGTTCTACATACTGAAAACCGAACAAATAAATATTCACTGATACTATATACTGTAGATTGAAGAAGAAACAAACCACCATTATTATTTTTAAATGCATGTTTATCCCTCCAGATGATCTATATATATATTGAACTGTAGAAGGGAATTCAAAAAGCAAGTGCAAAAACAACACAGCATTGTTGCTGTATTCACTAAAATCCCAGCGAGATGCAGTTTTGTTGGTATTCCGTGTTGATTTGTTTGGAGGGGATTTACTGTAGATTTTATTGGTTTGCACAACAAGATGAGTATAAGGGCACAGTATACACAGCAACATCTTTCATGAGATAAGTAAGCTTCGCCAAGCTATGATGCCCATAGTGGCAGGAGCCTCCTGTTTGCATAGCGCAGGGGTGTAAAACTCAAATACAGAGTGGGCCAAAATTTAAAACTGAACAAAGCTGCGGGGCTAGGTTCCAGGTGGTCTCCAGCTAAGTTGTTTAACCGGATGTAACTCTTGAGAGCGTAAAAATGAAACCAAATGGACCCTTGGGTCCATTTGGTTAAAATATTCATCATGTGAATTAGTCCTAATCTACACAACTAGAAGATTAATGGTCATGGACAGAATCAAAGGAAATCTTTAGTTTGGGGGGGCTAAAATATCCTCAAATGGTGGTCCGTGGCTCAAATGCTGAATAAATGGTGGGCCCTGGGATGAAAAACGTTGAAAACCACTGCTGTATATTACAGAGCAGTCGGCAAAACAACAGCAGAGCATTATGGGATTTGTAGTATTAGCGGTGAATGCAGTGTTACAGCGGCGCCACGGCTGTATAATACCGGTGGGCTGCTCTAATGTTAATTTGATGTTGCCTCAAGGGCCAAAGGAAATTACACAGCGGGCCAAATTTGGCCCACGGGCCAGAGTTTGACACCTATGGCATAGCGTAAAGGAAGCTTGATGCACAGTCCTCTGCCTCGAAACAATGCGTGTCGCAGCGACTTATGAACACCATTCCAACCCTTAAAGAGGAATTCCACCCATTTTCAACATTTTACTATGTCATTAATATACCACAGAGCTGTTGTGGTCGTGATAAAAAAGTTTCCCCTTCTGTGTTCCCTAGAAATGTAGTTCTGAAAAAAAAATCATTAACATGGTGAAACACAACCTGATCTGATGACATCAAGTTGCGTTTAACCATGTTGATGATGTTGATGTTTTCTTTTAGGTCCTTTTTTGTACAAATGTGAACCAAATGGACCCTAGCGGGTCCATTTGTACACTGGAAAATGTTGAAAAAGTGTGGAATTCCCCTTTTAAGGCAGAGTGCCAAGCAGGGAGACATTTTACACTCTTTGGTTCTTCTTGGCAAGGAAATTCACAAATCATAGTCTTTTAAACAAAACATTTGAGTTTATCTGAAATGTTTTAGTTTAGTTTTAGTTGACTCAATTCAATGTAATTTTAGTCAAATAATAGTACTGTTTAGTTGATTTTGTCAACTAAACTACCGGTGTATATATACAGTATTTTGGCAGCTCTTTATTGCATCATAATCCTAATGGCTGATTTCATGATTGGTTGCATGCTGAAAATTGCCAATCTACAAGTTCACCACAACTCTCGTTTGTGGTAACTAATGACACTTTTTGATGACTGTGGCTTTGCTCTGATAAGTATTTCACAGTTTTCTGGTTTCATCCCCAAACTCTACAACTCTCAGATAAGAATCTCAGAACATAATTTGGGCTGAAGCAGTGTTGACAGAATAGTGACAAGTGAACGACTCATAATTACTAGCTCAAGTAGAGTGACGACTTTGAAATTATGCTGAAACTCAATTTCCACGCTGTGATATTTTGTCCATGTGCTGTACCTGCCCTGTGTTTAATTATTCCCATGAGCATCACACACAGACAGGAAAATGAGCTGGCTTGCTCCTCCGGGATATTTGAATCTCCCACAGACCTAATTTAATTTGAAAGGCACCAAATGCCATGTCACATTCTGTCACATGTCTGCTGTCATCCTCATATGTCAACATGCAAAATGTTATAGGGTGAAGGTTGTCACTCCTTCTGGTTTGAAGACCATAACACATTTTGACACACATTGTGCACTTTTAGATAAGCTAATTTCGCTATCTATCGTACAAAGTAGACAGTAGGCACTGCACTGATACGTGCAGTTATAAATGAACACGCTTCTCTCTTGCACTGCTGGAAGGCAGTGTAATACTGTGATTGGTGATTGCCGTCTGGTGATCAAAAGGTTGTCGGTTCACCCCTCTGCCCAGTGGCGTTTCTAAGCAATTTGGAGCCCCAGGCAAGATTTTCCCTGGAGCCCCCCTTACCATATTGACCCTTACGCAATGTTGTAGTGGTACTTTTAGAAGTGGGGGAACTAAAGGGGAATTCCACCCATTTTATTCTTATTTTTCTGAGAGTGTACAAATGTGAACCAAATGGACCCTAGCGGGACCATTTGGTTCCATTTGTACACTCTCAGAAAAAAAGAAAACTCATTAACATGGTGAAACACATCTTGATGATGTCATCAAGATGTATTTCACCATGCTAATGATTTTTTTCAGACCTCCATTTCTAGGAAACACAGAATGGGGGAACTTTTTTTTTTTTTTTACCATGTACACACAACATCTCTAAGGTATATTAATGACAGTAAAATATTGAAAATGAGTGGAATTCCCCTTTAAGACACGTGCATGCACACTTGCATTTGCGTGCACCTGCGCAACACACACAGACACACTATTAGAACAAGTATAGCATATTGAGAATGATTGTTTACAATGCCTAATTGTATCCATAAAAGTAAAAGAGAAGACAAAAAAACATACCTAAGTGGAGGGACGCCGTCCCCCCGCGTCCCCCTCCACTACCCGCCTGTGTATAAAATATTTTAGATGTGAGAAGTGGGGGGACACCGTCCCCCCGCGTCCCCCCTCCACTACACCCCTGTATATAAAATATTTTAGATGTGAGAAGTGGGGGGACGCCGTCCCCCGCGTCCCCCCTCCACTACACCCCTGTATATAAAATATTTTAGATGTGAGAAGTGGGGGGACGCCGTCCCCCCGCGTCCCCCCTCCACTACACCCCTGTATATAAAATATTTTAGATGTGAGAAGTGGGGGGACGCCGTCCCCCCGCGTCCCCCCTCCACTACACCCCTGCCCTTACGGGTCGATTTCGTAAGGGGGGGGCTCCAGGGAAAATCTCCTGTGATGTCATACCCATGGCAGGCACAGTAAAATGGCGCCCCCCAAGGGATAAAAATATTAACTCTTTTTAACCAAAAGAACATATTATATGTGTTGTAACATATTATATGTGTGTATTTGTCCATATGAGGCTTATTAGCCTGGGATCCTTTTAAAGCATGTCTGGTGGTGGCACCCTAGGCAACTGCTTAGTCTGCCTAATGGCAAAAACGCCCCTGCCACTGCCTACCCAGTCTGGTGTCCGTGCAAGACACTTCTAACCCGTAACTGCTCACTGTGACTGATGGTTTCCTTTTCACATTCATGAATAATCCAATTTCCACACTTAATAACACAATATGAATTTTGGACAAAATCAACTCAAAGTGCTGTTTAAATGATTTACATGCAAATGTGTCCCGTTTTGCAGTAATTTCTCACTCAGACAGAGAATTTCTTCTTCTTGCGAAGAGAATTTCGAATGGAAACACTTCAAAATGCGAATAAGTTTCCATTTTGCGCAAAAATATTTTCTCGCTGAAAGGTGCCGTATTTTGGAGCGTATCGAAAGGGTCTAATGCGCAAATGAGGTATGGAAATGGCTTGCGAAAAGACTTTCTATTGGAAAGCACTGGACACGCATTATAGCGCATTTGAAGAGTTCTGGTCTGCCGATGAGAGCATTGTTATTTGTTAATGTAAGTTATATTTCTACAAAACCGCTCAAAACGAAGGCTGTGCGCACGCAGACATCCAAGCCAAGGGGACTCACGTATATGGCCAAAACGTTCAGACTCCCATCGCGTTTGTTCATGAAAGTCGCAGGGAGGGCAGCTACATGTCCTATATTTACAGTATCTGTATCATCATGCATGATAGCTAAGACACGCAAGTGATAACAGACATAAACAGCTGTTTTACATGACCGGGCTCTGCCCTTATAGATATTATTCCGTTAATAAAGTTCAAACCTTTTTTCCTCGCACGTGTTGCGCTGCAGATAACATGGTGTAGTCTACAATATCACAAAGTAGACATACACCAAATCAGTAGGCTACCGAGTCTCACAAGCGCTCCGGTTCAGGAAAACAGTGAGTTGTCTAGATTATGTATTAGGATTGTAGGCTATATTAATTATTGTTTTTGCTACAGCAGAGACAGAACAGCCTCTGCATAGGCGTCACCGCCATTCACTATGCGGGTGCCTCAGCACCCGCAACTTTTCACGTCAGAAAAAAAAAAGATGCGAAAAAGTGGGGGTGCTGGCCAAATCGCAACTGTCCATGCTGCGGGAGAGGCAGAGCCATATGAACCATATAGTGTAGACAGAGTTACGACAACTCCGTCCACTCCAAGAGGCAAGTTCAATGGCGGCTTTTCTACTGAGACTCGAATCGGGAATGGGGACAACAAATAGGGACAAGTCCTGGACCTGAAGTAGGCAGTAGGCTAATGCAACGGCCTCCGGCAACAGCCTTGCAACAGCCCCTTGAAAGCATGCATAAAATAGCTCTTATTTGCGCTCTCGCCCTCATTGAAAACAATGCATTTCCAACTCCAGTTTCAGTTTCTCCCTATTCAGGCTGCATGAACAGCTGCGCGAGCGTTCAGTTTGCAGTGTTGGGAAATATTACTTCGGAAAGTAATATTTGCCATTCATTATCAGTAATATATTACTAATATATTAGTAATATGTCCCAACACTGTCAGTTTGTGAGCCATCAATGTCGCAACTCTTCTACTAGATGGCACTGATCTGGGAAGGAGGGAGACGGGGTGGCCGGCCGCTTGCATTCATTGCTTTGATATGAGTTGCACAGTCGGCGACGGTGCGGTTTTGAAACTTTTTCGTCAATCCACTACATTCTCGTCTCGACACGTCACGTCAACCATAACTCACAAACGTCTCTTCATATTTTAGTCAGCATAGATAGCCGTTTTATCTCGTCACAGTCAGTCTTGTACTGCATTATAACACTGCTTCATTGAAGTGTGTACCATTACATTTATTGTGAAATATTAGTAAAAAGTGTTTTAGAGAGGGAAAAAAGCCCAACTTTTTTCGCGGCCGCGCGTAAAGCGAAATCAGCACCCGCATCTTTCCAGACGCGGTGACGCGCCTGAGCCTCTGCATAGCATAACGGACCTATAGGTCAATAGGGATAAAGCAGGCGGTCCGTGTGTAAAGCCTAAAATAACTTCAAAATTAAAAATATATGTAAAATAACCATATGTATCACGTTACTGGCAAAACTGTGCCACCTATTGCTTATTTCATGAACCTATTTTGTTTTCCCTAGACTCCCATAAGTCGCATTTCATCAGTTAATGGAAACAGCGAACAATTCGCTCTTCTTTTTTCGTCGTAATTAACATACTCTTCCTATTTTCGCAAAGGTTTTATGGAAACGTGGCTAATGGAACACAAGTGCCATGCACAGTTATGGAACTTCTTGTTCTGTCATTCTGTTGCCGTTTGTAGTCACAGCTGCCAGTTCCCACCTAATCTCTCAAGACAGATATATGCAGCAGAATCTATTGGGATTTTTCCCCCCAGATGGGTTCCTAATGGTATATGGGAGTCCAGAGTCCAGAGTAGACCTGTCCTGTACCGTTAAGCACAGAGGATGACACATCGCAACGGCACATACTGTTCTGTACTGTGCTAGTAGACATCCTTGAACACAGGCCTTTCCTGTTGAGAAACAGGACGATACAGATGGCCCAGTGCCTCTGGAGAATGGTGTTAAGTAAAGCCCTAGCCAACGTTGCTGTGTCCACATTGCAGATGGCAATATAGGAGGGGTCCCCTGGACCCTATGTCCAGCTTGTGTACTGTACACCAGTGGTTTTCAACCTTTTTCATACCAGGGCCCACTGTTTATTCTGAATTTGTGCCACGGATCTGCAAGGGACCTGCAAGGGTCCATTTGGTTTCATGTCCAGCTTGTGTACTGTACACTATTGTGCCCCATAGTTTATAAAAGGTAACAGACAGTATTAAAATACCTCTTCATCACCTTCTCAAAATAATCGCATAAGTCATTTTTTCCAGGTTTTTCAGGAAACACAAAAAACTCCCCCAAAAAATTTTGGGGGAGTTTTTTGTGTTTCCTGAAAAACCTGGAAAAAATGACTTATGCGATTATTTTAAGAAGGTGACGTTATGTTGTTTTCTTACGTGAGTTTCCATCCGTTTTTTATATCCCTGTCTTGTGTCTCTGCCTCTACAGTACATCACTAGTGCAAACACCGTTTAACACATTCTGAGGCGACATAGAGAACATTGTGTGTCAAAATACATGAATGAATTATCACTCAAGCCTGCATAGAGAAAAACCAATGGTCAAAAACAACCTAACTTCGGTCAAATTTCAACCAAACGTAGAGGTTGAATAAGGACCAACTGGGTCTTTGGTCAATCTGACCGAATAATGCGTGTTATTATATTTGACCGAATGCATTTGGTTACATTAATAACCCAATTATGAGGGTCAACATAACCTAAGTACCAGTTGATTTGACCGAACATATTAGCTTGCATTAATAACCTAATTTTGAGGGTCAAGATTACCCAACTGCCAGTTGAATTGATACAGAATATTCAGTTAACCCATTTGTTTTATTAAAGGGAAATTCCACCCATTTAAAGGGGAACTTCGCCACTTTTCAACACTCTTTGTGTGGTGTTGGTCATTAGCATACATGCTAATGGCCTCCTGATTAATAACATTGGGATTCTGTGGCTCCAGCGCCGTGCTTCCCAAGTTGTCAGATTCTGACCCAGTGACGTCATTGGGTCAGAACGTCCCACTGACTTAAACTACAGCGAGTATGTGGACGGGTAAGGTTACCGTACCGGTCTGAGTAACGGTCTGAGTGCCGGTCTGAAGGAAAAGTCGTTGCAGTGTTGTGTTTACAGTGTTGGATGCATTCCTCGGCATTAGTATCCTATCTGTTCCTGTAAAAAGTATAAATAATTTCATTTTTCGTCATTTTGTCCGAGAAATTCTACAATACCCACAGTGCACCGCGGCATCAACCAAAGTCTGTGACCTAACAAATTGGTTACCGTACCGGTCTGAGTAACGGTCTGAGTGCCGGTCTGAAGGAAAAGTCGTTGCAGTGTTGTGTTTACAGTGTTGGATGCATTCCTCGGCATTAGTATCCTATCTGTTCCTGTAAAAAGTATAAATAATTTCATTTTTCGTCATTTTGTCCGAGAAATTCTACAATACCCACAGTGCACCGCGGCATCAACCAAAGTCTGTGACCTAACAAATTGGTTATTCTCATTAAAACAACCCAAAACCAATAACCAAATAAAACAACCCATGAATTCGGTCAAAATAAAATCCCTGCAACCCAGGAAAAGGTTATGGCTTCAAGAAATAACCCAGGAAAGTGACCTAACACCATTGACTGAAGTGTTTAGTTGCAATTTTGACGATTAGTTTTTTGTGTGTGCATAGTCCCAAAAATAGTGAGAATAGCCGTTCTACAGTACAAAACTCAGAAGGTGTTATGGAGGATACGTTGTGATCTAATGGGGAAATAACTCAGACAGTACACATCGCTCTTATCTAGATCTTGTGTGTCTGAGTTAAATGTTGCTGCAGCATTTGTGTGTGTGTGTGTGTGTGTGTGTGTGTGTGTGTGTGTGTGTGTGTGTGTGTGTGTGTGAGAGAGAGAGAGAGAGAGAGAGAGAGAGAGAGAGAGAGGAGAGAGAGAGAGAGAGAGAGAGAGAAGAGAGAGAGAGAGAGAGAGAGAGAGAGAGAGAGAGAGAGAGAGAGAGAGAGAGAAGAGAGAGAGAGAGAGAGAGAGAGAGAGAGAGAGAGAGAGAGAGAGAGAGAGAGAGAGAGAGAGAGAGAGAGAGAGAGAGAGAGAGAGAGAGAGAGAGAGAGAGAGAGAGAGAGAGAGAGAGAGAGAGAGAGAGAGAGAAGGAGATGGACAAGGTATGCATGGACAGTGAGGTATCTTGACAGCCACAGGCAGGAGATTGTGTTCTTGTGTCCTATAGTGACCCCTGGAGGTTGGTCAGGGAAGGGATGGGGCAAATGGGTGAACCCATACTGTAGGCATAAATATGTAGTCCTTGCCTCACCGACCACAGGCAGTATGTTTGCACCGGCCCTGTATTAAGCAAAGCAGCTCTCCATACATTCACTGCAGAAAATACAGATGAGTTGTAGAGTAGCACCTGAGACTGCAATGTTTCTGTCCTGACCGAATTATAATCATTACTACTTGTTATATTATCTATGTAAGAGCATATTGTATGTTGTTTGGATATTATGAAATATCATAGTTGTCTGGCCACAACACTAGAGACTTGCAAGACTACAGTCCAAGTAGTGCAGTGTTTTAATGGATACACATTGTCGTGCAAGTTTAACAGCATGCAGTTATAGTTAGTTGCATGTTAGTTATTACCCGTATTGTCCCGGATATAAGACGACTCGTTTATAAGACGACCCTCATTTTTTCAAGACCCATTTACAGAAAAAGGAACATTGAATGTCAAATAGTATAGCCCCTGAATATAAGACGACTCCATTTTTTGGGATATTTCCATTGGGAAAAAAACATCTATATAAGACAAAAGTCTTATATTCAGGCCAATAGGGTAAGTATTAAGTAGCTAGACTTAAAGGGTAATTAAAGTGCGTGATGTTTGCATGTTTCCAATATATCAGTATTCTGATGTAAGATGTCCATGCACCTGTGGTTTAGACAGAACCAGATGCTAGACTCGGTGTTTGCCTCCAAGCCTACTCTCTGCACTCAACAATTTGCTCTGCTGAAGAAAAGCACGTCTGCTCAACGCCCAAATTGTTCAACACCAACCAACGCGTCTCGTCTCGTCTCGTCTCGTCTCGTCTCGTCTCGTCTTGTCTCGTCTGGTCTCCTGCTGCCCACAGACCCCTGGCGCCCACGCCCCCACATGCGTTCAAGCATAATTGGGTCTGGTCCAACTCGTCTGGTCTACATCATCGGCTGAACACCCTCTGAGACGGATTGAGTTGTTGCGTGGCGGATTGCTCAAGATCACTTGATGGAATGACTTTAATGTGAGCCCCAAACAAGACACAAGCAATGATAGACAGAAGACGCATATACAGTATAACATTTGCAAACTACTCCAGTACTCTGTGAATCAAACAGACTGAGACATCATGATGCGTTAGTATATATACTTTTGAAGATCAAATGTCCCCACAAGTATAGAATGTGAGAAATATACCTCATTGGGTATTGAAATCAATCAATTTGTGTGTGTGTGTGTGTGTGTGTGTGTGTGTGTGTGTGTGTGTGTGTGTGTGTGTGTGTGTGTGTGTGTGTGTGTGTGTGTGTGTGTGTGTGTGTGTGTGTGTGTGTGTGTGTGTGTGTGTGTGTGTGTGTGTGTGTGTGTGTGTGTGTGTGCTGCGTGCATGAATGCATGCACTGCCTGTGAAATAGTGCTGACCATGTGAAATGGATGTGCAAATGAATAATCATTATAATTAGAGATCATTTAGGTGTAAATTACTTAGACAATGTTGTCCTCTTTTTAAGTGCTATACTCTAGTGCAGGGGTGCCCAACCTTTTCCCAAGATCTACTTTTCAGCAGCCAACCTCTCTGGGATCTAGCAGTCCAATATCAACATTTCAAACCACACGCATCGTTGCCAGCCTGCCGTAACTTCACAACAACACAATACTACTTTGTTTTACCACTTTACTTTATGTCCATATAAGCATAAAGTATTATGCTTATATGGACATTATAAGTTGCAGAACAGTCCATTACACGCAGAACAATACTGTTGGCATAATTCAGACAGCAGACAACAATCCTCCAAATGAGCCTCTTTGTAGACAGACTGACACACACGCACACACACGCGAAAATCGATTTTTTTCTTTTCCACCCCATTTTTTTTCTTTCTCCCCCACATCTCCCGAGATCTACTTGTGATCAGGCCGAGATCTACCGGTAGATCCCGATCTACTGGGCTCCCCTGCTCTAGTGTGTGTGTGTGTGTGTTCCTGCGTGCGTGACTGCGTGTATGTGTTGAAATTTACAAAATCAGAGAAACTCTGTTGTGACTGAGCCACCAGCCAAAGATCTTGATATACATTCATGCAAGTATTGTGCCAGGAAATATCATGAATGAAAGAACAAGGTCGCTGATATACGGTAAGCAGCCAGATTGGGTTTTCTCAGATGGGTGGTTATTGGCATCTCTTTAGAGATAGGAAGAGAAGTTCAGTCAGATCCGCTCCTTCACGTGGAAAGGAGCCAGTTTGGTGGTTTAGGTGCGGATGCTCCCTGGGCATCTCCTCAGGCACGTCTGGACTCTGGACCAGGCACCAGACGAGGGGAAAAATATCTCCATGAGAGGCCTTGGAACGCCTCAGTATCCCCCAGGTTGACGTGTAGCTAATTTGGCCCGACAATAAAGAGAAGTCTGGGGGCTTAATTCTCCGCTGCGCCCCGTGAACCGACTCTGGATAATCGGATGAAGATGCAGGTTGCATGTCACTTACACCCCCGTTAGGCTCCGGCATGCAGAGGACAAAAACAGGAGGAGTGTTGGAGGCTGAAACAAACAAAGGGAGTTCAAACCCCAAACTTTTTCCAAGCCCTGCTGTGCATCTGCACGGCAGGACAGCGGTCGTATCTTTCGGTCTACTCTGCTGCCTGCTGGCTTGTGACACATATGGCCGTCCTTGTATTTTCTGTCTCTGCGTGGGTGTGACTTGTCTTTATGTAGCGTGCCTCGGTGAGTGTGACTTGTCTTTATGTGTCTGTCCCCTGCCTGGGTGTGAGTGTTTTTATGTGTCTGCCCCTGCGTGAGGGTGACTAGTGCGAGTGCCCCCCCCTCTGTGCAGCGCGTCCTTGAGGAGGCAGTGGGTGTACTGCCTGCATGTGTGACGTGTGTCCTTCTGTGATGTCGAGTCGTGTGTATCAACGTCCTCTCTGTTTAGACTCCCAAAACTTGAAATCCATTCGTTACAACTTTAGATTAAAGTATGTCTGTGCGCGTGTGTCTGTGTGCTGCACGCAAATTTGTGCGAGACAGGATTGTAAGAGAGACCGAGATCATAAGCGATGAAAGAGAGAGTGACGGAGAGATTTTGAGAGCGACGCAGCAGGACAATAGAGGTGGAGAAGGATGAAGGTGTGGATGAGGAAGAGGAGGGCGACAATACGCTGCCAGCAGGGAGCCAAGAGAGCAATGGAACCAAAAGTGTGTGTGAGAGAGAGAGAGGCGGAACAGGCTCCTCAAATCATCGTGTACCAGTGTGTGTGTGTGTGTGTGTGTGTGTGTGTGTGTGTGTGTGTGTGTGTGTGTGTGTGTGTGTGCGTGTGTGTGCGTGCATGCGTGTGTGTGCGTGTGCGTGTGTGTGCATGTGTGCGTGTGTTGGACCCCGATAGGGAGAGAGAGGAGGATTGGAGGTGATGGATGGATAGATGGATTGGGGGAGGAAGGGGGGAGACAAATGATGGAGGGATGGAGGGAGGACTGTAATTAGAGGGGTAGTGTGTGGGAGGTGTGAATGGATGGACACTGAGGGAGGCAGAGAGAGAGAGAGAGAGGGAGGAGGAAGCATCTAATGAGAGAAATATAGATTTTTCTGGAAGATGTTTAATCAAAGCCTGCACTGACAAGGCCTACGGGACAGGGGGCAGTGCTGAGCACACCACTATTTCACTGTGTGTGTTTCTGTGTGTGCGTGCGTGCATGCATGTGTGTGGGGAGTGGGGCTGGGCACGGTGCGTGTTCATGTTACATTTCATCTTTCTCTGTGAAGCAACAATGACTTTGTGTGTGTGTGTGTGGGGGGGGGGAGGGCAATCGCACACACTGTGTGCGATTATACTTGTCATGCAGGGTTGAATGTGACAAATACCGAGATTGTGAGGACGAATTTGACTGGTACTCACAAGAACAATGTTTTTCATGGTAAAAAAAAAAAAAAGTTTTAGTCCTCCCTGATAGGCTACTGGTACTGGTTATGCGTGGATGTCACACACTGAACAATTGCTGCTGCTATTCCTTTTGCCATTGTACGGCTAGGTATAGTAATACAAACGTGTGTGTGTGTGTGTGTGTGTGCGCGTGTGTGCACGTGTGATAGATAGATGGAGCTGCCCAGTAGATGGATGAGTCGACCAGGCACTCGTTCATCATCCGGAGAACGAGGGAGGAAAGAAAATATGTGATTGAGAGGAGAGGAGAGAGGAGAGGAGGAGACACTGCGATAATTGTCCTCTCTCTCTTCCTTCTCTACCTTTGTTTTTCCTCCAGCTATTGGTTCTATACTAATACCCACCAGACCCCATCCTGCTCACTCCCTCCCTATAACCAAACACCAGCTTATGTCAAATTAGAGAAACAGGTTAGAACGACGACACTGTCTTGTTCACTAGTTAGAGACCACACCGACTATTCAAGTGAGCGTTTGGTTGCTCCAGCTCTGGCGCTGCCCCCCTCAGGGCTCCTAGGAAAGAGAACAACTAGGGGGGCAAGGACGAGGATGATGGGGGGTTAGTTGGGGAGCTGGGGAGGAGGATTATGACAGTGTTGAAGCAGTATCAAACAGGTAAGAGATGAGATAGGAGTTGCTGTGGGGAATGGTACGTGGACTGCTGGACTTGACCAGGAGAATGGGAATAATCAGGTGGAACAGTGGGTGCTCTCCACTCCTGAACCTTGTATCGAACACAACTTCATTTGAGAAAGTGGTACAGTACAGTACCACTCTCAACAGCCCTGAAAATTAAGGCCGAACCGGCCTTAATTTCGAGTTCTGTCCTGTTCGAGTTCTGTCCTGCCCGGGACCTGTTCGAGTTCTGTCCTGGTCGGGTTCGGGCAGAGTTTGAGAATTCTACAGTACAGTATGTACTGGTACGTATGCCACTGACACTGTTTTGCCAATGCTCAGCTGAAAATATACCCTCCTCCATAGTTGCATGGCAACCACTTGTGTGGTCAGGGCTTCAGACCGCCTCAAGAGAACTTGAACCACGAGTGTACGTACGTGCAAGTTTTCCGTGTCAAACATTGTGATGTTCACTCTTAGATGACTCACTCAGCCCCATTCGAAGAGTTGTGAAATGTGAACCCACAGCGGGTGCACTGGCCAATCACAGCGTGTCTTTAACTCACCATTCCATGCTCCATCCACCTCTGGATGTTGTAATGTATCCAGGGGTGAGTTGTTGTGAGTGTGGATGTCAAACAGCATGGGTCAGAGAACAGATCCCTGCGGGATGCCTTTCCTCAGTTGTATGAGCTTAGTGCCAGTGGTTTTTCAACCATTTTCAATCATACTATTTATTCTGCATTTTAGCCCCGGCCACTGTTTCTCAGTCTCTCGGACCCAAAACCAAGGATTTTCAAGTTTTTGTCCACAATTTAGGCGATAACTGGCAAAACAATTCCTTCTACATTTTCTAATCGTGTAGATTCTTGAAAATTAAGTAATTCAGATGTTTAAATATAAGTTAACTCTTAGAGTGTAGAATTAAACTAAATGGACCTGTAAGGGTCCATTTGGTTTCATTTTACATTCTCAAGAGTTACAGGTCTATAACGGTCTATAACGGTCGATGCTCCATCATTTAGCCTGGGGACCACCTGTAATCCTCTCAGGGACCACTGGTGGTCCCCGGATCACTGGTTGAAAAACCACTGGCTTAGTGCACTGGCCACCACTGGTCTGTAGAGTGAAGCTGTGATTTTATACGTCTCCGAGATTAAGTTCCCCGATCAGCGATTGTCCTCAGCAATTTCAGACACCACACAGTGTGTTATGTGGGTGGCAAGTCTGAACTGAGTGGTGCTGTGCTGTACTTACATGTGTGTGTGTGGCTGCACAACAGTGGCACTTGGTGGTGAAAAAAATGCTATTTATGTGCTAGGACGGACCCAGGGACAGAGGCTACTAGAGACACAGCCAGGGACACACCTTGCTGGTTGCACCACTCAAAAAACACTAATTGTGTGTGTGTGTGTGTGTGTGTGTGTGTGTGTGTGTGTGTGTGTGTGTGTGTGTGTGTGTGTGTGTGTGTGTGTGTGTGTGCGTGTGTGCGTGTGTGCGCGCGCGCGCACACACACAAGGGCTGGGAATTGATTACAGGGGAAATGAGTGAGGGAAATGAGTGAGAGAGTTTAATGAATTCTGAACAGCACAGCAACATTCGTTGTGTGTTTGTGTGTCCATGGACTGCTTTGTATTGATCTTGATTGCTTCTTGCCTCCTCCTAACGCAGGTGCACGCGCCAACTGACACACACACACACACACACACACACACACACACACACACACACACACACACACACACACACACACACACTGATGTTACTCACCCTCTTCATTTGTCCTTTTTCCGTCTCTGTCTCATCAAATCGTTTTGGCTGTGTCTGTGTGTAAAAATAATAATCATACAGCACTATTCATCAAAAACTCAATCTGTAGACAGACACTGGTTTGCAGATCGCACTCAATGTCTCCGATGTTCCTTTTTCAAGCCCCGGCCGAGACAATGTCTCCGATGTTCCTTTATAAAAGCTCTGGTTGGACAATGTCTCCGATGTTCCTTTATAAAAGCTCTGGCGGGACAATTTCTCCGATGTTCTATTATAAAGACCCTGGCGGAACTTGAAAAGGCCCGGATGGGACAATGTCTCCGGGGTTCCTTTTATAAAGGCCCTGGCAGGACGATTTCTTCTCCATTAATGGACTGCAGTGTTCAGCCTGGACATGAGCCCCTCGTACTGTACCTCTCTCTGACAATCAAAGGCCCATTGTTCACTGTTAGTGAGTCTCGCCGTCTCTCTGAAGACAGTGAGGACTCCTGTCCATTCTCTGCACCATGTCACTCTCCCTTCCTCTCTCCTCAGCTTCCTACTTCAGTTCTGAGCGAAAAGCACCCGCTCCTCTTTCACTTATTCAGCAGTATTGACTCAGTGTTCAGACAACTGCACACAGTGTAACCCCAGGACTGATATAAAGAGAAATGGAGCAGATCTACCTAACCTATAGCCCCCCTTTTGTTTTGAATTGGAGTGTGTGGGCCCTGGGAGGAGGTGGGGATTTATAACAATTCGGTTAATTATTTTTTTCTTAGAAATCCTACTAAAACACTGGCCAAAAATCGGACGTGGGAGTGAGGTGGGCCCCCAGCAAAAAAATCCTGCTTAGGGCCCATTTGAGGCCAGAATCGGCACCACCCACGGCCACAGGTGCTGGGAGGAGGAGGGGGGGCACCTGTCAGTGGGGAAGAAACCCAAAAAATACTGTCCAAAATGGAACTCGGCCATGAGGTGGGCAGAGGAAGGGTTAACACAAAGAATATGTCTAGTTTCTCAAGTTGACAAATCTCTGCTATTAAAGCTGTTGGTACTTTATCTCTCACATCGTACCTTTAATTATCCATCATCCCTGAGACCCAGTGTAGAAAGGATGAGAATGTTAAAGCAGTCTGGCTCTATCACCTCTCTGACTGTGAAAAAAACAACAGATGATTCAGGCACTCAGGAGTAAAAAGAACAGCCTGTATTTATTTCATGGCGGTTTCAACCTCTGAATCAGTCAATTTCCCACACGTTTTGAACCTGTTTGATGTGTGAACCATTGGCACTTTTTACATAATTGTATCCTTTTTATATCTCTTGTGAGCACTTGGGTGACATGGAGGACGTCTGTATGATTGTTCGCTTCAAATTTGAAATTTCACTCAGACCGCTTTATGCATACGTGGCTTTGCAACTTCAACAACAATTGATGTTATTATAGATTATAGATGCTTACTTGCCTAACATAAGTCATGTACAACAGAGGTTCCCAACCACTGGTCCGCGGACCTGCACAGGTCCGTGTGACATGCGCCACCAGTTCGCAAGAAGGGAATCCCATATTTTCCCATCATATAAAATTCCACTTGAAAACATGACTAAAAACTTGAGACAAAAGAAAGGACAAATACGAAACCTGAGAACTGTAGTGAGCAGCGGACTCGATATAACCATGCTAGTTATCTATTCAATGTGGGGGTTTTAAGGTGAATTTAAACGCGTCGGGAAGCATCATAGGCGATTAAGCCGCCCCCATGCCATTTTTGCCTACCCTCCCAATTGGAAAGGGTTACATCCGTGCCTGAAATGTTACTGCAACACGCCTTTCTATAGGCTATACTAAATCCTTGTCTCTGGGGCCAGACTGTTGCCGCACCACAAAGCAGTCAGTAATAGAGCTTTTCTCCTTTCTGTAATCTGTCCCTGGCTTGTCCACAGTAGCACACATGGTACTGAACAGTGTTTGGGGTGGGCAACTGATTTGAATAAATGAATGAAATGCAAACAGCGACAGAGTACAGTCAAGCACTTGGTCTAAAAGCATAACACAATTTTACACTGCAGCACCCACACAGTACACCCTCCGTGTTGTGACATCCACTACCACTGCATGAAACGGAAGTATCGTCCTGTAAACAAGCTCTGCCTTAACTGTTTTATAGGCTTTAGTCACCCTAAAATGCATTTTCCACCCCAACTCCTTCCTGTCTTGCCTACAGATTATTACAGTAGATAGAGCTGTTATGGTATTTAGAGCAATCACAAGAAAATCCCAGTTCAGATAAAAAAAAACAACAGACACTGTAACTTCAACTGCACAACACATTTTTCATTTTTGCATCTCTATGCGTGCGGTTATCACACAGCCGTCATGGGCTGAAAGTTGTAGATTGTAGATCAGCTATTTAAAGCAGTGGTTTTCAAACTTTTTTTTTATACCAGGGCCCACTATTTATTCAGCATTTGAACCACAGACCACCATTTTAGCCCCCACAGACCCCAAAACTAAAGATTTCTTATGCTTTTGTCCACAATGCCAGGCTGGATTCCCGAAACAAAACAGTCAAATATACAGATACAATATACAAAATGACTATTAATCTTCTATCTACATTCTCTAGTTGTGTAGACTTGGGCTAATTCAAATGCTGAAAATTTGATCTTAAGAGTGTAAACATGAAGCGGTTCATTTGGTTTAATTTTTACGCTCGCAAAGAGTTTTCTAGCAGCTACCCAATCCATCAATTTCCATCATTTAGCTAGGGACCACCTGGAACCCTCTCAAGGACTACTGGTGGTCCCTGGACCACCGGTTGAAAACCACTGATTTAAAGTGTTAGTTATGAAGCTTATTAGTTGTAATTGGGCGAGTCTAGCCAGGGCACATGGCACGCACACAGCAAAGGATTCATGCCATGGCCTGTGGGCCGTGAGTCATCCCTCACAGAATAAATTAACTTTAGAATCCCTTAATCTCTCTGGAGTGTCGAGGATGATCTCCATTGGTAGAAAGTAGCTAACTGCATTCAGCCAAGCATTGCACATGAGTGTAGTTCTGAGGTACTTTTATGACTACTTTTCCAAAACCTCTATTTGACTACATCTCAGTTTATTTAGTTACGATCGGATCGACAAGCTCATAACGTGTTGCATCGTGACGTCTTGTGCTGCCAGTAAAAAATAGGTTCAACACGTCTTGGAACAAATTATAGAACTTACTTTGGTACTGGAAGTAGATGTTGATCCAATACTGTTGTAGTTACTCAAACCTTAAATAGCCTACAATATATAACATGTAACATAGCATTTTTACGTATTACACTATAACGCAGTAAGACACATATCAGGTCAGCTCCATATATGAAGATCTAAGGGTTTGAGGTCAGATGTAGAGCTGTGGGCTGGCGCCATTGATGGAGATCTAGGCATTGACCCTGGCTGTGTTTGATGAACTTCTATATGGAGTCAGCTCCTGTGTATATATGGAGTGTGTCACAAGATGTGATGGACGGATTGTCAGTCAGTCGGTCCAACATAGTAAACTGCGACAAATGGTTGCAATCTTCGGAAAACAAATACCACTAACTCTTGCACTTAGATTGCTACTTCCACCCAGTGACACACAGTCAGAGGAGTGTGAAAGAAGATATCATCATGCTCTCTCTCTCTCTCTCTCTCTCTCTCTCTCTCTCTCTCTCTCTCTCTCTCTCTCTCTCTGACATCTCTTCATTGTGAAGCTCAAGTGGCTGTGTCACACGTTGACAGATTGTTGATGTTTGCAGCTCATCTCATTATGAGCTCTGTCACCTGGAGGACAGTCATCATGCAGGCTGCTCCAGGTGACACCCAACAGAAAGTGAGAGACAGAATTTTCCTAAATGGAATTGATGGCAAAAAGGTTTTACACCCGATCCACGTGGTGGATTTTCGGACCACATCAAAGTGCGCAAATGGAGGATGTAACCAAGTCTATGGGGTACAGGGGGGTGGAGGGGTGTAGGTATTGCAACTTCATTTACTCTGTTACACTAAGTCGTAGTGATGGAAACTATTGCTCATCTCAGTGAGTGAACCATAATATCGGTTGGTTGTTCAATTAACCCATTTAGGCCTAACCTAAGGTTTCTGAAAAACTTGAAATATATATGTATCAGCCTCAAAACAAGTTATGTCTGGAATACTGTACATACTGTACAGAATCCAAATATGGATTCCCGTCCTGAATTAAAAGACCTGTTCGTTTTGGTCATTCTGTTCTCTTATCTCCCAGTTACTCGAGTCAAGTCGTCCACACTCAACAGCGCACAACACCACGCACCACTGTACCTGTATTCTACTATCTGAGCCAGGCCGACCGTCACTCGAGGCAATGGGATTGTTGTTGCGAGGGATGGGATGATTGTCAATCTCAAAGTTACAGCATCAGATAGTTTGCTCTCGTAATGGCTTCTCGTTCCCGGTCATTCACTTTGTTCTATCTCACGTCTCGGTCAGTCAGTCAGCCACATAGCACCGTCCACCCTGCTAGCTGCCTGTGCTGCGGGGCCAGATTTAGCCAGCCCCTAGGGTGGGCTGGAAGAATGGCAGGGTGGGCAACTGCAGTTTTTCATATGAAGCATTTTTTTTTTTATACCAGGGCCCACTATTTATTCAGCATTTGAGCTCAAAACTAAAGATTTATTTTGATTTTGTCCACAATTCCAGGCTGGATTTGGGAAACCAAACAGTCCAACATACAGATCAAAATGACCATTAATCTTCTACATTCTCTAGTTGTGTAGACTTGGGCTAATTGACATGATGAATATTTTAACTCTTGAGAGCGTAAACATGAAACCAAATGGACCCGCAAGGGTCCATTTGGTTTCATGTTTACGCTCTCAATGAGTTACATCTGGTTAACCAACTTTCCACCATTTAGCCTGGGGACCACCTGGAGCTCTCTCAATCACTGGTGTTCCCTGGACCACGGATGAAAACCACTGTATATCACCTTTCATTGGGTGGGCAGGATGCACATTTGGGTGGGCATTGCTGCCCACCCCTGCCCCCCTCTAGATCCGGCCCGGCTGTGCTGTGGTAGACTGGAGCACCCGCCCCTGCCCTCCAGCCTGCGCTGATTAGCTGAATGATGAAAGAGGAGCGGAACACCTCTCTCGTCGCCTCGCATTTTCAACTGAACGCGCTGAACCTTCATAGAAGTGAACAGGTGCAATCCGTTCACCACAAAGAACAAGCTCATTCTATTTGTCTGTTCATGACCGTCACAACACTATTTATAATTGGTCTATATAGTAACTGTGTAGGCCAGGGTTATGCCTTTATGTGCCCACATTTCAACTGTAGGCAAACCAATGAATGAATGCACTATAGTAGACTATAACAAGACTATATCATCTCTCATAATACTCACCTTCATAAATGAGTTCAATCTGTGCAATTTGCAGCTCCATTAATTAAAGTATTGCACATATTCTGTGATGCCTTTTCATCCTCATATCGTACGCAGTTAATATCATTCCATCTTTGAAACGGAATCCAAATGAAATCCTTTGCAGGGTTTATTTTTAGTCGAGGAGGCAAGGATCAATGTAACTGTGTTCAAGAGAAAACGCTGTGGCTCTCTTTGCGCACAGAGTATGTGCAAATTGTGCATTCCCTACATAATGTAATTTAATGTAATGTAATGTAATGTAGGGCCTACATTATAGCAATAACTTGGGTGCTCAGGCTGGCAAAGCACCAGTGGCGGCTGCAGGATTTATTTTTTCCCTGGGCGGGGGGCTATTTGACTGGGCAATTGGATCTACCCACCAACCCCCCCAACCCCTCTAAAGTTTAGAGGGACACTTGTTTAGAGTCTAAACAAGTCTCTGTAGTTCCCTTAGCAAAAAAATAGTCAAAAAAAAATACAAAACACCAAAACTGTGTGGATGATGATGCACATTGCACTGGCAGTCTACAACCAGACTGAGATTATTTGAAATTTTGAATAAACCACTATATAACTATCTAATTGGTGGATTCACTTTCTCTCATTTCACTTTCTATTTTCACATCACTTTCAGATCCCAGACCCCAAGGACTCCTTGAGGGAGTTTCAGGGGGTCCCCAGCTAAATGATGATGAGTTAATATAACCCAAATGGATCCTTATCTGTAGCTTTGAGTGAGCAAATGTAACCAATTGGAAACACTTCTCTCAAAGTTAAGTGTATACAAGGGAGTCCCAGAGCTATTAAATGGGGCTCTGTAGACTAATCTATGTATACTGAGGATCCTTGAAATGGACCAACGTTTTGTTGGTCAAATTGAATAAATGATGTCATCAAGTGGTGTTTCACCACGTTAATATTATTTTCAGACCTCCATTTCTAGGAAATAGATTGGGGGAACAACACAACATCTCTAAGGTGCATGTTAATTACTAGGCCTGTGAATCTTTGGGTGTCCCACGATTCGATTCAGAATCGATTTTCTGGGTCACGATTCGATTAAAAAAAAAAATCGATTTTTTTCGATTCTCGATTCAAAAAGATGCCCCCCACAATTCTAAATCTTTCTTCTTTTTTTTTTTTTTTTTTTTTTTTTTTTTACAAAATGGTTCAATGGGATTTGAGCATGATCTACCGCCTGTTGTATTGTGCTTTCTGTAAGCATGTTTTACAGAAACATTCTTCTTCATTTGGTACTTTTATTTACAGTTTGGTATAAAAAAAAAGATTTACAAGTCATGATTTGTTGTTCTCAGCGTCTTGTTTCCCCAATTACTCTATGCATATTGACACTATAGCTTGCATTTAAACAAAAGCCACCTGATTATCATTTGAATATCTGATGGCCATCAGCCTGTTCTGTAGCATACATTTGTTTACATTTAGCAGTCATTATTAGCATGCTTTTAGCGCCAGGTGAACACAATGAACTACTCTAAACTAGGCTATTCTGATCAAAACGTTCACGCAGGATTTCTTCGTCCAAAGCCCACGTTAGTTGATCATTTGAGCAGTACACACTACACACACACGTCGCTGCAGCCAATAGAACTATTACGGTTTGTCCCTATTGAGGCCATTCAAATTCGGACACCTCAATGTCGCACCTCTTCCACTAGATGTGTAGACCAGCGCGGATGAGAGCCAGGGGATCGAGGCGATGTGTAGACAGACACTTACCAAACTCCCTTCACTTCATGGGGTCAGTCCAATGGTGGTTCTTCTACAGAGATTTCGTTGCGAACGGGACGAAAAATACGCTGATTCTCTCGCACACAAACACACACACACAAACGGCCGGCTCCTTTCCCCTCTGGACAGGCTTTGCTCAGGCAGGCAGGCTGCCAGTGTTAATAAAACTATTTCGCGCATACTGCAGAAAACAACAACACAGTACGCTCATCGCGGAAGTCAGAGCCATCATTACTCTATATGGGGCCATCTAGTAGAAGAGTTGCGACATTAAGGGGTCAGAAACGGAGCGCTCGAGCGCTGTTCATGCAGCACGATTAGGGGCAAACTGCCGCCGCTGGACTGGCCCCATGAAGTGGACGGAGCTGAGAGAACCGTAGAGAATAGTGAAAGACATCATGCAGCTCAGCACTGCGCAGTGTTTACGCAGCTGCAGAGTTGGAGCTGCTCAGCATTGCGCCGGCGTTGCGCAGAATCATAAAAATAATATTTTATTTGTTCTTTTCGTACCTGGGCAGGCTTCATAAATGGGTGGGCACGTGCCCACCCAGGCCCAGTCCTAAATCCGCCCCTGCAAAGCACACCAGAGTCGGTACTGTATCGGTGGTGAGTGCCAACCCTATTCAATGTCACATGATGCTACTGTGGATAGGTTAACAAGAGAGGTTCTGTACTGTATGCTGTCAGCAGTGGCGTTTCTATAGAAGCAATTTGGAACCCTAGGCAAGGGCTCCAAGCCCTAGGCAAGGGAAAATCTTCTGTAAAATGGCGCCCCCAAGGGATAAAATTATGAACTATTTTAAACTAAATAAATGTTCAAATGTTCAATAAATATTCAATTCTAGTTATAGAGGATACGTATAATGTATTTATCCATATTAGACTAGTCTTATTAGCCTGGTATCCTTTTAAAGCATGTTTGGTGGTCGCCCCCCTTCCCTAGCCCTCCTCCCCTCATGGTTGCCCCCCTCCCCTCATGGCGTCCTAGGCAACTGCCTAGTCTGCCTAATGGCAAAAGACGCCCCTGGCTGTCAGTACAGTGAATGGAGGACGGTTGTGAAGTGCTCGTATTTATGCACTCTCATCAGGATCCTAGCAGTGCTGTTCTGGGTGTTATAGTGGGGCTTTGGAGGCTCCTGCTGTAGCTGAGGATCCCGCTGAGAAGTGCGTTGAATGACAACATGCGTGACTGCACCAAGGCCCTACATTCACCAGCTAATTAAAGGACATAGTATATATGGGCTTCACCTCCTGAATGACAACGCGTACGGCTGCCCTGGGCCTTCACATGCAACGCCTAATTGAACAACATGGACTTCACCCCCCGGCTCTGTGATATGCTGGAGATTAGGCATTCAACAAGGGAGCGCTGTGGAGGCTATCGGAGCAGTGTGCATTAGCATTCACAATGCTGCCGCCGCATGGGTATACAATATTTATTTTCTATGTGTCTTGTTCCTCTGGTGCACAATTATACCTTCACCCGTGAGATGGCTGCTCTGCCGGCTTCAGGAGAGATAAACGCTAATCACCTGTGGAATGTCTCATTCATCTGCACAGGTCTGTCTGTAGGAGGATTCCATTGAACTCTGACCACCTGGTGCATTGACCTAGTCATCTCTAAATATTTATATAAGGAAGGTCTGTTTACATCACTCATGCTGTATGCCATGGCAAATAAATAAGTTAAAATATAAAATATGTATGTATATCTTATCCACCTATCTATTTGAGGATGAAATTGGCACATTTCGGGGTGCTGGAAAATCCCTATGCATTCTATGGTGATTTTTTAACCTGTTGATTGGCATAATGGATCTGCCACAGAAGACACCTGTTATGAGTGGCAGAGACAAGACAGGACAGGTCATATCCCAGAACACATATGGGTGTGTGTGTGTGTGTGTGTGTGTGTGTGTGTGTGTGTGTGTGTGTGTGTGTGTGTGTGTGTGTGTGCGTGTGCGTGCGTGCGTGCGTGTGTGCGTGCGTGCGTGCGTGTGCACGCGCATAGGAAATGGAGTCCCTCAGCCTTCTGGCACCATGCACAAGAAAACATAATGTGGTTTCTTTTATTACTTTGAGCAAAAGTAATTGCATTGTATTACTTCTGCTCATGTGCGGCGTGCACACACACATACGTGCACGTGCATGCACACATGCACACATACACACACACCCGCACAGATAATTCAGTTATATAAATACTTTTAACAAGGAAAGTTTCCTGTGCTTGTTGCAGTTCTACAAGAAGTAGCACTGTGATATGGCAACTCTGGTGCATTTATGCGTATTTCTATGGACTGACTGCCTCTCGGTGAGTCTATAAACGCAATAGGATTAGCATTTCTTTCACTGGCATCTTAAGGGATACAGTGACTCAATTACTTATGCATGGGGTTGATGATGATAGTGCTGTGGATGGCTGGCCGTGGCGCTACCTTTTCCCTCTGAGACTGTGCAGTTTGCTGTGTGGGGTTTTATAATGCAAAAAAAGAATTTCACGTGCCTTTTTGCTTTGCGACTGGTACTGCTGACAATAATCTTGAACTTGCACCACATTAGCATAGAGCAGGCAATAGGACCCGAGATATTATTCTACATGGTAATGGTTATGCTTTAATTTACATGAGGACACAGATCGGTGGAAAGATATTTCTGCCAATGGGGAATACAAGGACAACCTGAACCGATACAATTTACAATTTAGGCATTTGGCAGACGCTTTGTGACTTACAGAACATTTTTTTACTATGTAAAACTAAAATGCAATGCATCATATACAGACAGATTAGTTGAATTTACAATTGCAATTTACAATTTAAGCAAAATTTACAAATTGTTTAAATGATGGTAAAACTTTTGACATGCTATAAAGTATAACTCCTATCCAAGTCTAATATGCTATCTATCTAAAACCTAGCTATGTGCTGATACGTACTGCAAGTGCTATGGGCTGAGATGGAGTCTGAAGAGGTGTGTTCTCACATTGCGTCTAGGTATTGAGTCTGTGGTTCTGACTCAGTGGTCAACAAGTTCTGTACAAAAGGTTACAGTTAATATTGTATTTTCTTCTATTCTCCATCTTGTAGACCCATTGATTTATTTAGTGTGTTCAGCCAGGTCCTAGCACTGTAGTGTTCCACATACTATAGCCCAAAATGAAGCCATTCCTCACTATGCTTCTTGATCAAACACAGTTCAATCAAAGGCCTGCGGCGCGTGTGTGTGCGTATGTGTACGTGTGTGCACGTGTGCACGTGCACCCGCAAGCCAATGTGCTTGGTAGAGATAACGGAACAGAGCCAACAAATATGAAATAACAAGGGAGCCATTTACTCCTGACGGAAAAATGAGAGACTAATTTACTGTCACAAGGTGATTTCTCTCTCCCTCTCACAGTGTGTGTGTGTGTGTGTGCGTGTGCGTGTGCGTGTGCGTGTGCGTGTGCGTGTGCGTGCGTTCATGCGTGCGAGAGAGTGTGTGCGTGTGTGTTGATCTTTCTGGCTGACCTTACCAGCAACAGTGTCATCCAAAGTTGGCCAACTTTTTTAAGGTTATGTTTATTAATTGTTAGTTGTTGACAAAGGCTACACTGGCAACAGGCAACACTGGTTGGCTAGTCAGGTGACAGTGATTCAGGCTCACTTGGGGGCACAAGTGTAAGGCGATCAGCATGTGACAGGAAAGGCTGCCACACTATACTAAATATGGAGTTCATATTATTCTTTATTTAATTTGTTTATTTTCAATTTTTTATCCCCATGATTTTGCAACCCATTTTTATCACCCTGTGCCAATTCCTAATGTGATCCTGGGATCTGCGCACCCTCCGCCATCCTGGGGAGGCAGCAGACTGGGCTCATGCTTCCTGCAAGGCATGAGGAGTCGTGCCGCCTTCCTTTCACCTGACAGGTAGTTTCCCTGGTTGGACATGACGCATAAGGAACACGTTATTCCAGTTCCAGTCCCCTCCATCCGGTGCCCCAACTGACCAGGGAGGAGGCAGTTTAGGACCCAGGATTACTGCATGTCTTTGTGAGGGTATCTACAATAGGGGACATGTAAACACGTAAACTCCACACAGAAAAGCCCTTTCGTCAACCCCGCCTTGGGTATGGGAACTGATGATGCGGAGGAAGAGAGGCACCCACTGCGGGGTCCCTAGTACTAATCACTGTTCCACCGTGCCCCTCTGAATCCGCACAACACATCCAAAATGGTATTGAATATAGCTGACCAAAAAGACTGTAAGGCAGGACAGGTCCAAGACATACAGTATAACAGTGGATCAACATCATCATAAATCCTGGCCAACCTAACCATGGTCCAGTACACTCAATGGATAAATTTATGTTTAGCACATGATGAAGAGTGAACACGATCCATATGGCCTCCGAGGTTTCATCAGAAATTTCTTCCTACAGGCCCTGGGCCCTATTTCACAAAAGGTGGATTAGGGAAAAAGCCAGGATTTAACTGATATCCCGGTTTATTATATCCTGGATTAGCGTTCATTCGGTTTCATGAAAACTGGTTAATCTTGCCAGATTAACTTGACCAGTTAACCTGGATATGTTGAGGCTTGATTTGGTTTCATGAAAGCAATGCCACATTAGTTCCCATGGAAACTAATGCTATGGACTTAGCCTGCTCCGGACCAGGCTAACAGCCAGGTTTAACCTAATCCTGATGTCTTTACTGGGCATTAGACAGTGAATCTGATTACAAACCAATGAGTTTTAACACTTCTTCAATTATTATGGGTTTATGTTGCCTTATTTATCAGTCTGCAGTCATATTGCAGATCAATAAATAACACCATATTGGTCATTAAAGAAAAAAAAAACATAAGTCCCATATAGCACAGTGCAGTATGGCACAGTACAGTATGATGCAGTACAATACAGTGAAGTACAGTGTGGCACAGTACAGTACAGTACAGTACAGTACAGTACAGTACAGTATGATACAGTACAGTACCACCTTGTGCTTTCCTGTACTGCATCATACAGTACTGTACCACAATGCACTGTATTGTATTCTATGCTCTGTACTGTATCATACTGTACTGTACATACTGTACTGTACTGTATTATACTGTACTGTACTCACTGTACTTTGAGTACAGTACTGTGTCATACAATACTACATATAGTAGTGTGTCATAAAGTTCATAAAGTTACTGGTATAAATAATTGCATTGAAAATAAATAAAAATGATTACTTTTAAGGATTCCATTTAAAAATATGAGGATTTTTATTCAGGATTTCAATTCAAATATAGCAAAAATAGACACTCTACAAGCTCTATTTTTGGCAATGGCAGTAATATGCATTGTGGCCCCTCTTGAGTGAGTGTGGAAATACATATATCTATTATGGCATCAGTATTTGTCTGAGAAGATTAAGTCCTTGTATCAATGTAGCAGTATGCCTGTGGGATAGATGGAAGTTCTACTAAGTAAGATATACAGAAGGAGGCGGTACTGTCTGCAACTATGAAGAAGAAGGATCAGTGATTCTGCCTTCCACCAAAGGGGTCTAGAAAGAAAAAGCCAAGCTGTTTTTTTAGCCAGGCTTGACTATCCTGGCTTGCTAAATCCTCCCATTTTAAGCCCTGCTTGGCTTTAGTGGAACAGAATAAACCAGGCTCTACAGACCAGGCTTCAATAAGCCTGGTTTTGGCTTAAATCCCCGATTTGCTAATCCACCTTTCGTGAAATACCCCCTGGGCCCAAAGATATACAGTATATGAAGTCAGTTCTGGCTCAGCGATGAACAAGTTATGTACAAAAGTTATAGTTAATATTGTTCTTCTAGTCTCCATGTTGTAGACAGATCATATGTATTGTGTGTGTTCAGCCAGGCACTGGCACTGTAGTGTTCCACTTACTATAGCGCGTGTGTGTGTGTGTGTGTGTGCATGTGCGTGTGCGCGTGCGCGTGCGTGTGTGCAGGTGCAGGTGCGCACAGGTGTAAACAGTACTGAGTGTACTGGTGCAGCTCCAAATAAGCTAAATAATGTACTAACTGTGAAAAGGAAGGGATCAAGACAGCATCAAATACATATGAGTTCAGGCCCATGGTCAGAATAGAAATGAAACTGACGTGGTGATTTGGTGTGTGTGTGCGTGTGTGTGTGTGTGTGTGTGTGTGTGTGTGTGTGTGTGTGTGTGTGTGTGTGTGTGTGTGTGTGTGTGTGTGTGTGTGTGTGTGTGTGTGTGTGTGTGTGTGTGTGTGCGTGTGCGCACAGTAAACAGTGCTTGTTAAGTAATAAGCCTCATTGCTCCAGTTTATGCACATGCAATTGTCTCTTACGGTACATAAATATGCATTATGTACAATATTCAGCAACTGAATGTCCCCCAAGGGATCAATGAAGGTCTATCTACCTACAGCAGTCGTGTGCATTATGCATGTGTGTATCCTGGCATTTCAGTTTGCATACAATTGCACAGACGCATGCTCTCCTCCCCTCGCAGTGCTAAGCCGCCACATAACACCGTCACGCTGTTTCTGTGACCTTCCTCTTGTTTCATTAAGCTCATTGTCGTCCAATAATCCGATGTTATGATTGTTAATTATTGAGACGCTGCAGAACGAACACACAGTGTAATAATGAGAACTGGACCTGCATTCTGCGTGTGTTCTCTTCTCTCTCTCTCTCCTCTTCTCTTCTCTTCTCCCAAGAGTATTGTTTCTTAACTTATTCTTCTCAACTTTTCCTCATTATTTATGGAGACACAGTGGGAATTGGCACAGTGAAAAATGCGAGCGAGAGAGACAGACCATGTACACAGAGAGTACATTTGCCTTTCAAATCCTCTCGCTCTGTGATCGATAGAGCACGTCTGTCTGACTGTGGAATCAAAGCAATACTACACGAGAGTGTGTGTGTTACAGTCGTTAACGGCACGGCTGCATTGCTGCGAGAACGAGCCGGAGGCGAGTTCGGTGAGCAGCGCAGGGGGCTGTTTCAACAAATCAGATCCTCAAAATGAGCTGCTTCCTCAAAATGACCTGTTGTATAATCACAGATACACTACGTTGCTACAAGTTTGATCTTGGAAGCAAGCTATAGGCTTGTTCTTGCTGTTCTACTACTCTCTCTTTGATCGTTTTAACATGAACTGCAGATACAGACGTGTTCTCTTTCAGTTGGTAGAAAGGTAGATTATAGAGCTTTTTTCATAATGCATCGCATCAGAAATACACAACATGAAGAATCAATCAACTGTTGACAGTTTATTAGACCACAATATCGATCGCCACTTAAATTTCATCGGCTATCGCCTAAATCGACCACTGTAGCCTGAAAAGATCAATTATTTTTATGTTTTCGGACAACAATGCTCCACCCACGTTTTGGCGATCGCCAGCTATCACCAGTTCCCATAAACAAATAATGCACTTCTGGAAAACGTTGTCTGTCTTTTGTCCACACCGAATGTTATTTTACACGTACTTCTGCAACCCAGTGGGTGTACGAGTGACATCATGCAGGTCTCTATGGTTATGCAACTGTCCAGAAATAATACATACTGCCCCAGTATAACGTTTTTCTCTCTCTCTTTGTCTTTCCATCCTTTTCTTCATTCAGCTTCGTCGTTCTCCATCCAACCATCCTTGTGGGATTGTTGTCCGTCCCTCCGTCCGTCCGTCCGTCCATCCATCCTGTTGCCTGTGAGCCATCATCATGTCCCTCAAGGTGCAGACCAGCAATGTGACCAACAAGAATGACGCCAAGTCCATCAACTCCCGGGTGTTCATTGGGAACCTCAACACGGCCGTGGTCAACAAGTCCCACGTGGAGGCCATCTTCTCCAAGTATGGCCGCGTGCTGGGCTGCTCCGTGCACAAGGGCTTCGCCTTCGTCCAGTACGCCAGCGAGAGGCACGCCCGCGGCGCCGTGGTGGGAGAGAACAGCCGAGTGCTGGCTGGACAGACGCTGGGTCAGTCTGAAACTGTCTGTCTGTCTGTCTGTCTGTCTGTCCTTTGGTTGGTCCGTTTTCCTGCCTGTCACTGGTAGAATATTTTAATTTAAAGTACATTTACTTAAGTTCTGTACTTGAGTAAAACTAGAGGTATTTGTACTTCCAATTTCGAATACTCTTACTTCTCCTACAACACATCTCAGAAGCAAATATTATACTCCACTACAATTATCCGAAAGCTTTAGTATACATTGCCCATTTCAGCACAATATACATTTTGGCAGTTTGATAATAGCCGTTCTCAAGTTCATAATGCATTGTTATGTGTCACATTGTGAGACGCATTGTGTTTAAAAAAGTACAGATTTGAAAACATGAAGTGGTGCATTCTAGGCAGGTACAAACTCCATTTCTACATATAAGTTCAAATTCAACTTCAACTTTGCAACTCCGTCTGGCAAGGAGCCTCCACGAGTCTCCATGAGTTGGCGTGACTTATGAAGGTTGAAATGCTGTTGAGGGTTCTCAACTTGTTTGGGGAAAAAAACAACAGTAGAGTACCATTGTTGAAACAACATGGAATCAGAAACAACGGCGCTACGCAACAGGTGATGACAGGTAAATTCGAGTCAAGGCACCAGTTGCCAGACTCAGTTGCCAGGAATGTTCATAAGTTGAATGTTGCAATGGCAAATGAGGTTCGCCCTGCCAGGCTCGGGGAATTCTGCATAATGAGTACATTTACTTTTGGTACTTTTAGTACATTTTTACTCCAATACCTTGAATTGCAACTTTTATTTGGGAATATTTCTTATTTGCAGTATTGATTTGTCCAGACATGCGTGTCGCAGGTTCGAATCCCAATCCAGACGACTTTCGCGGCGTGTCAATCCCCATCTCTCTCTCTCAATTTCCTGTCAGCCTACCGAAGAATAAAGGCATACAAGCCTCAAAACAAATCTTAAAAAAATGGATGAGTGTGCCACATGCTGGGTTGCCGTGGTAACAAACACTATGCTTTCAGCCAGTAATGGAATGAAACAAGAAAACAGGGTGAGAGGCGACAGAGAGGAGAAGTGGGAGAGGGCAGAGAGCAAAATGAAAGAGAACCACACACAGAGGGGTGAAAATGAGGCTGAATGTGAGAGATAGTGTGAAAAGACACAACATTGCAAAAACAGCAACAATGAGTCCAAAGAGTAGGTACACTACGGACTACAGATCGGGAGGGAGGCATCTCGAAGCTCAAACTTGTAGATTGTCTACGTTGTGTATTTCCCGTCATACACAACCCAAAAAGTAAGCACGGAGATGCTGGACAGCGGCATCATAGGATGACTCTTGTCTATGCCATGGCGATCCTACTTATGGATTAACATGTAGTTTTATGAATATTGATAATTAGTTACACAACAACTACTTTTGAATATCCTTGGTATACAATAGGACTTAATTCATTAATAAATACTACTTTTAACCACTTCTAAACACGTCAAACAATTCGTCTCGATAAAATACATGTATCTGTCTGATTCGTAAGTGATTGCTCTTGAAAGTTAAGGTGAAGTAAACAGAAATACATTATGAGGCCAGGATACTATTTATTTATTTATTTATTTTTAACCAAATTGGGACAGAGGCCGTATACAGGATGAAATTGGAACTGAGTTCATTTGGACATGGAAATTGGCCAACCAACTAAAAAATGTATTTTCCTTTTGATGCAGGACAGATCTGCAGATCCCTGTTACTCACTGAAAAGCGTAATAAAGGGATAATTTTAATCACGATTGCATATTCAATCGCTGGTATAGCACCATTTTTATGTGACTTTAAGTGTGAAGTTCTCTCATAATGGTCTAATTGTAGAGATGACTCTTTTGTCATTCTTTTCCTTGAGCTCTATGTAGTGTATTATTTCTATTTTCAGCAATACCCTGCACATGGACAGACACACACATTAAAACCTGGGAGCTGACCAGTACAGCCACAGTCCTATACTATTGGCCACTGAGCTGTTGGGGGTTTAGTGCCTTTCTCAAGGGCAGTTCAGCAGTGTTGGGGGAGCGGTGAGTGGTGACCATTCACTTCCCTAAGCAGATTTTCACTGTCATTGCAAGGAATCAATCCTCCCAGCAAGTAGTGCACGTCTGTCTCTCTTTAAGATACGTGCAGTTTTGCCTCAGCCAAAAAAAGTTAGGTAAGTTTAATAGGATTAAAACTAAAAGGCGTGCTATGCAAATCACTAAGCCTAAATCAGAATTTGTTGTCAAAATGTACACTGGGGCTTTATGTTTATCTGGCTGCTGTTCAGTACCATGGATAGAGACATGTAAACACTTCCTAGCCTGATTGTCAGACTCTGAGCCATGGCTCAAGACACAGAACCCAGCTGAGTGGGCGGGGCCTGTGGGCTGAACCCAGGCTAAACACTTCCAGTAACAGCAACTACTACCGTTACTCTCAGTGAAATGACGTTTGACCACTTTAACACGATTGACCCCCAAGATGACTTTTTTTTTTTTTTTTTTTTTTTTTTATCAGTTACACAACCCATGAAGCCTTGGATCCACTGAGATTTTTTACAGTACAGTTGTTTTAAGTAGTACTTATACTATATATATACTATATATATATATATATATATATATATATATATATATATATATATATATATATATATATATATATATATATATATATATATATATATATATATTAGGGCTGTTGAATGATTAAAAATTTTAATCAAATTAATCACAGCTTCAAAATTAATTTAATCATGATTAATCACCATTCGAACTATGTCCAAAATATGCCATGTTTTCTTGTACAGGATTTCAACATTTAAAAAAGAAACAGAATCTGTGACAAAAATAACCATTTAACTTTAAAATATTGATCAAAATAGGTGATCTACAAGCCCTCAATGCTTGGAGATCCTCCAGCTATACTCTATGGCTCTGGTTAGAGGGAGACACACAGCTATACGTCTCCGTAAAGCTGTGCTCAGTGGGTTGAGTCAGTGTGCACATGAGTTAATTGCGTTAAAAATTTTAATCAACAAAATTAATTTAATCCCATTAATTAACTATTTTCAACAGCCTTAATATATATATATATATATATATATATATATATATATATATATATATATATATATATATATATATATATATATATATATATATATATATATATATATATATATATATATATATATATATATATATATATTCCCCCTGAATGTTTCATATAAAAGATATTCTCTTTGACATCTACCGTCCTGGCAGTGAGATTTAATAAAAGTGGCATTTCAGCTGACAGGCGGATGCTTTTAATCACAAGACTGGGTCCAGCCAGACGTCAACACCCCTATATTTAAACGACTGGTGCGTCACAGAAGACCAAGCTTGGACAATACATGTGGAAGAAAAAAACTGCCTTGTATAATGGGAGACACAATATCCTCCATCCTTAGACCTCTCTTCAGGTTGTTATCAGGAAAATGCATCTTTATGCTTAGTTTTGTCAGTGCCTTGAAGAGAATAGCAGATTATTTCTGTATAGGCCTATTTGCACGCTATTATACTGTAATTTGTAGAGAATAAAGATAATGACATGCCATTTCCCCATTTTTCGTTTTGCCTTCATAGTATTCTAAATAACTCCTATTGGCAACCAAACTAGTCGAGGCCTATCCATCCCATGCAGCTTCCCTAGCTGCATGCTTCTCCCCTTTGAACACAGACAACTGGGTCCCTATAGATGCTTGGAAGTACCCCGGCGGATTTGAACCACTTGACGCCACTTGTGGCGGGTAGGTATTATACTCCATGGCCTTTTATCCGTCAGCCTTCTCCTACCAAACCACTTCCTTAGCACACATCTCTCCATGCACAAAAAACTCTGCATGCCACATTGCATCCACACATATTTATTATATCATATTTACTGTACAAATATTTTTGTGAAAGCAACATTCCAACTGCTCCCCTTGCTGTGACATAAAAAATGTCACCACTTTCCACAGGACAGAAAGTAAGACAGAGTTACCACTAACTGAATATCTGAATATCTTCAAACTATAAACTACTGTATTGATCTCACGAGGGGCAATTATTTTCAGACATGTTGCAGGAGTTGAAAAAAATGCTATGCTCATCAGTAAAGTATATAGACAACATATGGATCATTCAAGGAGAGACACTCGGCAGTATAGTCCATCAAATTTAAGGCAATTACATTATGTTTTGTAAGCAGTTTTGGATACCTACGGTATGTGCAAGCACTCTTAAACGGAACTGGAACACCATAACACCAACCTTTTTAACTAGTTCTAATGACTCACCTACGGTACATAGATGAGTTTCTTTTGGGGCACTAATTACTACCATTTAATTGACTAGAGCTCATGCTTACTTTGCTTATTCCCTTTTCACGTTCCTAAGTCTCTCTGAACAGGAGCGTCTGCTTAACACATTCATAACACTTATAATGGATGTCTAACACATCTATATATAAGCCTTTAGAGTCCAAACATAAATATGCTTGTCACCATGAGAAAAGCAAAGCAAAGCAAAGCCCCGTTTCACTTCACGAAGTAGGATAGGCCAACTGCAATGAAAGGAAACTTGTCACAGACGTCTTGCATTAATGTATAAATTCCACAAACCTGGACAACAAACCAATTGTATGCATGGCAGCAATACATGTAACATTTGGAATGTTCTTGGGTTTATAAATCATGGGAAGTGGCTACTGAAGCAAATCAAAGTTTAAGGGCTGTTGCTATAACACATTGAGGGCCTCTGGGACTTGTAGAGGCAGAGAGGCTTTTGTTCAGCCTGCAAGTATAAATCCGCCAATTTGTTTCACAAATACAAACCTTCAGTTCTCATCGTCCACAGTACACTCTGTTATTTGCAGAGGATCAGATGGGATTTATGTATCATCCACCTATAGTGAAAATCCGATCTACAAACTCAAATACAACCTGTAGGATTAAAGAGAAATTGAAATAACACAGAAGCTGAAATCAGGCTGATCCGCTGCGTATCGGGACAAGACACAAAAGGATAAAAAAAGGGCAGTGGAGCAACTCTGACAATTTGGGCCTTTTTTAAATTTTGATAAGAGGGTGCAAAGCACAGAGTAAAGAAAATGATGCAAGGTCAGATTACAACTTCGTCATGTCATGGTCTTATGTACAACATGCAGGACTGACCGGCCACCAGTGGTTGAAAAGGTACGCTTGACTAAAAGTACAAAGTACTCACAACTAAATGGACTTAAAGAACCCAAAGTAAAATTACTCATTGTGCAGAATGTACAACCTGATGTACATGTAGGGCTGAAGTGCGTAATGTACGTTGTGTTGTGATAATCAAAATCTAAAAAGTGACTAGTTAAAAATCTGCATTATAAATACAACCCCTTTAGTGTTACAGAATCTTCAATTGTACTTGAGTATTGTACAGGAGTATATATATATATATATATATATATATATATATATATATATATATATATATATATATATATATATATATACAGTATATCGAAATGAAAACAGCAACGCTTACGATGTATCGCATCGTTTTGCAATGACAATAATCCATACCGAATTGTTTTCTTTGCAGATAATCGATTGCATTAATACTACATCAAATTTAGCATTTAAAAAAAGACACTGAGTGGTTTAATCACTTAGGTCTAAGACAATGTCAATGTATTTAAATGGTTCCATTTGTACACTCTCAGAAAAAAGGAAACTCAATAACATGGTGAAATAAATACATCTTGATGATGTCATCAAGATGTATTTTACCATGCTAATGATTTTTTTCAGACCTCCACACAGAAACACAGAATGGGGGAACTTTTTTTTTTTTTTTTTACCATGTCCACACATCATTCCCCAAAGGTATATTAATGACATAGTAAAATGTTGAAAATTAGTGTAATTCCCCTTTAAGACACTTGCATTTGCATGCGCATTTGCGTGTGCCTGTGCAACACACACAGACAGACTATTAAAACAAGTATAGCATATACTACTTTTGCCCCAAAAATAGTTTAGATGTGAGAAGTGAGGGGGCGCCGTCCCCCCGCGTCCCCCCTCCACTACACCCCTGGTTGTTACCTGTCCATACATCCAACAGTGTAGTGGTAAACTCCATCAATTAGGCAGCTCAGAGCCCTGCATCTGACTAATGACATGCAGTAACAGCCAGGCACTTTTCAACAACACACTTTTAATTATTTTGTTTCACTCCGTCGATTTCCTCCTGCAGATTGATTTAACAAAAGCTAAGATTCTGTTTTCAACATGTTTAATTACCAAGCTGCTGG
Organism: Benthosema pterotum; assembly: GCA_039105355.1. Taxonomy (NCBI): domain Eukaryota; kingdom Metazoa; phylum Chordata; class Actinopteri; order Myctophiformes; family Myctophidae; genus Benthosema; species Benthosema pterotum. The sequence goes on along the minus strand of CM076971.1, from coordinate 17,810,504 downwards.
TGCAAAGTGTGCACGTGCGTGTCTCTGTCACAGTGTGTGCATGTGCATAGATACAAACTAAATTTTAATTTTGGAATACCTGTAAGACACCCCGAGGGTGAGAAGCGACCTCGCCCTAAAGGCCTTTGGTATTGAGGGGTCATATAAACATATGGAATGAATTCTATGGAGCGTAGTGTAGAGGGTTTGATGAGGTCAGATCAAAGTAAGGAATGCCAGAACAGGTCAGCTCCATATCTTAACGTGGCAGCTAACAGGGACAGTGAATCTTGAGTGTACAGGGTTTGATGAGGTCTGGCCATATAGGAGTGTGCATTGAGTGTAAAGGTTTGAGGTGATCAGATGAACATATGGAATGTCTGAACATATTGGAGATATACATGTACCTGTAGGTGTGATGTCATGATAAGTGACCTTATACTGTATGGAGGTGTGATGCAGATGGAAATGCAGGTTTTCATAGTAAGTATGACCTACTGTCGCAATTATCTACTGTACATTTTACATCACACCTTTGATGTCTACCTGCCTGTCTTATCTTGTCTCTGCTGTCTGTCTGACTGTCTGCCCATCTGTCTGTCTGTCTGTCTGTCTGTCTGTCTGTCTGTCTGTCTGTCTGTCTGTCTGTCTGTCTGTCTGTCTGTCTGTCTGTCTGTCCGTCTTTCCGTCTGTCCCTCTGAGTTGTTTACTAACAGGACAGTGATAAAAGAGAGTGTAGTGGAGCAAACAACATCAGCATGACTCAACAGCTCCCTCTAGAGCAGAGAAGGGGGTAGTGCAGTACACACAGAGATGAAGCTACGGTATGCTATGCATGTATTAAAGTAAGTATATTTCTCCTCAGATATCAACATGGCAGGAGAGCCCAAGCCAATCAGAAGTAAAGCTCTGAAGAGGTCAGCAGGTACACTATACAGGTAACTAGACATAAGACATTGATTTATTATTGATTACCACACACATTACTGCAGATACCTACAAATATGCTTAGCAGGTACTTTGCCCTGGATCTACAAGGAACTTTGATTGATTGATTGATTGATTGGTTGATTGATTGATTGATTGATTGATTGATTGATTGATTGATTGATTCGTTGATTGATTTGTACTTATGCTGATGTGCATTCATGCAATAGTACTTTTGTACTATTTGTGTTGCAGTGGCTACGAGTTTGATTATGACTACTACAGAGAAGATTTCTATGACAGGTGAGTTGACGGGTGGACAGACTAGTGTCAGTCGTAACATTCTTGTGTAGACTCCAGCTAAAGCTCTCTCCGGTTATTAGTGGTGGATATCACTTGCAATCTCAGGAGAGATATGCATCATGATACAGAGGCCACGATATGATTGATATATTGATTATGTGTTGATTTAAAATAATGTCCAGGTTGCACAAGTGCATTGGAATTTGCTAAGGGGGCAACCAGTTAATTATTCTAACAACCTGGTGTGCGATCGAGATATTGCCATAGCAATTAATTGAATGCACCTCTACCTCTGCCTGTTAGTGTCTCATCCCCATTCAGCAGTACTGACTCCAGTACAAACAACAGCTGCTTCTTAAGGTTTTCCATGTCTCATTTTCACAGTGTGTACAATGAAACAGTAATTTTATACTCTCAAAACATCAAGTCTACACAATAAAGAGAATGTAGACAAATAGTCATTTTATTCAACCCTTGCCTGCCATCTCTGCTAACCATGTAATTGTGGACCAAAATGACAAGAAAATATTATTAACGTATTCAGTTTGGGGTCTGAGAGGCTTATTCTATGTGGCTCAAATGCATTGTTGTGGAAGAGGTTGAAAACCACTGCAGTACAGTATAAATTTAGCCAGTATGAGCACATCACAAGTCATGGCAGCAATGCATTGTGTACAGTTTAGTTTATTTTGTTAACTTTTTTGCAAGATTTGCAACAGTATTGCAAAGCTTTGCAAATAGCCTGAATAATATTCATCTGTTTGAGAGTGGTTTAGAGAAGGAAGCAAGGATATGGTGACAACAGTTTGCATCATTATGCATCTAAATTCCCTAAATGAGATGATGGTGTTAGGCTGACCAGTTAATTAACTCATTGACATGCTTGTTAAAATAGAATGGAGTAGTCCCCACTCCTTAGGGTGTTCTTTTGTCACTGTTTGTCACTGTTTACATATCATTACCCATTCTGTAACCACTACTATAGGAGCAGCACTCAGGGAGCAAAGCCAATGAGGGGTTGCCTTGCTGAGCGATACTCATCAAAAAACATTGCTGGTCTGGCCTGGAATCGAACTGATACATGACACAATTCTTTTTGGTAAAGGTTACTTTATATGAATAAAATACCTGCATTGGTCCGGATATAAGACAACTCTTACCACCATTTTTAAAGACTCTTTAAAAAGAACATTGAATGTCAAATAGCATAGCCCCCTGGATATAATATGGCCCCATGATATTTCCATTGGGAGAAAAAAACTTTTTTTTTATTATTAAACTTATATTCTTCAGGCCAATAGGGTAATCCTTCAGCAAAAAAGAATGGTGTGCAGGCACTACCTCCACCAGCACTCTGAGATTCCCTGTGAATGAAAAGTGCAATACAAATATAATTCATTCATTATCTGTGATCGCCTCATTGGGCCTGGCCTGCTCCCACTGTCGAGATGCTTGTAAGTAAGGTGGACGGGAACCGAACCTGGGATAAACAAGGCTCTGGCCTGCCCGACTTCCTTCCCCCAGACAGAGGCCAACTGTGTGTTCACATAGACACCCCGACAGTATTTTAAGCAACTAGATCAGCACTCTGTAGAGTGCAAACTTGTGTGTGAGTGAAGCCATCAAGCAGAGAGCAAGCGCCTCAACACCTCCAGGAGATCTCTCCTTTGCAGATACAGATACGGATGATGAGTTCTGTCACCTGAAAGAGACTGCTGTTTCTACACCTGGGAAGGAGCCAGCTTAGGTGGTTTAGGGCTCTAGTACAGATGCCTCCTCCCCTACAGAGGTCCCCTATATGCAATGTCCCACTGGGTTTAGGAGACTCCGTCACACTCGCAGACCAAAGACCACAATGCTGCTCAGGAGAGGGAATACTGGACATCTAAGTTGAAACCCAATTACAAATAAGTGGTCGAAGATGGATGGATGAATAGATATAGACGCCAGACAAAGCCAGAGGCACCAGAGAAAAGCAGAAGCTTTGGCTCGCCATGTGGTCTCACTAAGCACTCGGCTATTGTGTCTCTTACAGTAGTGTGTGGGTTTTACTGTAGACTCAACACTCACAGAATAACTGCCCTGGGCTGTCTTCATTTTGTTTTCAAACAGTCGGTAGCAGATGCCATTGTTGAAATGCTCTCACAGACAAGCACCAGTCCAGAAGTCTGCTAATTCAGTCCACACACAATCTTACAGAACATGTAGTGTTTTCGGATCAATTTGAGGAAACTATTTGTCTTCTTTGAAACGGTTGATCTGTTAACAGATTGAGCGAAGTGGGCTAGCTCGAGCTCAGTGCTTTACTTAAGTAGAAGTATCGATAATAGTCTGTAAGTAAAGGTCTGAAATTCAAACTTTTCCCAAGTAAAAGTAAGCATATGGTCTCATTGCACAAGTTTTCAGATCTTTTGAAAATTGCAAATCTACAAGTTCACAATGTCACACTTGTGTAGATGTTCTATTTGGAAAGTCAAGTCAAGGAAAGTGGTCACTGTATGTATTGTAATACTAGTAAAAAAAAATCTACAAAGTAAATAGTAAGTAAAGTTTCCACATAATGATTGCATAGTACAATTTCTGCCTCTGAGATCTAGTGAACTAAAAATTGTCAGGTAAAGTAAAAATACCTCAGTATTGTGCTGGAGCTAGAGTGAATGCCCACCAGGGCTGTGATACGCACCTCTGCCCATGGCTGGTCCTGCCAGCTACCACAGCATGTTATCACACACAGTCAGAGACTAACACACATCTTGATTTGTACCAGATCAAGATCCGGGGAGGGGGGGTGGAATGTTGGCAATGCTATATGCATGAGGCCACATGAGATATTACAGCTGTCCAGAAGCAGGGCTGATCAAAGCCCCTGGGCTCTGCATCCATCTCCGTTCTCCAGAGAATCCCCTGAAGAAAGAAAGGGCCACTGTCAGCATGCCTGTGTGTGTGTGTGTGTGTGTGTGTGTGTGTGTGTGTGTGTGTGTGTGTGTGTGTGTGTGTGTGTGTGTGTGTGTGTGTGTGTGTGTGTGTGTGTGTGTGTGTGTGTGTGTGTGTGTTATTTTATGTTGTGATGGTCTTTCTTCCTTTTTTTGAAAACATTGCTTTGGCAATAGTCATTTAAACACTAGATAGTATTTTTCCATTTATTTACTGTGTGTCTGCCGCCACAGTACATCTGTCCCTGTTTCCCTACCTACTGTCCGCCCGTCCTTCCCTCCATCAATCTACAGTGTCAGCCCCTGTATCAGAGGCAGGGAAACCCCGCTGAGTGTTCCCATCAGTACATGTGTGTTAACAGATGTGTGAACATGCACACCAGCTGAGGAGCAGAGCCCTGTTGTGATTCATACACACTGCTATGATGTGTCTGGCTGACTGCTGGCTGCCGCTCAGCCAGCGTCAACACACACGCACATGCACAGGCGTACGCACGCACGCACGCACGCACGCACGCACACACACACACACACACACACACACACACACACACACACACACACACACACACACACAAATTATTCTTCTGAGAGCAACAGACATGCAGAGACAGTGAGAGACTAAATTCAGAGACAGAGAGACACTGTGACAGCGATACGCACATGCAGATACGCTTGCGTGCATGCACATGCACACACACACACACACACACACACACACACACACACACACACACACACACACACACACACACACACACACACATACGCAGGCACACAGAGGTTGAAGGTAGAGACAGACAGGTCTATTATTGTTGCTTTGCAGTAATGACTTTAGATCAGCAAGGACTTCTTTATTTAATCTGTCACCCGCTCTCCATGTTGGTGTTATTTTGGTGTTTATTTTGTTACTGTGAATATTGCCTTGTTTTTAACAGTGGTAGGGGAAAATGATGAGCTGTAACAAGCCAACATTTCGTTGATGTATGTCATACTTCCTCATAGGTGTGAGTATGAATCACTTTGAGCGACAGAATCTGTGTGGTGTCTGTACTTGTTATGCTCTGGCTCTGGTGTCTTGATGTTATCTGAATTATAAAACATATACAGTACTGTAATGATATATCCATCTGGTATATTAATGCATGGCCGTAGAATTGGGCTTGCTATGGCTAATTTCCCGAGGTGAGGCTAATTTCTCTCACATGACTTGGCTTGTGTTTTAGAGGTGTCTCTCACAAGAGTTGGCAGCGCTGGATAAGAGCAGTGAGCCAGTGACTCACATCATTGAAGATGATCAGACCATTTATCTGTGGCTCATGTGAGGAGATGATCTCATTAAAGCTCCTGCAGGAGAGCACAGTAAATCTGAGCATCATAAAACCTCCAAAACTTAAACGTCTAAATCAGCTCAGAAGGGACTTGGCTTTACTGGGACTACCGTCAATGCAATACAATAGTTTTCCAATGTTTCCTTTCGAGACTATTTACAGACGAGGGTCATCGGTCGGTCCTCTCCACCCAAGCCCCTGTCTTATTATTAACACGTAAATGTATATATATTTTTTTGTATTCGCCTTTATTTTATTTCTATAGAGGAACAGACAGAGATGGGGGCCACAAGTAATGCTGTATAAGGCATCTGCTAACATACCTGGCAATATTACACACGATCTGACTAAATACACAAATGCATCCCCACTGAATATGGCTGGATCTTAGATCAATAACAAATACCATAAAATAAAATAATACATATTCCATATTAAACCTTTTGTGCACATTTGAGGGTGCCAACATATTGATCAATTTGTGCTATAACTAATGATTCATATGGCATTTCAATAGGGATTCACACTAAACTAGTGCTCATGTCTTAATTATTATGCAAAACAAACACAAAAACAATACTAAATCAAATTAAAGTACTGGTAACCTACAACATAGGTTACCAGTATTGATAAACCTCTTGAGACAGCTAACCTAATGATACAGTATCCTCCAACACAGGGCCAATATGCAAAGAAGCAGAATGTACACAAATAGTCATGATGTTTGTGTACTCTACTTGTGAAAGTAACATTTTGTACAGTTGCTTAGGAGGCATGCCCAGGATTACTGCATGTTTTACTTTTGGTGAGGGTATACGGGGGGAGAGAGTGTCAATAGAAATAGATTGTCAATAGAAATACAAAGTACAATACGATTCAACAGCAAAGGCCCAGTAACCTCTTGTTACAAGGCGAGACTTTGGGACCTCTAATACGGATTCTTACAGGAGGATTTATATTGATTTTACGATTTCTTTCCTCTCTTGAGTTTGTACGTTGTCCAGGTTCTCATTTAGGGCTCGACAGCTGTAGCGAATCTCAAAACAAAAAGCTTTCTGCTTTCTAAACCTTGAGCACCGAGATTTGAGACCTCGGGCACATTGCGTTTCACATCATATAGAATAAGCATCTATGCATTTTTATAGCTACCAGCAACTTTACCTCATCCCATGCATTTCGATGGTAAAGACATGCTAAAGTGCTCCTCTTCTCAGTACTGAGCATCGTGCTTCAAGCGCTCCCAGTGTTTTGTCTTGTTTGGCGGCACGCTCACGGCACTTCAAGAAGAAAATAGTTTGACTTTAGGAGAGGAGCTAGCTGTTCATCAATGTCACGCTTGATCCTCCTGGCTGTGTCTAACATCCTCAGTCATTCTCAACCTGACGTTGAGTCTTTACCACAACGACGACGACAAGTCCATGTTGACCTTTATTTCAGCTATAGGCTGTTTGTGCTAGTAATAAGAGCACGTTTGAGCACAGATCGTTTTCAAATGTTGTGGACATCAATAACCCGCTCCGTGCGAGCACTTGATCTGGACAAGATATCCAAAGCGCTCCTCCGCTCATAAAAAGTCTTTCTGTGGACACGGCGCCTTAGGAATGAGATAAAGTCCCATGAGGAATCACTTGTAGGCGGCAGAGATAAAAAGTAAAAACCCAATGGATTGCTGGTGTAGCTCAAGGTCCTGCAGGGGAATGGTGCTCAAGCGACCAAGCAGATAATGTGCGAATGAAGAGCTTGCTGAGCTGCACAAAGCGTGAAACAAAGCTTGCGTTCCTTAAAAGCACACATAGAACCTTGTATATTTTTGACGGCTTTCAAAAAGCCACAGTTGCGTTCCTTAAGAGAACACTGAGCCCCTCGTATAGTTTTACCACCTGTTGAATCCCACACAAGTATGTGTCCTCCTGGGGTGGAAGAAGTACTTTCATTTGTTACTATATGTATTGCTTTCTATTCAATAACATTTGCACTATTCAAGTTTTAATTTATTTGGTTTAACTACACTGCAGAATCAACTTTATTGTCAAGTTTACATGGCCAGGTGCCAAGTACTGGGTAAAATTCAGGTTGTTGTTTTTTTGTGTGGGATCAAGTGATTTAGTTGTTTTCAGAAATAAAAGACTGAGGGTTAGAGAGGGAGAAAAATATATACCAAACAAAAATATATCTACTGTACATACAGCAGTAAATATACAAATAGTATTTCCAGGTACAGATGTGACATCTGAGAAATTGAAAGGCCTGTTGTTGGCACACTGAAGTGTGAGAAGACAGTGGGAATCCAAGCCTTGACAGGAGAAAGAGGGAAATACACCTTGAGAGGCAATACAGTGGAGACAAAGAAGCAAATGGGGGAAATGCCTTACAGAGTCCGCTTGTGTAACTGGCCCACAGCTGAACGGTCCAGGCACCTGTAAACAAGCCTGATAGCATGTCACAGGTTCAAGCCCCGAGTCCTTCGGCTTTTGCTGAAAATAGCAAATAAGAGTGCTGCACAGACACGCGTTGCAGCTGCACTGTACTTGGTGTGCTCTTTATCGATCTACACCACATCTACTCGCCAATAAAATAGCAGATCTACAAGCTCACCTTGTGACGTGTTGTTGTGAGCGTGTACAGTAGGTTGCCCGCTTTTAGCCAATGTTTTCAGAATAAAAGTGGTTTAAACATAATGGTTCCATTTTCCACTTTCACTCACATAATACATTTATTTATTATTATATTGTAACCTTTTTCACCTTCTTTGTTGTTTGATTTCAATTCCCTTTCTCCTCTCATCTTTATGGCAATTGATTCACACATTTCTCGTCTTCTTAATTTTCATCCCGCGATTTTGTAACACATTTTTTCACCCAGTGCCTATTCCTAACATGATCCTAGGCTCTACACCCCCTTCACCAACCTGTGGAGCCAGCGGGCTGGCCTCATGCTTCCTTCAGTGCATGAGGAGTCCAAGCTGACGGTTTCCCTGGTTGGACGTAGCGCGTGGAAGGAACATGTTATTCCAACCAGTTCCTGTCCCATCCACCAGGTGCCCTAGCTGGCCTGGGGAGGCATGCCCAGGATTACTGTATGTTTTACTTTTGTTGAGGGTATCTACCCTAAGGGACACAGGGAGAACATGCAAACTCCACACAGAAAGGTCCTTTCGCCAACACCCACAACGGTGTCCCTAGGAGGAATCGGACCCAGGTCCTTCAAGCTGTGAGGCCCCCATCGGGAGCACATCAGCTTCCATCCAGTCCAGATACTCAGCTTTTCCCAGTTGATAACTGCTCAGATGGTTATGTTTGTTGTGCCTGATAGTTACAGTGAGGATAGACATGAAAGAGGGACAGAGAGAAGGCGAGAGACATGCAGCGAAGGTCATCATGAACGGGACTCGAACATGCAACACACTGTCAAGCGAGAGCCTACATTATGTGGCATGCACCTGAACAATCAGGCCAGTGGGTGCCCCCTCAGATGGTTGTGTTGAACCCTGGTGGGCCTGTTAGGGGGATTAATTGTCTTGCTCAGGAGCACTTGGAAAACTTATACATGAACAGGCCAGGAGGTGAACCATGCGTGACCTTGTGGTTAGCAGACAGCCTCTGTAGACACTGAGCTAAATGCAGGAGATGACATGTCCATAAATAACTGAACAGAATGAAGACATGAGACAGGGTAATGGTTTTCAGGTGAGTCACCATATGGGGCTTTATGAGGACGCATAGTTGCGTGGGATTCAACAGGCCGTAAAAAATAAAATAAAAAGTAAAAAGAAAAAGGATACAATGTTCGTGCTTTTGCCCACTTTGAACCTGGCAGCCTTATTTTGGTCATGTCATCATAGGCAAAACAAGTTCTTAATAAGAAAGAAAGAAAGAAAGAAAGAGAACATTAAACTGTTGTCAAGGCCTACTACATGTGCATATTGACCATTTGCCGGTTTAGTTTAGGTCTTGCCTGAATGAATATGTTTACTTCAGTAAACTCTGTTTGGTGTCCTCTGTGTCTACACAGCCTCTGAGATCTGTAAGTCTGTTAATTCCTGAGGTATTTCTTTCTTATTTTGTGCCATTGTTGCCAGATGGAAAATGTTAAATTATCGTTCAATTATGTGTTATTTCACAAACGTATGCACACTTTTGTGCAAGAAATAATCTTGAAACCACTCCTATGAGGCGGGAAAAAAAAAACATCATGTGCTGCAGGGAAGTATAGGCAACCTACACAAATAAAACTGGACGGGAATGACAAAAGCGTTGTATTAATGCCTCCAACTACAGATTTGGGGTATAATTTCCCGATTTCCCCATCATTTTGAAAAGCTAAACCTCATCCCATTTCAGCAGCAAGGTCATTTAGACATGTTGTATGTTGTATTGAGATGGTGACATTTGAACAATTTTGATGTAATTATGGTTATTGGTTATTGAATTATTACAAATAGAATAATTTCGGTGGGCCTGATTTACAAAAAAAAATCCACAAATCATGAACACAGTGTCTCATTGTAATCACATTTGAGTCACATATTTAGCAGCCTCTATAGACAACACTCTTTATAGCCAAAACCCATTTCATACAAGAGCCACAGAGGGAGCAACAAATGTCAGAACCATTTTCCCTCCCACCAAAATAGAACAGGGTTTTGATATCACAGTGCTGCCCGTAATGGCTGCCATTTGTCATGAATGCAACACCCAATCAACCACAAATTAAAATCACATGTTTAGGAGCCTCCATAGAGCCCACCTGAGACCTCCTACACTTTCTGCTGCTCATAGGGTTGCCAAAATAATATGTGAAAAGTTGCACCACATATAGCAAAATGATGTTTCTATCATTTGTGCACTGGAATGGATTATTGCATATACTGTAGGAGACTCGTGCACTTGTCCTGTGGTGCACAGATGTCTGTCTGTGTCTGAAATGCAAACTAAGGGTGCCACTCACCCAACTTCTAATGTAGACCAGTCAGTGAACAGGTGATAGGCCCAGAGTAAAAGGACTTGTCAAACAGTAAAAATCGAGCTGTGTTTGGTCTATCCCCTTTTGGCGATTTGTGTAATGTATTTAGAGAAAATACAGTGCGGTGACACGCTATCAGCTCAACCTGGAGTAGGCCTTTAGGATCATTAGGTCCACAGATTTGAAGTCGGAGGGGCAAACGGTTTTGAGTTGCTGTACGTGGATCACAGACACACACAGCGGCAGAGAGGTGCATTTATTTTAAGATAGATGAAGGCACCCCATTGGCACACTTTGATGCTGGGAGTGTATCTGTGGATGGCTGCCATAAGGCAGGTTTGACTGTGGAGGTAGGGTGAGCTGGGAGAGAGTCTGGGTCTGGTGGTCAAGGGGTTCGAATCTATCCCAAAGTTATGCTCCTTAAAAAGACAAAGATTTCATGATTTAATAAGTGGCAGCAGAAGCTAGTGACATCTTTAATTCAGCAGCACAAAAATTGATATGGAATTCTCTAAATGAATAAGGCTTAGTCTAATATAAAGTGGGAGATTACTGGGCTACACAAAGTGATCCCTCTAAAGTCTTTGGATATAAATGTTCTGCACATGTGTGGATGTCAGCACAAAATGTATTCATTTATTTGGAAAGGGATAATGTACCTGCACATACTGTAAATTCTATTGTGCCCCCACCATAAAACATTCAGGATGAGAGCTGTTTTACCCTCTGTTTTACCCTCTGTTCAAAAAAATGCCCTTAATCTTGCATTGCTTCATTCCAAGAGACCAGTCTCAAAGCTGTTCATCATATTAAACATTTTACAAACAATTGACAGCAAACAGAACTTTTGGTAGTGTCAGAGGAACCATCTTTGATTCCAGCTTATCTGCATATAGCATTTTATGAATGGTTCTCAGTTTTAACATCATTTGGTATATTACTGTATGCTCGATTATGTTGACTATTTTTGGTCCCCCTGTCCTTTTTCCAGACTGCAACATACTGTATGTCTTCCATGGAAAAAAAGCCCATCTCCAATCTCATATCTACAGTACATAGCTGACTGACTTTTGGCAAATGTTCTCCTGTAGTGAATACAGTATATGCCCAGAATAGTGAAGTGACTACAGGACTGAAGTGACTAAATGTTTAATGTCAGTAGGTCATGTGAACATTTTTCAATCTTTCTACATTGTTGGGGATGGGGGCATGTTTATTTCTATTGTCACTGTTCTATTGCTTGGGAACCACTGCAATAAAACATGGAAATGTCGAGTTTGATTTAATTATATCCTGGAAACAATCTGAGCTTATGTTGCTTCTCAGGTTATGAGCAGCTGCATCTTACTACCCCCTTGCTGAGCCCTGTCTACTTTGTCTTGCAATAGGCTATGTACTTTTGTAGGACAACATCATCTTCTTTGTCTTTCACTTTTTTTGGCGAGAAATAAGTAATTTGCGTTTGATTGCGTCAATACAGAGTGTTCTACAAAATCACAGCCCGTTTGTCAGTCCCAACCTAGCTTGTCATCGCATCGTTGGATTCTATGTGCATTCTAACTCTTTGCATGTGTTGCTGTAGTGTTGGTAATGGCTTAACTATAAACACCCTGCCTCTGTGGAGACTGACACAGCAGCTCTGTATGCTGCTTTGATCTGCAGGATATTTCATCCCTGTATGAAAAAGGCATGTTGCTGGGTCACTGTGCGCATGGCCTGTCTCTGTCCATCAGTAGTGGTGCTGAACCATTCAGTAATCGATGTGTGGGTGTGTCCACTGACTTGGCAATCTGTTCTGTTCTCTGTTGTGTCCTCCTCAGAAGATGCTTGTCTTGTGGCTTGCTTGGCAATTGTGTGGAAAGCTCTTCTTCAAGGTGTTTAACTGTGCATACTAGCCCGTTTAATATCCAAAATAATGCATTTCTAGTGCATACCCAGGGTGTGCACTGCGCAGTCATAGTTATGTTTGGGCAAGGGCTGTGTTTGATTTCTGCCTACCACTAGCTGCAACATTTCCAACGCACACTCGCATGAATGCATGTGTGCACAGTGAAAACACATCAATAAAGTTTACAGAAAACATCCATAATGACAAGAGTTGTTTTAATCATTCCCTGCCTAGTGCGTGATTGAGAGATGTTAATTAATCAGTAAATCGCTTAGGGAAATATTGTATAAAATAAGGGTTTATAATGTTTAAGAATGCTCTTTGTGTCGTCGTCGCCAAGCAACATTTTGATTCCGGAATGGCACGACTCCCAGGCTAGACACACTCCTAAAACTCTTTGTATCGACTTCAGATTGAGGTGATCATACAAAACATGTTCTTGGATCCCAATGAAAATGATGGCAGCCTCGCCGGACCGTTTCATCTGCTGTGATCTAACATGCGCTCCTAATATGCTTCCTGATGCATTCCCGGAAGTAGGTCAATACCGGGGCTGCCAAGCATGGAATTTTGTGCCCACTAGATAGTGCTGTTTGTGGGGAGAGTACAGTATTAATTGGTTAGATTTTTGCATGGGCCTTGTTGAATTCAATGGATTTTGTTCTGGCTTGGTTCAGTTCCTAATGGTCTCACAATGAAAATATTTTTCTCACTGTTTTAAAGAAAATACCATGACATCATTTATTTTATTGAATACAAAATACAACAGACTGAATAGGACCCTCCTCGACTCTGCCTCCAGGTTGTTTGAGTATCACGGCAGGGTATCTCCAGTTCCACGTGTGCTCCCGCTAAAGCGCCCCCGTGTGGCAGTTCCTGTGGTCCGCCGGGTGAAGTCTCTACCAGTGAAACTGCTGGCGCGCAACGCTTCCCTTCTTCCTACCGGAAACAACAGCAGCAAACACAAATGTGAGTTATCTGTACCACCACCGCATCCAATGTCCGTCGGATGGAAAACTCTTACTTTTCAGGATTCAAATTCTGAAGTAGTATATGAGTAATAGTATACACATCAATTTAGGCATATAGCAGACACTCTTATTACATTAAGCATGAAGAAAAGATGAAAGCATTACATTAAGACAGTAACACACTTGTGGATCTGCTACTGTTGATGCTGCTGTGCATTAGTTGACAAATAAACACAAAAGGTTAGAATATGGAGAGGTTTCTGTCTGACAGCAATAACATAGCTATCTATCTGCACCTATTTGCACAAATAATACATATTTTTTTACAGGTGAATAGAAATGATCATGCACTCTGAAGCACATGTCATTTATTATGATCTTGCACTGTATCCACAAAGTTACTGCCTCAATGTTTTTCTGAAAAGATACTAATGCTTCTCTTCTCTTCTCTTCTCTTCTCTTCTCTTCTCTTCTCTTCTCTTCTCTTCTCTTCTCTTCTCTTCTCTTCTCTTCTCTTCTCTTCTCTTCTCTTCTCTTCTCTTCTCTTCTCTTCTCTTCTCTGTGGCAACAGTGAAAAGTGCAGAGTTACAGGTGATAAAATCAGAGTTGACTCAGATTAAATCCAACATTGACGCTCTGCTGGGAAGACTAGAGCAGATTACACAAGACACACACTTAACAGGTAGGGTACACACACACACACACACACACACACACACACACACACACACACACACACACACACACACACACACACACACACACACACACACACACACACACACACACACACACACTCTCAGTATGTGTGTTCAAGAATGCAGATTTGGAGTTCTATACACAAATGTTGTTTGTTTGCATGTAAGCGTAGTACTTTACTACTTGCCATAGACCACCCTGTAGGCAAGTTTAAAAATATAATTTTAATTGCATGTTATAGTTCATTATGCAGCCAAATGCGGCCCTTTGGCTGACTCTGACCGTCCTGTGAAAGTATAACATGCAATTCAAGACTTTTCACGTACACTCAAGTTACGTGCCGTGAACCTGTTTACCATTGTTTTGTAGATTTTGGAAACAACCTCACTTTTTCATTGCATACTAATAACTTAATAACAATTGTGTCAAATAAATGCCATTTCTACTTTTATATAGAAGCTAAACAAATTATTATTATGCATTTAGTTCAGCCTTCTGGCCGGCCCTCCACAACATTTTCCGTGTCTCATTTGGCTTTGGACATATAATTGCCCACCGTAGTAACTACAATATTCAAATAATTGCAATCGTATAATAAAATGGACAATATTTGTCTCTCCGATATGTAGTGGAACAGAAGTAAAAGTAGAAGTAAAAGTATTGAAAAACACGAGACACAAAAATCATAAAAAATCATAAAAAAGTGTACTTGAGTAATACTTTTACAGCACTGCATGGAAGGCTTCCAGCCGGCAGCGGCGGCATGGGGTCCGCTGTCATCGATGTGTGTCTGGCGTTGCGACACACATTGTTCCCACCGCCAGTTAACATTTCCACAGAGAACAGCTCTCATCTTCTGTTTTATTTCATGGCGAGGACTTTGACGTGTTGTTCTGTCCAAAGCCAAGACCCTGTCGATGCTGCGGTATGAGCCGTGGCTGTGAAACACACAGAGCACCATCAAAGGAGAGCAGAAATAATTTCAGACATCAGATCCCCTTCGGGCTGGAAAGCCACCAATCCTGGACAGGATCAAGGCAGTGCCGCAGAGCTGTTCAAAGTACAGTACAGACCGGAAACCTGCAGTCAAGTGGCTTCTTCTCAACCACACCGGATTGGAAGAGACTTGTAGTGTCACATGAATGTGGAAACAAGCCTGATTTACCAAAACACTAAGGCAGGGGTTTTCAACCTTTTTGTTAGCTGGGCCCACTATTTTATTCTGCATTTGAGCCACGGACCACCATTTGAGGACATTTTAGCCCCACAGTCTCCAGAACTAAAGATTTCTTTTGCTTTTGTCCACAGTACCAGGCTGAATTTGGGAAACCAAACAAGCAAACATACAGATCAAAATGACTATTAATCTTCTTGTTGTGTAGGCTAATTCAGATGATGAATATTTGAGTGTAAAAATGAAACCAAATGGACCCTTGCAGGTCCTTTTGGTTTCATTTTTA
>CM076971.1:17690051-17792551 GCA_039105355.1 Benthosema pterotum | reverse complement strand
TTGTAAATCGAGACACTTGATTGAAACCGTTTTTATGGTATTTTATCACTTTGGTAAACACACTCCCCCTAGGCCAGCCACTGGCTGGTGAGCTTTATGTTGGAGACTTGGAAGAGAAGCTTATTCAGACTACATCTCAGTTAGACTACATCTCATTTAGCACTCTGCCAAACACTATGATTCGGATTCTAGATTTTTGAAGATTTTTAAACTACATTTTCACTTTTCATTGTGCAAAAGGACAGAAAAAGTGTAAAAATGCATTCCAGAGCTCAGAATGTATCACTCCCAGGCGAGCTTTTTTTTCTGAAATCCTAGATCTTCTGAAGGAGGACTGGGTGGTTTTAGGTTTTAGGGCTTCCTGACCTGGAGATGAAGAAATTAAAGGGTAATAAACTCATACCCCCTCCTGATTTCCTTTTGTTCCGAGGGAAGGGATTTGTAGCAAAGCCTTCAGCCGTAACACTGAACATTTTGAAGATGAATTAAAGTATGACTACCGGCATGTTTTTGCACTCAGATCATCAGACCAAAACACATGTGCTAGATGGGTAAGAACCAGGCATCCGAGGAGATTTCACACAAATGTTGAACTTTGTCTGGAAAGATTCTTCAAGTCCTGTATGTTATCTCAAAATGGAGCCCATGGACGCTGCCTGGGGCACTACAGCTCTTACAAAATCATTGTACAGCAGGGGTTGTCAACATTTTGATACCAGGGCCCATTATTTATTTAGCATTTGAGCCACGGACCACCACTTTTAGGACATTTTAGCCCCACATGACCATTCTCCTACATTCTCTAGTTGTGTAGGCTTGGATCCCCCCGTAATTCTTGAGAAGTTCAGGTTTGAAGCCTCAGGGTTCAAGGAACCCCGAGGGTCCCTGCCTTCAGTGACTTGAGCCCCTACACACAATCCCTTGCCAAAATGCTGCTAGCTTGTAGAGCTTCTATTTTCACAATAACTGAGTCAACAGTTCCAAAAGGATTATTATGGAGAGGTTATATAAAATATAAATACATACCGTACCAATACAAAGGCTCCTGTATTGTATTCCTTATGCTACTCTTATTTCATAAAAACAAAAGTTTAAACGCCTCATTCTGTGGACTCTCCAATGGGTTGGCTGTATTGCAGAACAGGAAGGTACATTTTAAACAACTAATTGTTTACAGATTGTGCTAATTGTTTATGAAACAGAGCACTAGGGGTCAGGGTGGGGTTTCATGGTGTCTTTAATGGCTGCCATACAACATCATAACAACACGTGTGTTCAATATGCCCAGCGACGACAACACAAGAAGTTGGATATTTGAACCATGCAGACTTGGGACCACTGCAGACACCTGGAATCAAATAATCAACCATTCCAACCTCACTAGCAACAAAACACTAAAGCAACATATTGGAACAGATTCCACTCATCTACCTTTTCCTAAAACATGTTTGGGCATAATAATAATAGGGAAAGTATTGTTTGTCTTCCGAGTTATAGTGCGTTGAATGTTCGGATTTCTTTTCATCTTGATGTGGTCTACAGAGTGATTCTCAATTGGATTATCTTATAAGCATACAGAAGAAAATCCTTATGTTTATATCAATATTTCCCTACATACTGTATTACTCCAAGTATTTGGGGATTTTTATTTCACAATAAACTTTCTGACCTCTTTGAATCGCACGGCTGAAAAGTTATCATCAATACAAAATATTATCAATTTGTAAATTCAAAAAATTCTAAACTTTGTCTTGGCCAGATCTATGGGAGTGGGCGTAAATAAAAAGTAGAAAGCAGAGAAATGGGGCCATGTCTGAAAGCAGTTCAAGAATTTGACAAAACCAAAAAGAGATGTATGATGGGGTAGGGGTGATTTACACACCCCACACTCTAAGAAACATCAGGGGATGACTACCCTGGCTGTGTGCGCAGCACGTGTGTGTGTGTGTGGGGGGGGGGGGGGGGGGTGAAGTAAAGGCCAGTATTTTCTTGTATTTCTTTTGTACCTGTCTGCTTGTACCTCACTGAATGAGAAGCAAATGAACCCCCTCCTAATTGTTAATGAGTCGATTTTAATTTAAAAAAAAATCTTATCCCTCTGATTGACAGCAGGCCTGTTTTCTTTAGCCACATATATGCCGCATTTTCTGGACATAATTGTTCATGAGTTCATGAGAACTGTTTTGCTGATTGTTTCTGTTTCTTTTGTTTCCTTTTCTGTGTTGCAGGTTTTACAGACTGAGAGGAGAGTGAGAGAGATGAAGAAAGAGACAGACAAAAAACACACTGAAAGTAGCCATTTAACAGCCTGAAGAACTCTCTCTCTCACTCTCACACACCACACACACACACACACACACACACACACACACACACACACACACACACACACACACACACACACACACACACATGCATGCACACTAGAACACTCAGCTATAAACAGGACTACAAGCTGTGCATAAACCACAGGAAGGAAAGACTCTACAGCAGGGAGACTCAATGAGACTGGAATTGATTGTTCATGCACACATGTACGGAGTACACACACACACACACACACAACACACACACACACACACACACACACACACACACACACACACACACACACACACACCCACAAACACACACACACATGACATCTGACCTCTTCGACTTCCCTTATCTTAGCCTGTAAAGTGTAAAGTCATTGTTTTTCGCACATTGTCATGTCTGCTTTGCCTCTTTCTCTCCAATGAATTTCCACACACCTGTTCCCCTTTCTCCACGACAAGGCTTGGACTTCCCACTGAAGTGCCAATAACAGGCTCTCTGATGTTGCATCTGTACATAATTGCCCATATCTGCTCGTAATGGGTTTTTATTTGCGATTATCCATGATCAAATGTATAGTATTCTATTTGTAAAGGGGGTGGACATTTCCCTTAAGCCATTGTCTTGTGTTTCACAAAAAATGTAATTCTGTCTTCTTATTTTTAATAACACAAAAAGACAAGTTATATTTTGACAGACTTTGCCAAAATGTTGATAATTTACCCAAAATAGGGACAACAACGACAAGGTTGATGTGGATTAAACAGTGGCGTGCACAGAGATTTTTAAGGGCAGGTGCTCAAATGTTACCAGGAGGGCATCCCAGCCCTTGTTTGAGCCCCTTGCCCTAATCTTGGCCGTCGGTTATGATGTTGACTATTAATTCACCCCTGCGATCGCGGTGAATTGAATAGTCGGATGGATAAAAATGGAAATAATTTTGGCTCCCTGTTGGTGACACCACTCACAACATGTGACTCAAATTTGGGGAGGATTGGACATTTGGTGATTTATTTGTTGCACGTTTTTGTAAAATAGGCCCCTCCCACTAACTATGGAAGCCAATTACGGCCAAACGATACACATAATCAAAATTCTGTCCGGTCACTTTTATCAGATAGCTCCAGAGAGTATGTGTGCCAAATCTTGTGAGATTTGAACTAAATATGTAGGAATAGGGGCAAAAAGTGTGGTTTAGAGAAAATTCAAAATGGCGGAAAATCGAAAATCGTGGCCTAGGTGGAGAGATGCGTCATGACCCAAGGAATGCTGGGAAAAAATAAATAAATTCATGACCTATGGTTCAAGAGTTATGGGCCAAATTTGTGGGCTGTGGGCTGTTATAGCGCCACCATGAGGCCGACCAATACATTTTTTTGGCTCCCTGTTGGTGCCACCACCCACAACATGCGATTCAAATTTGGGCAGGTTTAGACATTTGATGAATGATTTGTGGCACTTATTTTTGAAATAAGCCCCTCCCACTAAATAATAAGCCAATTATGGGGAAACGATATGCTTAATCAAAAATCTGTTTGGAAAACTTTAATGGCGGAAATGGGCGTGGCCTATGTGGAGAGATGCATCATGACCCAAGGAATGCTGGGAGAAAGGAATTTTAAATTTAGGACTTACGGTTCAAGAGTTATAGGCCAAAACGTAACTGGCTGTTTGGTGGGCTGTTATAGCGCCACCATGAGGCCGACCGATAAAAAATTTAAATTAAATAATTTTAAAAAATATGTCCAACCACCTCTTATGGTCTCAGAGGGAAAAATCGTTGAACTTTACGTTTCGCTCTTTTAAAAAGGGCATGTTGGTCCAGAGAGGGCCACTTGGACCCCTTGGAGTCTTACTGTGCACGCCTCTGGGATTAGATTTTTATGGCATTGTCATATTATCCAACATAAATACAAAAAACATACCATACAGTCTACACTGTACGCACACATCAGTTCCTTCAACACACTTTCCCTAAGGAAAGTGTGTGTGTGTGTGTCTGTGTCTGTCCAGTGGTGGACAGTAAGTAGCATACATTAACATGAGCACTGTACTAGTCTGTATAGTATTTGTTGTTGGATATTTGAGACTTAAGGCTCAGTCATACCCCAGGGTGAAGTGGCTTGCGGTGAAAGGTTTTCACCTGGTGTAATTTTTTAAGGCTTCACCTTGTATCATACATACTCCAGGGTGAAGACTTTAAAAACTACACCACGGTGGAACCCTGACTGAGCCTTTAGACTTCACTACATTACAAAGATAAATGTACTTTTATGACTCTGTTTATATGGAGGGACAAATTGCATTGCTATTTTTAATATTATTTATATTTAGTTTTAAGATTGCTGTAAAATCTTTGATTCCATGATTTTCCCTGGCGCAATGCATTTATATCAAAACATATAACACGTAATTTTGTTTTATTTAATAGCTATAGTACTCCATTACTTTACCTCAAATTTGACAGAGCAACTTTCACTGGAAATTGAGAGCTACATGTATTTGACCATGAGCATAGACTACTTTGACTTTGAAGTGTTTTACAAATGATGGTGGCGGTGCATATCATGAGCCTTGGAGCTGCTGCCTTGGTCCTGGACATGTTGTGGACACAGCGCAGCAAGCCAAGCATCTCATCAGAGCTAACCCAGGCTGAACATCTGTCTCTCTGGAAGCGTTCCCCACTGCCTTGTGGTTTCCACAGCTGTCTCTTTATCAGCTATATTATGCTTTCAGTGAAAACCCTTGCAATTATTTTAAAAAGATGGGCAATTAAAGTTAAACCCCAGCGGGGTTAAGGATACAAAGCCACGCTTCCTCCTCTTCGACATGTTTTGATCTTAATATTATTGATTTTAGTGGCTGCCGGCCAGAGTGGATATCGGATGCATTACGTTGGATAAATCAAACAGGATGAAGTTTAGATGAATCATTCTAATCCTGTGGCTCTGTGCAAGTATGCTGTCATTGTGTTGGAGTCTAGATGCACATTAGGCTATACTGTACTGTATGGATGAAAAAGGGTTGTGTGTGCTTCCCATTAGAATGAATGACTATTAGAACAAAGTAATGTGTTAATCGCTATCTGAGAACTACACATGGAAAAACATTGCTAGCTCAGCATAATTTTAAGTTATACCATTTTAATTGGGACCCTCTGAATGTTTGGTCCTACAGTAAAGGGATTGATTTATTGTCATGTATGCAACACCTAATACACATGTACAGCACACGCGCGCAGCATGCACCACGCACGCACGCACACACACACACACACACATACACACATACACACACACACTCCATAGCAGTCTGTCAACATTTGGCGCCTACCTCCACATCACCACTCATCATGACAGCCACCATGCAGTGGTGCACATTGCAAATGTTTTTTTATGGCCAATCCATATTTCTAAAATACTCCCTTGATATTTTTCCTTGTCCTCTTCCTTCCTTCCTTCCTTCCTTCCTTCCTTCCTTCCTTCCTTCCTTCCTTCCTTCCTTCCTTCCTTCCTTCCTTCCTTCCTTCCTTCCTTCCTTCCAGAGATTAAGGGTGGCTCTACATTGATTGTGCATTGCCTGTGTTTCTCTTCCAAGCTGTAACGTCACATCAAACTTTTTGAATGGGTGTCAATGATAGTTCCGGCTTGTTCCTGCTGCGTTTTCGGTCGCGGTCAGCTTGCAGGAAAAGCCGAAAAATAAGTGTCAGTGACATGCATTCAAAGAAGCAGGAGGTGACGTCACAACTGGGACAAAAACACTGGCAGTAGCCTACACAAGCAAGGTCTGTATAGGGTCTAAGGGTGCCTCAACACTTGGCTTGTGCACAGCCTGCGGTTTTGGCCGAGCTGTGATGGTGTCAATGACACTTCCGGCTTGTTCCGGCCTGCATTTTCAGCAGTGGCCCGCTTGAAGGAAAAGCCTGCAGTTGCCGAAAACACAAACCGGAACAAGCCGTAAGTGTCATTGACACCCTCTGTAGAGGGTCTAAGGGTGCGTTCACATTGAAGGAACTGAAGAAACCAGAAGTTTCATGGATCTCATTGCTCCACTTGTGTTGAGGGGGGATTTTTGCCCCTGGTCCATACAATAGACTAATGAATGAATAAATGAAATTCCTATTAATAGAAAATGAGAGTTACAGTAGCCTACATGTCAAGTAGGCATACACACTGCAACAAAACTGATAAAAAAACAAACAAACAGAATTACAGTACAATTCAAGTACAACTACAACAAATTGAAAAGTGATTAGACATTAGTTAAGCAGTTCTTTACAATGGCCACCATGTTCAAAAAGTGAGTTCCCTGACCGGAAAGCAAACCTGGGCCACAGCATTGAGAGAACCAAATCTTGACTAGACTATTAGTTACGTACTTAGCCTGGTTCAGACCACAGAAACCGTTCACTCCGTTGGGCCCCGCCCACCATGGCTCAGAGTCTGACAATCAGGCTATTAGTTACTATGTGGGGGGTGATTGAGGCTTGTGCAATGGGACTCTTTCATTGGGTAGGTTACTGCTGGAAGTTAGAATATCAAAAGTAGCCTAATATTTTGCATAATATGCACTTTGAATTCTAAAGTTTTATTTTTCTGTTGGGATTATATTAACCTGTTGAATTACTTACTGGACAGGACCTGAATACTTCATCTTACAATGAAATTCATTTCTGTTTAAAAGATGCCAAGCGGTTCTTTGACAGCTGTCAATAAAGGGTGAAAACTCTAAAGACTAGGCCTACAGCTTAAACCCTCCTTAATGACATCAAAGATGCGACTTTTCTACTGCTGGTTGGCTGTTTGCCCAACCCTTTTTGAAACTTGTTTCATGCAGTTTTCTTCCATTCTCCGTTTTGAAAAACAGGATTTCCTCTCCAAACCATGATCCCCATAGGAAATGACTGTAGCTGGACTAAAGATGGCAGATTTGAAGAAATCCATGAAACTGCAAAATGTCTTCAATGTGAACACACCTGAAAAGAGTCATCACATCTCATTATTTGTCTCCTTTTCTCTCTTCCCTTTATCTCTTCACTCTCAAAAATGTCACATTTACTTTTCTGTCTGTCTGCTTATCTGTCTTTTTCAACTGTGTTTACCTGTATATTCTTTGTAAGTCTCTTTTCCAGCTGGGTTCTTTGAAGGGGTTTCAAATTAACTCCAGGTCTGTAACTCTGAGAGTGTAATGGAACCCAATGGATCGATTTAGTTTCATTTGTACACATAGTGTTTTGTTGGTGTCCTGGTCATTAAACGGTTTAACAACCACTCTTGTGTGTATTGCAAGTGATGCTCTTCCTGAACTGTCTGAGAGAAAGTCTGAACACATCTGTAAATAATAAATATAATAATAAGACTTATAAGTGACTGGTATGTCTGTCGTGTGTGTGTGTGTGTGTGTCTGTGTGTGTGTGTGTGTGTGTGTGTGTGTGTGTGTGTGTGTGTGTGTGTGTGTCTGTGTGTGTGTGTCTGTGTGCGTGTGCGTGTGCGTTTGCGCTTGCGTTTGCGTGCGCATGCGTGCATCTGCTTGCATGCTTGTGTTTGAAACATTTTGCTTTGAGAGGGCTTGAATTTCAGGCAATAGACGTGCTGAAAGCTTCTTTCACAGTATGATTGAACAGTAACCACAATCATCTACTATTCTCAGTAATACAGACCTGATTTACAACATGCATTTGACCGCTTTGTGGTTATTCCTGACCTTGACTCACTACTAATGCTCACATCCTTAGGGGGAGGTTTTTCATTGGTCCCCCACGCTTGTCTTTTAAAGAGAGATTGAAAAACCTCCCCTGGGAGCTAAGGATGTGAGCATTAGTAGTGACTGAGTCTTTTAAAGAGTCATTTCCCCATTCTTATTTTATTCACATGGCACTATTTCCCTTATTCCGCTGATATTTCGTCGACTAGACTAAGACTAAAAAAATGAATTTCAGAAGACTAAATGGGACTAAAAGATGAAATATGTGTTACTCAAAAGACTAAGACTAAGACTAAGGCAAAATATTCTCAAACAAACAACACTGCAGCAAGGAGCTATACTGTAGGTGCAACTTCCCATTGATAGCCAAACAGAAAAGTCCTTAATTGTATTAAACAACATCAAGCTCAGCAATGTTGCAGCTGTACGGAAAGCTTGAATTATTCTCTTCCTATTTGAAAGTTTTTTGCTTCATAAAACACCACCGTAGACGTTATATAGGCTACTTTTGGTCAAGAAATTCACTGCAGGTTATTGTTATTCTACTGGTATGTGTCAGAGTTTGGGAGCAACAATTGCTCATTGGATATCACTCAACAGCATTGCTTACCACCTGTTTTGAATTTGCACATAATGCGAGAGGAAGCAGAAAGTTGCTTTACTAAAAACAAATGCTTCCAAAATCACCTGCAAGGATTTTCTTGACAGGAAGTAGCTCATCACAGATGTACAGCGGTCGGAGCATTAAATGAACTCTTTGCGGATAGATAGAGGATATTTCAAGCTTTCACCAAGCCGGTCAGGTGTGTCATATGGGCTGTGAATGGGAAATTACATCTAGTTAGCACCTTGCTGGCAGGATGCTGAGTGATGGCTGTGGTGTGCATAAGGTCAATAATGAGTGAAGAATCACCTTGGTGTTTCCTCTCTCAAGTCAGGCTGCACCGTGATGGTTCAGCTCAGTGCACTTGTGCAAGGACATTGTGCGTGGTCATTACTTTGAGGCAAACAAATATGTCATACCCACTACGAACTAATGCCCCATTCCAGTGATACAGAGCATCAAAACTTTTTTTGTCCATTACTTTCATTTCCACAAGCCATTTCTCCAACCTCAGAAGTCAACCTCAAGCCAGCAAATGCTGTGAATTTGCAAGACCTGCACAGCGTATTCCAACCAGATGTTAAATAGCAGAACTATACGTTGATGCTGTTTTTCATTTTGTGAGTAAGTGGCAATGAAACATTTTAATGACAATAGACATAAAGCAACATCTTAGACTATGTTGAAGAAAGAAAGAACAAAGAGAATGTGCAGATTCTTTTCTTCATGATGTATATATGGATCACATTAATTTTTATCTTATCTGGATTTCTGTCCATGCTGTAGAAGGAATATAGAAGCAGTCAATGTACATTGGAGTCCTTATACTGTAGATGTCTTCATACTTTTTCTCAATGGTAGAATGTAACTAAGTATATTTACTCAGGTATTGTACTTAAGTGTTTTTTCTGGAGTTCTTCCCATTTTCAATACTTAATATTGTGATCCAGTATAATTAATTGAAAACTTGTTTTCAAGTAATTACTCACATGGACGTGTGTGTGTGTGTGTGTGTGTGTGTGTGTGTGTGTGTGTGTGTGTGTGTGTGTGTGTGTGTGTGTGTGTGTGTGTGTGTGTGTGTGTGTGTGTGTGTGTGTGCAATAAATAAATAAAGACATTATACAAGCTTCATAAGACAGAACCCAGAAATCTTTGTGTAGCCACTAGCCAGGGACTCGGACCAGAATTTCACTTTAAAATCTTCAAGGATTAAGATTTATATCTCAGTAAGATTATAGGAAAATCCTAACAGTGCTTTTACAGGTTTCCCTAAAATATATTTCTACATCTGCAGTTGATTCGGACCACTGTTGTTCAAGTCCTTGAAAAATAAGAAAATTAAATCATATCACTCCAATTCTGAGGTCCACTGTCTGTCAAATCATTGATAATCTATAAATCATGAAATATCCACACATCTGATCTGGGATCTGGGACTGTCCCTATCAGTGAGAGCAAGGTAGAATCCATTAAGAACCTATGGTGAGAGCTTGACACATTGTGAGCTTGTCGATCAGCTATTTTTAATAGTTTTGATCCGTCGGAGTGACAGGGACTGCTGATGAGTGATACAGTACATGAAAGGTTAAAGAGTATTCCCCCAGGCTTTCTTACCTTTACTTGCTGTTGATTTATTTCCCAAAAAAGTATGCCCCAATGTAAGCTCCAATGCACTTTTTTAAAATATATTCTCTCTCCACCATGCCAATAGTGTGCTGCCACTTGCACTTAACTTTTTGGTTCAACAGCGGTTCAGCTGTCTCAAAAGGCAAGGTCGTGGTGCACTGTTTATCGCTGAACCACTGATGAACCAAAAGTGAAAGTGTGAATGTCAACACACTATTGACATGGTGGAGAGAGAACCTATAGCAATAAATTACATTTTGCGTGATGGAAATAGGTAAATTTGAACAACACCCCATAGTCCCATTACATTGGGATGGTTTGGATATGTGCACTAGAGGAGGGATTACATTGGAATGGTTTGGATATGTGCACTAGAAGAGGGATTACATTGGGATGGTTTGGATATATGCACTAGAGGAGGGATTACATTGGGAGTCAGATATTGAGGAAGGAGCTGGCAGGCAAGAGGAGACAAGGAAAGACAAAAAGGAGCATTGTGGATTCAGTGAGAGAGATGACATACAGTATGCAGGTGGTTGGAGTGACTGAAACAGTCAGATGGAAGCAGAGGACCCAGATGGGACAGAAGAAGTAAAGATTAATAAAACAGAGACACTTTATACTATAGATCATCCATTATACAACAGGTCATTTCGAGGAAGCAAACTGATTTGGATGAAACACCTGCCGGTGATCAAAAATGAAGAAATCACCTCCTCTGTTCGCTTACAGCAGACTCTATATCTAGGCCAAATAGGAACACTGTGGTGGCAGTGGCTACATCTGTTATTAAAATCATGATTTTTAAGCAAATATCTTACTTTTAAGGATAAATTGCTATATCATTGCAATACTACAAGAGAGTGTGTTCTTTTTTCATCATTAATGCATGCAATTGCTCTGCCTTTCTGAGTTCCTGAAGAGTCATAGGCATGCATTAATGATGATAATGAACAAATAACCCTCTTGTCTATTATTGTTTAAGTGAGTGAACCCTGCCCCAAACTCTGCAAATAATTGGGGTTGTTATTGTTCACTGACTTTGACTATTTACAATGTCACAACATTTGAATGTAAATGAATGTCCTGTACCTTGTGGTACTGTGTTGCTACTAACTATCAATTAACTTTCCACTAAAATAGCATTAACAATTTTTGTTGATAAATTTAACCATGACCATATGCAAACTGCATTGTTTTAGAGTGCTGATTTATGAGTGATTAGAGCAATAGCAATTTACTAGATGAAACAAGATGAAAACATTTTGTGCTGCTCACTGATCTCTGGCCAGATCAGTTACATGTGAAGAGGAAGGATTGTGTGGAGATACTGCAGATATACTACAGTACATAGTCGTATATAACATAACCATAATCGCAACTGATAACTCTTAACCATAACTTTGAATATAATTGATCTGACCTTAACTTACCTTAACTTAATCAATTATTTCTGTACACAATTGGACATTTAATGTGCAATTGTGCACACACACACACACGCACGCACGCACGCACGCACGCACACAGACAGACAACAGCGTCCCTGTCTTCCCATAAGCATTGCTCTGGTTTGAATCATTTCAAACAGTTCATCTTCGTCTTTTCTGTTCTGTCAGCATTTGAACTGTTTTGGATGGTATTGTGTAGTATGATTTGTTGTGTTGTGTTGAATAATGTATGTTTTGTGACACAGGGCAGACACACTTCAATCAGGACTCCATTCAATTCCTAATTTCTGATGTTCAATATTTCTGGGAGGTTGAATGTTCAGAGCTTTAATTCATTGTTAAATTCTTATAATACAGTTTTGTTCTCAAACACTTCTGAAAGCAATCGTGGCCCACCCACACATTTGCAGGGTAAGATATTATACCACGCATTTCTGGAAAAGATTTTCTAACATGTACAGTATGTATTGTATATATAGTTAATACGTCCAACCATTTCTAGCATCCAGACATAAATATGCCTTGGATCACTTATCTTCCCTGTGCATCGCATTTATAAGCACTTCTGGTGTCCAGCATTTATGGGTGGAGAGACTGGGCAGAAAATAGTTAAATAGTTGAACTTTTGGAAAAGGAATTGAGAGGTTGCAAGAGGACATCCTCGTCCTCAAATGTCAGTCAAGGTTGAGGGACTGTTTGTGCTCACAGCCTCACACTGGACCCATGGCAATTTGCATACCAACCAAATAGATCCACCAATTATGCAATTGCCATGGCTTTCACCACTGAGGTGAGAAACAGAACAGCTGTGTACATACTGTGCTGCAGTTTGTGGACTACAGTTGGCATTCAACACAGTAGCTGCTCCTGCCAAGCTTGACACTAAGCCCGGAGCTCTATCTGGGCCCGCACCCATGCAGCCACGTGCTCTGGACACTACATCCTGTCGGGCAGTCGCCAGGTTCTGAGAATGAGCAGCATCGCAGATCAGATGCACTGAGGAAGCCCTCAGGGCTGTGTGCTGAGCCCTGCCTTGTACTCCCTGTACATACGGCTGCATAGCCATATAAAACGTTTTCACCCACCAATAGAGGTTGTGTACACGGTACATCCAACTTTGTCTGGCATCGATATGAACACATTTGGCCCGTGTTGCACGGAGGGAAGCCAGACATGCAGGGAGGCCTGGGAGGGTGATATTACTCATCATTTCACAGTGCACACACATATATTTCCATAGAGGCTGGGGTGTCACCTGTCCGCAGTGAATGTTGGGCAGGAGGAGTATGACAAAGCCCCTACTGTATGTCTTCCCAGAGGAGGCTTCTTATCGGCATGTGAGTTAGTAGGATACAGCAGTGACAACCCTGTGTATAGAAGGAATTAATTGGCATAACAACTAAATTTGGGACAAGGGGGTAAAAATTGGCTAGTCTAAACGAAAAAGGAAAATGAAAAAAGATGCTGGTGCCATGTGTTCATCGAACATGACGCACCCTTGGCTGGCAGAATGCCGTGTCATGAGACAAACCTGGAACTTAAAGGAGACTGGGGATGTAATCCCCTGCACTGCAGGTGGTCGACAAGAGAGTGCACCCCCTGTGCATTGTATGTACAAAGCTGAGGACCTCAAATTAGCCACGCAGGCATGCAGAGACAGAGCCTGCACTGTTTCAGATAGTTGAGTAAATTCAGGCTGAGCCACATGCACATCCTCAGGACACTCCTCTATAGCAGTGTTTTTCAACTTTTTCATACCAGAGCCCACTATTTATTCGGAATTTGAGCTACAGACCACAATTTGATGAAATTTTAGCTCCACAGACCCCAAAACCAAAGATTTATTTTGCTTTTGTCCACAGTACCAGAAAACAAAACAAACATACAGTAGATCAAAACAACCATTAATCTGTAGACTTGGGCTAATTCAGATGGTGAATATATATCAAAGAGTTACATCTGGTTAACCAACTTTCCATCATTTTTCCTAGGGACCACTTGGACCACTGAAAACCCCTGCTCTATAACAGCACTGTTGACAGCATCATGCCAGTCTGCATGATGCTCTGGTACGGGAACAGCACGGCTCTCGACCACGCGGGTCGCTACCGAGAGGTAGATGGCCCTGCAGGCTCGGCATCGTTGGAGGTGAGCTTCACTCCCAACACCAGATACAAATGAGAAGAAAATGAGAAGCAGCGCGTAGCCAACTATACATCTGGAACCTATGTTCCAGATGTATGTTCAAACAAGATATACATCATCCCGCACCAGAGAACAATGGCTGGCAGGTGACAGACAATGGCCTTATTTGTCCCAGTTCTATTCTCCTGTTCAGTTTCCACCAGGACTGTGACAAAAAGAAACTCCCGGCAAATCACAGTGTGTAGAGGAAGCTGATGACGAGAGCTCAGGAAGGTTCAACCTGCAAAAAAGAGAAGGAAAAAAGAGGCAGGAAGAGGAAGATGTTACGTCTTCTAATAAAAGTGACCTAACATCTGCTGTACGGTTAGTGATTTATCGTAGAGCTCTGGGGTATGAAGGAGCGCTTGTTTTATCCGCCGGCTACTACTAGTAGGGCGGGGCGAAGGAAGTTTTACTGAGGTTATGGTTAGGGTTAGGTTAGGTTTAGGCATAGGTTTACTGAGGTTAAGTTTAGGGTTAGGATTAGGTATAGGCATAGCTTAGGTTTACTGGGGTTATGTTTAGGGTTAGAGTTAGGTTAGGGTGAGAGTTAGACGGTGCTTTATGCGGTAACTAACCCTAAACATAACCTCAGTAAAACTATGCTTCGCCCCGCCCTACTAGTAGTAGCCGGCGGATAAAACAAGCGCTCCTTCATACCCCAGAGCTCTACGATAAATCACTAACCCTGCTGTACATACATCCAGTGTTCCTTCAGAGTGACATACAGAAAGAGTGATTATTCAGACCCAATGGGTGGTTATTGTTATTGTGCAGCCATGAATTCCATGTTCTTATCATATCATGAAGGAATATTAACATGGAATGGATAGTTGCACAACAACACCGCCACACCCTTCAGTTACAGAAGTAGTCTTGTGTAGACCCCTGATGTTTCTTAAACGGCCTCCTCCCTCAGAGTCCGACATTTGGAGAGAGAGGGTCTCAAGGACCACTGGTGGTTCCCTCGGACCTTGGTGGTCTGCAGGTGGTCCCTGGAAAAAAGCCTATACAACAGCCCATATACAACAGCCAAAAGCCACGTAGGCCTCAATTCTTTTCCCATATGTTTGATTTGAGGCATGCGGCACAGTAGTGCTATTTCGGGACAGTCCTGCAAGATATGTGACAGCCCTGGTCAGCCCATGGTCCTCAATAGTGTCCCATGGGCTGGTTGCTCTTAGTCAGAATGTTGGTCCCTGGGGAAAAAGGTTGAAAACCCTTGCAATAGGTCTCTCACAGGGACAGCACTGGGGCCCTAGGCTAACAATGTCACATGGATCATTGGATAAAATAAAACAAGGTAAAGGCTGTCTAAATGTGTGTATATGTCAGTGTGCCCCAGATGTGTGTCATACTTTTACACATGGCACTAAAATGATTTCTATTTGACTGTCTTTCTATGGTTTTTCTAACAATGTCACATGGATCATTGGATAAAATAAAACAAGGTAAAGGCTGTCTAAATGTGTGTATATGTCAATGTGCCCCAGATGTGTGTCATACTTTTACACATGGCACTAAAATTATTTCTATTTGACTGTCTTCTAGGCTAACAATGTCACATGGATCATTGGATAAAATAAAACAAGGTAAAGGCTGTCTAAATGTGTGTATATGTCAGTGTGCCCCAGATGTGTGTCATACTTTTACACATGGCACTAAAATGATTTCTATTTGACTGTCTTTCTATTGTTTTTCTAAGCATGACTTCACATAAATGCTTGGCACTTAACCATTTTCAGATGGGTCAAGTTACATATCAATGTAAGGGAGAGACAGTTTGGGAACTTGAGCGCTTGAACTAGCCTTGACTATGATGTACAGTAGACTGTGTTAGAATATATTTTAAATATCATGTTTATACCTGGTGCTTGTTCTAACTGTGGTCACAAATTTACAGATGTTTGCGTTACTGCATGCATTCTCTCTGCTTTTGATAATCATGTTTACCTTGCTTACATTACACTGTGGTAGATAGAGTGTCTCCTACTAAATGCCTACATTGTAAATCGTAATGAATATCTTTGAATCACTGAATAACTGCTCAATACTTCTTCCTCCGGTGTGTCCAGCCATCCATCCTACTGTACAGTACATCTGGTTAGCTCAGCAGCACCCTATATCATAATGATATCATACTGCCGTATGATCTGAGGATCACAGAAAAGAAAACCTTGAGACGGGAGGAGGTGATATGTGGGGAGAGGAGATGAGTGTAATGAGGTCTGACACAAGTATGCCTGGATCTGGACATGAGAGAGCACCAGAATACCGTTTGAGAGAAAGAGAGTAACCCCTGGCAAAATACAGTGTTTGAGGGTGCATGCGTGTACGCACAAGTTAATTCCCTGTGTATACTGTATAGGCTTCATCAGGCTTCATGCAAAGCACCTGATGAAGCCTACATCATTCATAACATCATATATATATATATATATATATATATATATATATATATATATATATATATATATATATATATATATATAATATATATATATATATATATATATATATATATATATATATATATATAACTGCGAGATGAATTCCCCTCCGCTCCAGCAGGAGGAGACTATAGTGAACCTGTAGCAGTCAGTCAGTGCCTCACTGCCTCTTTCACTTCCTCCCTATAAAGTAGGCCTTGGATACTGTCACAGTCCTTTATGCCCAACTGCACAGCCACCTTGTATGCTGTGTGCTTCAGATGTTTAGCAGATAAGAGATTCAGATGTTTACAGCATCTGTTGAACTTGTTTCAATGTAAGTTATCTCCAGTGATGTGAATTATACTTTTTGAAATTGATATTTGATTTATTCATATTATGAACTTCACTATGGCTATGTATGATTTGAAGGTTTAAAGGAAATGATTTGATGATTTAAAGGCCATGCTTTTGATTTGCACACTGATATTTTAACTTTTTCTTTTATTTGTAGAACCATAGCAATAATTATTTGAACCAAATATCCTGCAAATCCGCAAATAAATCTAGAAAACCGAAATCCTTGTTTCCTGCTGGTTTGTGGCTCCAATTTGATTTTAAAACTGACATGAATGTATATATAAATGTGTATGAGTGTGTGTGCATAGATGGGAGTAGTGTTTGCGTTTTGATATTTGTGTAAACTTGTCCACTTTATTTCATTCTGTGCACTTTAAAAATTACACAGATAAGGAACATGATTACAACAAATGTTCTGTGTCTGTTTCATGGCCGTCTCAATGCTTTTCCAATGGAAGTCATGTGGTTTGAGCAAACACTTGTTTGACTGGGGGAAGGCGGGGGACAATCAAACACAACTGTTAATAAAGATAATGTCACTCACTTACAGATCTGTTCAATGGCTGTAATTCTATATAGTTGGAAAATTTCATCAGATATTTGACCAATCTGGGAACTAAATTGTTACCAAGACATTTCTTCACCAATGTGTTTCTAATGGTCTAAACATCATAACTAAACTAACTAAAATTCAACTCCCGTGGGGAAACCTCATAGACGGGCACTAGCCACTATAGACATACCCTTGGGCATCATAACATTTACTTAGTTTAATTAATGTTAATGTTTATGTAGGATGGTAAGCATACAGCAGAAACATAGTAGTAAAAAGGCACAACTGTCTGAGCAGCTCATCATGTACATGTGGGTGTTTAGGTGTGCGAATGCATTATCTGAGATGTCTGTGTTCGGGGGCAGATCTAGGCATGGGGGGGCAATGCCCCCTAAATACCCAGTCTGCCCCCCAAACACAATGCCATGCAAAACAACCCAAGATATTTCAAATTAAAGTGGTGACAGCTGTGTCACCACTAAACCAACAGCATTTCATCATTGAAAACAGAACTCTGAGTCAGACCTTTAGCTTTATGCATGCTGCGTGTCGCAACTTCAACAACTGATTGTATTATTGATGCTTTACTTGACTAATAAAAGTCCTGTAACCGAAAATGGTATGGGCGCGAAGCGTCACGGGCGATGAAGCCTCCCCCATACCATTTTCTCTTGCCCCTCCAACATGTTCTCTTGCCCCCACAAATGGGACATGTTACATCTACCGCTGTCTGTGTTTGTGGGACATGAGGTGTGTTACTGTATATGCTGAAAGAGAGAATCTGTCCGACTGTATGTGCGCGCACTCGGATATGTGTACACATGCCTGTATGTGTGCATTTGTGGAACACACAATGAGGTGTGTGTGAGTTATGTTCACTGCGTTCTGCTCTTCATTATGTCTGAAAGTGCTTTGGTCTGTTTTGGGACCAAATGTTTCAGACTGTGCTGCACTCACAGCGTCTCTTTTTGCCAAACATCTTGCTTTCATGACCTTGAAAATAAAGCTTTTATCCCCTGGAACGTGCAGTGATATACAAACGTCCCATATGGGACAGAGGAAGCATTGAACTCATTTTAGTCTGCAATTCTTCTCCATGGCAGGTCATTTTGAAGGTGACTCTCTAACACTTTGTAAGAACTGATATGGGGGCACAGAACCAGCTTAGGCCTCTTGTCAGGCCTCTGGTTCAGCCCCCCGATTCTGTTCTGTGTTCTAGTGTCCATGGGCAAGACCTCCAACTGCCCCCCATGAGCATTCATTCATTGTAGCAATAAGCTGCCATTTATCTTGTACACTTCAAAAACATTTTCTGGTAATATTTGAGATGAGAAATGGGCCAATGCAGTTGATCAATATTGACTGATTTCATATTAAAGACTCCGTTAACGGCTACACCATACTGGAGAAGTTAATTGGACGTGTCAAAAAGTCGCTTGGGCCTTGTACACACAAAGAACAAATGTTCCATGTCTGTTTCATGGCCACCTCAATACTTTTCCAATGGAAGTCACGTGGTTTGAACAAACACTTGTGTTTTACTCGGGGAAGGGGGCAATTAGACTGTTTGGTCAAACCATGTGACTTGGTCGCGATGCCTGTCCAATTTTCAGGCTCCTTGTTTGTCAGCAGCCAACTGATCCCCACACCTGTCATTTTATTACTTCCATAAATTAGGAAAACTATTTGATCTACAAGCTTAACAATGAGGCACAAAGCAACATGTTTCATATTTTGGGGCAAAAACATTAAGGAACAACTGCTAAAGAATGTCATGCTAGGATAACCAGAAGGGTCTAATTTGTAGACTAATCCAAAACATGACTATCCTGCAGTTACCATGTCCACTTACAATTAGGCCTGCCTGACCTAATAGGTTAGCTCACAAGAAATGTAAATATGTCGGCAAAATGAACGAGGAAAGATTGTTTTAATCTCTTATGCCCTAGACAAATACAAACTGTAGGCTCTCTGGAAATGGTCTCTAGAGACATTTTAGGGTACTACTTAATTAGATTAAGCCCTGCTGTGTGTCGCCTTATCTTAGGTGTTATATTGCATATTTTTAAAACGGCATTTTCTGTGATCATGTAGCCTACTCGGGCATCCTTGGAAAAAAAGGAACTTGCTCTCAGGTGTCTTGTCTTCTCTGCATAAATAATGGTCAATAAAAATCACTTGTGCTAAAAATGTTGGTTCCCTCAAACCATGTAATAAAAATATGTATTGCCAACATGTAAGGATGTGGCTGAGAGCAGCTCTTTAATCTTGATGTAATCACACTGTGAAGGGAGTGAGACCTCCCTTAAGCAGAAACACATGTCTCACTGTCTGCGCTGCGGCGCCCAGGACAGCAGATTTACTGCACAGGAGTTTGACTGTTCATTTTTTTTCTTCCCCCAGTGGCCTTTAAGAGCATCCGCCAAGAGTTTGGGAGGTCGTGGTTCCATCCCGCGGCCGGACCATACAAAATACTGTGACCAAGAGGTTGTCCCATTTAATGACTTCATGCTACGGACCCAGTAGGATCCTACTGGGTCCGTAGCTACTGTATGCACAGCAGCCATGTTGGAAAGAAATTGCATGGGTCATGGGAGGATTGGTCCAGTGTGTGGACCCTATTTCTTTCTCTGGCTTTCTAGGAACTCCAATACTGTTATACACTTGTAAGGGTCATGACATGAGGGTATCTGGACCACACATTAAGACCCACCTCTGGTGTAGTGTTTCCAATGAGCCAACAATCACATTATCAGACTCAGTCTGACCAGAGTAGAGCATACAGTAGCCTTTATCAGTGTAATTGGGAGCACTGGTGAATGAAGTGCCCAATGTCTTTCCAACATGATTGCGAGTTCCATGATGATGCCGTTATGATTATCAGCCGCTCATTTGAGTGATTTCATGTTGACGCATGAGCTGTACCTGTTTATGGCAGTGTTGTGAAGTCCCTTTTCCAGGACTTTGATCTCGTTGGTTAGCCTTTGTTCTGAACACCAAAAATGTGATTTGCTTGCCTGAGATCACTCAGCAGTGCCTTTCATGCTATAGTACTTAAGCAACTGGAGATACACCCCTGACTTATGGGCCACATAGTCTCAGGAACTGTTGATTCCCTAATCTCACACATCGGTAGTGACCAAAGGGAGAGAGCTCCCTTAACACTAGAAAGACTGGAAAAAAGTGGCCAGAATTAGCATTTGCTTAAATTAATATTTAGATTTTTTTTTCAGACAACCAAAATTTCTGAAATGATAGAATGATGATGGATGATGATGGGCATGGAAGGAGAACCTTCTGAAAGCTTCATGGGCAAAGATAAACAACTTTAAAATATCCAAAAACGGTCAAATTTACCTCTTTCTAGTG
Source organism: Benthosema pterotum (assembly GCA_039105355.1). NCBI lineage: Eukaryota > Metazoa > Chordata > Actinopteri > Myctophiformes > Myctophidae > Benthosema > Benthosema pterotum. The sequence continues at coordinate 17,771,956 of CM076971.1, read as the reverse complement.
TTAACCAGAAACACCTGCACGTCCAACAGGAATCGCCCAGAACAAGCAGGATTTACTGCGTATTCCAAAGTTACAGTTGAGTGTAACACACGGTCGAAGCGGGTGAACACAGTGATTCACAACCTGTTGGATCTCAAGGATTCATAGTTTTATTTGAATTAGCCACCAGACCCCCCCACCCCCAATCTGATGCCATCTTCTTTTAATCTCTGGCATAGTGATCTACTGTACAATGTGGTCTCCCTGGTGGTCTCATCATAATTGTTTATGTGAGTGAACCAAGGTGATACACTGGAGGAGTTTGAGGAGAGGTATAGATTTAAAAATAAAAATATATATACTTCCACTGTAAACCAAACAGAACCCATGAACAACAATAAAGAGTGAGTATAGTACTGTACGTTAACAGAACGTGAGTTAATTTCAATTCTTATGTTTGGAGAACACAGCTATGCTGTTATCATAACATTAACCTGCTGTTTGGTTTTGTATGTATGTCCGGCATTTAGCGTCTGAATTGCACATATGCATCTGATTTGAAGACAGTGAGCCATCCTACTGGTTCATGACTGAGTCATGGTCGTTAGAGAAGACACAGGAGTAGGAGGCTCCACATGCAGGGGAGATGACCGCAAGCCAGCCACATTCATCTGCCCCTCCATATTTCACCTATTATTAAAGAAACCTATTTATTAAAAAAAAAAAAAAAAAAAAAAAAGGAAAAAAAAGAAAGAAAAAGAAAATACACAATAACAATTATTAATTAAGGACCAGCAAATGATAATAGGGAATGTTTTATACTTTTAAGAGCAGAGCTTGTATTTTACTGGCCATGATTATTTCAAATAACTGGTCATCTCCCTGCCATATAAGTATATAGAATATAAACATAAATCCAAAATTCACATGTATACTCTATACTGTATCTTCTTACAGTATCCTCTTGCATAATGTCTCTGAAATGTGAAACTACCTTGCCATGTGGTGTTGGCTGAAATAATCCCTAAACCATTGTCTCTGAGAAGGCACTTTTGAAAGTGATGCTCAGTAGAGCACAAATATCCACCAGGGGGAACACTCCTTCCCTTCTACTACTGTTTGTATCGTATTTTGGAAATCATAACTATTTTGTGGCACAATGTAACCTACAGTTTAGTTTCCATTTCGTTATATGTCTTAACTTAGCCCAGCAAGCACGGCCAGGACCTGGACAAATTAGTGACATCTTGATTGGGGCCAGATCAAATCAAATGAATACTAGTCTGATCTGGCCCAGAATATCACCTGATTTCAATCAACACCTGATTCCTGTCCTCTAAGACAGATATCCCTGGATGAATCAGAGAGAGTCAGATTGAGACCAGATCAACTATAATCAATTATAAGTAGTAGAATCTGGTCCAGAATAAGCTTTATTATTTGAACTGGTAGAAGGTGTCCTAGAAAAGACATAAAGCTCACCCCATATGGGCTGTGATCGGGCCTAGTTATGAACGTCACCAGTCACTGGTAGGACGTCATCATGACTCCATTTGGCTCTCTGGGAAGGCATATGCATACACACAGTGAATAATACAAATGCTACAAGTTTTCTCTGGGATTCACAAACATAAACACATAAAAAGGCAGATAATATGGGTCCCAGAGTGAGCCGATGTAGAACCAAATAGTTTCTCATTTGGAGGTCCTTGACATGAAATATTTTTGAAAACCACAGCTGCAGCACACATTACTAGAAAGCATGAAGACAAAACAGTGGCGATGGCTTTATGAAGGTTTATGAAAAAAGTTAAAACAAAATTGCTGGATATGATTTCTTGCAGCAGACACTGCAGTGTCTGCTGTCAACAGCAAGGACACAGTGCGGTTCTTGAGTAACTGTTGTAAAATTCTGCTTCAGTTGATGCATTAGATATCAGTTCACTGTCAGTTTAAATGGGGTGTTATACTTTAGGTCAAATTCCACAACCTTTCTGTCATGTCTCATCCATGTGCCTTCTTATTATCATGCACATTGACAGAGGATTTTGGGTTTGTTTTAGGCTACAAGGCTAGTGCAGCAATGTTAACACATGTGTCTACAGTAGCCCATTACATGTGTAAGAAAAGTCTTTATTGATCCCCTTTAGGTGTATATACCAGCAATGACAATGAAAGTTTCGGGAGAAGTACTGTATTACCCGTACTGTATACGTGCAAGAGCAAAGTCAGCCTGTCACAATAGTCAAACAAAGTTGATCAAGTAAAAGGAATATTCACATGAAGTTGTGATTGATATTTATTTGGTAAAAATATAATTATACAATTGCAATTAAAATTTGGGCATTTACTGTAGCAGATGTTCTTAATCCAGAGCGATTTACATCAAGACATTGCAATGAATTATACAGATTAAAGTTTACAGTTTAAACAGAATTTACAATACACATTACAATATAGTACGAGGTAAGCACTAACATAATTATGGTAATACATTAGACATCCTACATAAGTCACTGCTGCAAGTACTATGGGGTATGTAATATGTGTATGTGTAAGTGCTATGAGCTGAGATGGAGTCTGAAGAGGTGTGCTTTCAGACTGCGGTGGAAGATAGTTAGTAGGTAGTTAGTCTGTGGTTCTGATTGCAGTGGGAATACATTCCATAGTTTTGGAGCCACGAGGGAGAAGTGCTTGTGGAGCGTTGTCCAGGCGTTTTTAACGGGGTAGTGCCAGCTTCAGTGTCGGCTGATTGGAGTGCACGGGGAGGGCTTGAGACCATTAAGATACAGTATGGTGGCGTCAAACGATTGGTTGCTTTGAATGGAAGTGTGAGAGTTTTGAACTCTGTGCGTGCAGCGACTGGGAGCCAATGTGCATGCTGGTAGACCAGCAAGGAGGAGCTTACAGTAGTCCAGTTTTGATATGACTGTTGTCTGGATGAGAAGCTCAGGATAATTACCTACAGGATAATTATACGAGAAACATAACAATTGTCTCCTTGATGACCTTCTGCTTTTGTCTTGCTATGCTAGTATCTCTTCAAAGACATCCTTGGGCAATTTCTAAGAATTCAATTATGGGAGTGCATTTTGTGAATATCATCATTCTGTGGTTTTGAATCATTGTTGAGGCCATTATGCTGTCACTGTACAAATAACATTGTTCCTCCCCTTTTTGCATTCTTTATAATTTGTTTGTGGTCTTAAGCCCAACATTCATTGTCTTGATGACTTCCAGGTTTCGTAGGCTACTTAGACTAACCAATGAATATGCTTTCGACAGACATAGGGGGATAACAAGGATAATGGGGGGGGGGGGGTGTATGTGTGTGTAATGTATAGAAAAGGTGCCCTTCTGGGTGGTGCTTTAACAGACCAATGTGAACAAGGTGGGGTATATTTATCGGGTGATGAAATATGAAATATCGGACACTTCCCTCTTAATAACTATAATAGACCGTACTAGAAAATGTGGGGTCAAGGTTCGTTGTTGGCATCCAGGGAGTGTTTTACAGAGTTTGGCATTGATCTCATTAACGGTCTTTGTAAAACACATTCATATTCATATTGCTCGATATTCTGTCCCAAAATCCCACAAATCGTTACACACTAGCTCTGTAGTCATGTGCTCGAGACGGATTTGTTCGGGGTGGATGTCGCTCCTAATGATGTGACATAGCACAGCAGTAGAGGGGCGTGGGATGACAACACGTTGGTGAGATCAAATCAGATCAGATCTACCCCACCCCTCTAGGCCAAAAGCATTTCATCCAGGCTATAGTGGCACCAACAGGTGGAATGGCACCCTTTTAACATTGGCTTATAATGCTACCAGGAGGCCACAACCTGACCTGCTGGAGACCTGTGCCCAGAAGGGCACTTTTTCTAGTTACTGCTGTGACCTGATAAGGAAAACTCACAGGAATGAATTACTCTGTAGAAATGATATACAAGGAATGGATTTTAAAGTGTGACTTCATGAGACATCAAAGACCAAAATCATGAGTTAGTTTCTGAGATATAAAGTTCTCCTGAGACCTTTTTCTCCATTTGTTTAGAAAGTGACAGCATCAGCATGTGACACCTCAATCACATTATCCACTGTGGCTTCATGCTATGACAAGTTTCACATTAGTGTTGAATACGTGGTGAGACCATTAGCGTGACAACACAACTATACAACCACATTTTGACAATGATGAATTACATCGATGGATCCAAAAATTACAGTTTAGTTAAATTGCTTGGATCCTTTTAACAGCAATCTCCAGAACAGTCAAACTATTTATCATTACACTCCACGTGTAAAAGAACCTTCTGATCATTGTGTTAAACCAGACACTCAAAATCGAATGTCAATAATGTCAAAGAGTATTGTCACAAGACAACTCCTGAACACTGCAAGTATATTTGAGTCTTATAATGAAGTCAACACTCGCTATATTAGCCTATCACACTTTAATACAAATACATGAGCATTCATTAAATATGTTGCATCATATTTATTGTTGTAGACTATAATGCAAGTTTAAGTAGACAGACATGTTGAAATGTTTATTCTAAAGTACACATTTTTACAATATTGAAAAATGAAAGAATGTATATATGTTTACCATACAGCAACAATGCATTAAAGACATACAGAGACAATGAACATGGTTTAATCCCCAGATTTTGTAAAGCTTTGTGAGCCACTCGGGGAGGGCTAAAGAGACATGTGTGGCTTCAGAGCCTGTACTAGACTCTGGTTGGGCATCCATTCTCTTCACCTCCCCTTTAAGGCCGCTGGTTGGAATTGGTTCTTTTTGATTCTTAGACCATGAGTCAAGTAATGAATCAAGTTAATTATGAATTTATGCAAAACCATACCTCGATTAAATTGTTACCACAATCAAACTTTGCCATTTCATTACTTACATGAAGACCATGACTTGTTAAGTTACAAATTTTAACATTTTAAATAGGACAATTAGGGATTATATAGGAAAATATGCAAACAATGTAAATGCAATTACAATTAAGAATTTAAGCATTTACTGTCGCAGATGCTCTTCCAGAGCAACATTGCGAATAAACTGTATATACAGTATGTATATTATGCATAAAAATAAAAATACACAAAAAACTATTTTAAAATAATGATTAAATACCGTATTGTCCTGAATATAATTTCAAGACTAATTTGTGGAAGCAGTGGAAGAAGATTTAAAACATACGCAGGTCTGGTAAGAGATCTATACTACTTTTAGAACCCCTTGAAGAAAGGCAGTTTGCCAGCTTTGTAGATGTAGAGCAAAGGGTGAACAATCTTTGACATTTTTAGTATTACTGTTGCGATGAACTTGGCAACAATGGACATCCCTGTAAGAGTCGTTACAACATCAATAACATGACACATTATAGTCACTAACATTACTATCAGGCTGATCAGAATAATTGTAAAAGCCCTTCTCTTCATGTTGTTTCCCTCCCCACTGTCCCTCTTCTGTCCTTCTCCTGGACCAGGCTGCTTCAGAACTCTGAGGACAGAGAGGCAGCAAAACAACACCACAGAAATGCAAACCACGTTATAGCTGAGGGTAACAGCATACAGCACTTTGTTTGAACAAAATATGAGCGAGCTGAATGCAACACCCAGCGGCCAGATAACGCAGCAACAGGCCACCCTGTACCAAAGAGCTTTGTACCTGAGAAACACCACTGGGTGAACCACTGCAACAAAACGCTCCATACAGATGCAGCACTGCAACGATGCAACAACAGAACATAAGAAAGCGGAAAGCATGGTTTCAACAAAGCCAAAAATTCTGTTCTTTGTGAAGATCCATGCTAGGTCAAAGACAGGGACCAGGGAAGAGATGATCATAGAAACAGTCAGGTTAAGATAGAAGAACTCTGAGACTATGGTCCCACCGGCACCACTCAGTATCAGCCACAGAACGTAGTGGTTGGTGGGGAGACACAGGAGTATGTAGATGGAGTCGACAGAGGCAAATAGAGGCACGTAGGGGTCATTTTCTGTGGATGTTAATTGGAAGGAGGAGTTGGAGTCATTCTGCGTTCTGTCATTCATCTTCAGGCTGGGCATGTGCCATGTACAGTATATGGTTCTGAAGAGGAAAATCATAATGGATGGATTTGAGTGCACACTACACTGAACTATACAAACTATACGTTGACTCTGAAGTAAACACTTTCAATGGCCTATCACCGTAAAATTGTGTTTTCTATCCCCACAAATAACCAATTTTGAAGAATCAGTCTTTCATATCATATACAGATTTAATGGTAATTTGCTTTCAGGAACAGAATTTGTACTCATCAATGTCACTAATTATTCCTCTATATATTAAATAATATCCATATCACCCCCCCCCCCACACACACACACACACACACACACACAGAAATGCTATCTCACTCACATAGGCTGCATGACCATTTAAATGCACTAATCACGACTAGGCCTCATTACTTGACTTAAATTGAAAAATATTTATCAATTATGATAGCCATGATGAATTACTGTTAATAAGTAAGTCAGTGTAACATATTTACCCATTATTGTAATAATACAAGCATTAGTGTCAGAGTTTTTGTTTGGCTTTTAGAGAGCTTATGTCAGCTTACATCAATGCTCCACTGGGATTAGCTTTGAAGTTATTGGTCCGGTATTTGTTTTGCTCATCTCAGGACATTGTGGTACTGTGCAGCTAAAATTGCTTTCAAACTCCAGAAAGAAATGACCGGTAATGCCAAAGTGTCTCAAAATAACTTTGAAGGATACATACCTGTACAACATTATATTAAATATTTAAAAATGTTTTAAAATGCTTGCTATTACTGCTTTAAATAAATCTCACGTACTGTATGTTCTTCTGAAAATAACAAAATTATTCAAATGAACAATGAACACAAGGATAAATTATCTCACGTTTTGGATGCTGGCAGAATGTGTCACATCTCTGAGTCGGATGTTTCGGTGAAGTCTCTTCTGTCCTCCAAAATGATCTACTCTCTGCTTCGCTTGCTTGAGTCTAACCGTTCATCCTCCTCACTCTTCCACTGTACTGCTTGTTGTTGTTACAACTGCACGACATTTGTTTTGATTTGTTATCGCATGGAAATTTAGATTGAATTACCCGGTCACTATATGCAAACTTCGAATTTGGTTGGGACAACCTTGGGCAACAACAATATGGTGATGATTTGTTTATTACACAAGCATAGCCCTATAGCTGTTTTCACTACTCCAGGTAAAGTTGTCTTTCAAGGGCAAACAGCAGCTATTGCTCCTCTTAATGTCATTATTATTGTTGGTGATGTTGGCAACACTAACACTTTGGGCCTGTGATTCTCAAATACTGTATTGATGGCCACACAACTAGACCCTCTCTCTCATGGTCATCTCTCATGGTTGCTGGTCATGTGAACTCATGAGAATGAAAATGGCCAATCTGATTAAATATTAAATCTGATCTAACAGAACATTTTTATTCCAATTTTTATGGGCTCATTTTAATGAAGCTGATTGCTTATTTATCTTGGAAAATCTTGCAACACAGATCTGTGTGTGAAATCAAATACTGATGATTGATGTGCATGATGCCTCCACCACCTGCATGTTCTAAAAAACAACAGGCATGGCAGCAGGCATACACGCGGTCAATATTATGTAAATTTCTCCCCCCAACATCAACATGTTTAAACTGCTTTTATTGTTGTTGTCACCACAACAGGTCCAGAGTCCAGCCTGGGCATTTCCTTGATGGACGCTTATGCAAATGAACCCTCTGAGTTCTCTGAATTACTGCAGGAGCGGCCACCAAATCTGTGTGGCATCAACTGTATTTCTGAATTATTTAATGCTAGGTGGAACATTAGATGAAGTATAAAGATATTCAGGATGAAATGTTTCAAAATATAAAGTGTAATCTGCAAGACCTTTGCGTCCCTACTTGGGCATAAAGAGGGGAGAAAAGAAGTGTCAAAAGAGATGAGAAAACAGGATAAAATAGGTGAGCAAAGAGGGGAAAAGAGAGGCTATCGACCGGAGGCAAATCATTCTTGCATGATAGGCAGTAGGATATGCATCATTGACTTTATGTTTTTGGTGGAAACCCAAAACCTATAATCTTCTGTAGTCAAAGGGGATACTTTGGATGACCCTGAACTCTATGCAAGCGACCAGGGCTTGAATCCAGATGTTTTCCCTCATGGTCCTACAGTAATATAAAGGACTGTGAAAAATACTAAGGCTTATATACTGTATTGTCCCGAATGCAAGACAACCTCCATTTTTCAAGACTCATTTGTGGAAAAAGAACATTGATTGTCAAAGCCCACAAATATAATATACTCCATTTTTAGGATATTCCCACTGAAAAAAATGTTCAGGCCAATAGGGTAATTAGTTTATACTTCATGGGATAAAATCCCTTTAGGAAGTTTGGTAGAGCCGACCCAGCCTGCTCAAGTTGTAATCTGATAACCAGAATAGATAATAATGTACGACCCAAACTCAACCAGCCCAAAACAGAACGGGTTAAATTGCACTTCTGTGTTTGTGAAAGCCATGCTTCCATCAAACAGGATATACGAATGAACAGGATCAGGCTGATTATTGTATTGAAGAAAAAAAAAGGAAAAAGAAAACAGCACCTACTGAGGGTAGAGCCACTAGAGCAGTATGGAAGCCAGCCCAAGCTGCAGTGTACTTTCCAAAACACAAGCTGCCCTCTGTAAGTCACTGTAAGTTAACTCTTAACATGTGCTGCTGTAGTGTTGGTAATGGCTTAACTACAAACACACTACCCCTGTGGAGACTGACACAGCGGCTTGTGTGCTGCTTTGATCTGCAGGATATTTTATCCCTGTATAAAAAAGTATGTTGCTGGGTCACTGCTCATGACCTGTCGCTGTCCATTAGCAGTGGTGCTGAACCATTCACTAATCGAGGATGTGTGTTGCCTAGGTGTGTCCACTGTATCATGGCAACCTGCATTCGTTTGTGTGTCCTTCAGAATGGCTTGCTTGTCTCAGTTAGTGACAGTGATGTGTATGATATAGGAAATATCAGAAGCGTCCATCAAGAGTAAAAGTGTCTTAACAGCAGTTGCATTAGACATCAGTTAGTAGTTTTAAGTCTCTAGGATTTGTGAGCATACATTGCTTACTTAGGCTGGTCTGTCGCTGAGCCTGCCTCTGTATCCACATGTTTCAAGACATTTCAAATAATGTATATAAATATATAAAATGTAAATATATATATGACCTTTTTCTGTATACATACAACTGAACACTGTTTATGAGAGCTGCCTCGATACAGTATACGACCTCTGTCTGCAGCGTTACCATTAGGTGTGTGTGTGTGTGTGTGTGTGTGTGTGTGTGTGTGTGTGTGTGTGTGTGTGTGTGTGTGTGTGTGTGTGTGTGTGTGTGTGTGTGTGTGTGTGTGTGTGTGTGTGTGTGTGTGTGTGTGTGTGTGTGTGTGTGTGTGTGTGTGTGTGTGTGTGGCCAAGTGTTGAAATGTGTTTAGGCTTTCTGTATTAGCTCTAAAAGCAGATAAGATAAAAATAGAAATATGTGATATAACTGCACAGCACACATATGGAGAGTATTACGAGTCTCGAGCTCATATTCCATATAATAATGCAGGCTTCATAAATCATTGGCACACTTTTGAGGGGGAACCCTGGTCTGATTAGGAAAGACAATATGCATCCGGCTCGGGATGGTGCAGGGCTCATTTAAACAACTATGGATGAGCATATTGGTGAACCATGCATGCTCAAGACAAGGCCTGTCACAGTGTTGCCTGTTTGCAATTATTGAGCAAATCACAATTAGTTTCCATTTGTCCATCTGGAGAAAAACAGCTGGATGAAATTAACAGATTTCTAACATTATATTCACTTGATTTTAACCACCTTTTCAACCTGTGTTGGGACTATATTTTTCTGCTATTGAGGCGTTTCTTTCATATAGCTGGAAGTGCAAATTTGATTGTCAGTAATTTCCTGTGTTAACCCTTTCCCGATTATTGCTGTAATTTAGTAGCCTCAAAGCCTATGTATTTACATGACAGTGGGTGCAGAGCTCAATAGATCTCCAATCGATAGATCTTCATCAGGTCAGTATTGATACTAACCTGATGAAGATCTATTGAGATCGGACCGTTTTCTTTTTTCTAATAAAGCAGGGGTTTTCAACCTTTTTTTGTACCAGGGCCCACTATTTATTCTGCATTTTAACCACAGACCACCAATTGATGTTGAGTTTAGTTTCTCTGACCCAAAACTAAGGGTTGTCACAATCCAGTATTTGAACGCATGACTCAAAAAAGTGGTAGAACAATTTTTGAGATAACTGGCAGAACGTTGTCCAAAATAAGAAGTCTTCTACATTTTCTAATTGTGTAGATTCGTGAAAATTAAGGATTTCAGATGTTTAAATATAATCTAACACAAGAGTTACAGATCTCAAGAGTTACAGATCTATAAGGGGCCATTCGGTTACCAACTGTCCATCATTTAACTGGGGCCCACCTGGAATCATCTCAAGAGCCACTGGTGGTCCACGGACTACTGGTTGAAAACCACTGTAATAAATTATTCATTCACCAAAAGACTGTGCGGGCACTACTTCCATAGTTGACTGTCCTGAAATTATACTGTAATTTCTTTTTAATCCATTATTCAGATCTGAAAGTCCTTCCCACAGCAGCAGTTTACGGGAGGGGGTTGTCAAAGAGGAAGTCTTTGGCACTTTATTCATACCAACCAATCAGAATAGTAGCAAAGCAGATGACGTTGTTGTCAATCATGTGGCTATGGCTAACCCAAAACTTAATCATTCCACCATCCTAGGTTCAAAGTTCCTACTCCCAGATTATTTTTTGTTATCAAATGTTTTTTATTTACGAAATAGACAAAAATGTTATTCCGAGAATGAAATATTACAATAAAAAACAAGAACAAAAAATAATAATAATAATAATAAAAAAAAAGAAGACAAAAACAACCCCATACAACCCTCCCCCCCGGGACCAATGAAGTAATTAGGAAAATAACGAATAAATAATAGTAGCAAATACAAATATACTGTGCACAATTAAAACAGAGATTATAAGACCTAACCTAACATGTTCTTAACTGCATCTGCAATGCCAGACCAAATATTAACATTCTCCTCCTTTGCTCCATGTAACCTTGCCGTTGACATTTCCAGATATATAATAAGGTGATAATAAGGTGCCATAATTAGATTCCAATAGACAAGCATACAATCTGGAAACAAATCCTCTTGATCTAACATTGCAGATAAGATTATGCAAAGGGTGCATCGTAAGGGGGGTTTGCCACGGTACCCCATAAGTCCTCATGGCAGTTCTCAATTGTAAGTAGAAAAAAAAAGAGTTACCAGGCAAATTAAAAATATCACATAGATTCCGAAAAGAACGTAATCCATTTTCATTGAAAAGATCACCTAAAGTGTGGATCCCCTTGGAGCTCCATCGTGGGAAACGTATAGGACGACCATTTTGAAAACTGGGGAATGTACGTTCCACTTTAAATCAATCTTGCACATCTTTTCAGCGGCTCTCCACACTGTTACCAATTGAGAAATGATAGGCCCAAAGCGAACTTTGCATTGATTATTAGAAATATTTGAATAGATCAAGTCTCTCAACTCAATAGGATGTACCAAACTTTCCTCAAGCTCTCGCCAAGAGACTCTTGATGAGTCCAGGTATCTCAAAAGGGGGCGAAGGGTAAAAGCCCAATAATATAATTTGAAGTTAGGCAACGAAAGACCACCGTCTTCTCTGGCCCGCTGCAGCAGAGAAAGTTTAAGACGTGGACGTTTTCGGTTCCATACAAATTTAGAAATAGCCGAATGAATCTTAGTCCAATACTGGGAGGGTGGCGGTAATGGAAGCATAGAACTGACAAAGTTTACCCTAGGAAGCACATTCATTTTTATAATCGAAACTCTAGCCCGAAGGGACTACTCCCAGATTATTATTATTATTATGATTTTTACCCATATTATTTTATTATTATGATTATTATTTAGAAAGTTGTACATTGTACAAATATATTTATATTATGTAATGTTGATGTAGCAAGCTACTTTTGTCATGTAGCTTGTAGTGTAGCTTGCTACAATTTTTCTGGGGATAGCTTGTAGCGAAGCTACACTACTTTTTGTTTTGAGAGTAACAAGTAGTGTAGCTTACTACATTTTCCCAGTAACTTGCCCATCACTGTTGCTAAAGCAAACTGCGATCACAGATGTAGCCTATTCCCAATTAATGCTGGCCGACCAGGATACATTTTAAGCTCTTAAGTTGGATCATAAAATGCATCACAAGGCCTGTCACAATTAATATTGCAATTATTTGTATTCATTCTGGAGCAAAAAAAAAAAGATCTTGGATTGGATAATATGAACTGCGCAGTTAAATGTGCGTGTGTGCATACGTGTGTGTGTGTGTGTGTGTGTGTGTGTGTGTGTGTGTGTGTGTGTGTGTGTGTGTGTGTGTGTGTGTGTGTGTGTGTGTGTGTGTGTGTGTGTGTGTGTGTGTTTATAGACATGATTGCTTGTTAACCCCACAGTGGGGAGAAAGGAAATACTATGGAGAGAGAGAGAGAGAGAGAGAGAGAGAGAGAGAGAGAGAGAGAGAGAGAGAGAGAGAGAGAGAGAGAGAGAGAGAGAGAGAGGAGAGAGAGGTGAAGAGAGGGAGGAGTAAAGACAAAAGAGGGAGGAGGCAGAAAGAGATAAGTGAAGAAGTAAGGAGAGAGTTAAATAGAGAGAGAGAGATTCAAAGAAAGGACAGATTTACAGCAAATAAAAGTGAGAGAGACAGAGATACAGAGAGGGAGAGAGAGGATGAAAAATGACAGAGGGAGAGAAAGTGTTTGTTTAAAGGACAAGTGACAGACAGTGATGTGCAATGGACACAACAGCAGAGGGAAGACAGTGATAAAAGTGGCATAAAAAGAGAAAGAGAGAGAACGAGAAAAAAGAGACTTAGATGAATGAGTGAAGAGAGAGAGAGAGCATCAAAGAAGAACAGGAAGATAAACAAAAAGGATGACCATGAGGACAGAGAGTGTGTGAGAGAGAAGAGGTCAAAAGAGCATTATTACCTACACCGAGAAAGAGAGAGGGAGAGAGAGAGAAAGAGAGAGGGAGTCTGGGAAAGCTGTAACCATCCGAAGGTAAGCGCAATGAGAACTATTATCCGCTATTATCCCAGTAGAGTGGTCAGATGAGGAACAAGGGGGAAAAAAAGAAAAAACACAGAACAAAACAAAACAAAAAGTGCAAATTAACAGAGACAAAGTAGAAACATGTAAAAATACAGCCAAGTGCAAAAACCAGTGCACGGTTGGTAAACTAGTGTGATGCCCGCTCGGGGCATGCATGACCGCTGCTCGGAATGCATGGCCATTGGGAGACATGTTCTGCCTCCGGAGGAGCGCTCATCTGATGGACTTCCCACTCAATCCCACGCTTGAGTCGTCAGAAATACATCTGAGTGCAAAGTTGATCAGATGAGTGCTTCTGGCGATACGCATTCACCAAGGACAGTCATGCAACAGCACATCTATATGTACTGTTGCATGACTGTCCCTCATGAGTCAGTATCTCCAGATGACTGCAGTTTATAGGTAGATGCACAGGAGAAAGAAAACCTAAATCGACAAAATACTGTACACGTATTGTTAATTTTTACAAGTTAACCATGGTAGCGTATGCATCAGAGAAAAGACGGCTATTAAAAGATGTCAAAAGATATTCAAAGTAAAATAAATGTATAACACAGCATTAATGGCAAGTTATTTTTAAGACACCGATAGTTTCAACTGAAAAATATAAAAAAATTAAAATACAGTTTTGAAGTGACAAAATTTGTGAGGAAATTGCCTCCTTTATACCCAACCAGAACAGATCTTCAAGCTAACAACATGGATGCAGGTGTTGTTAGCTGAAAGATGTCTGCTTCAGCAAGCAATGTTGTGTTAGCTTAAATGTTTATCTGATCTGCAGGGAGGAAATCCATTTTTAAGGAAGATGGTACTCTGCTGGTCAAGTATTGCACTTTTTTAAGGAATCAAACTTTTCTGAATAGCGTGACAAGTGCAGGACATAAATCAGAAACTGATGCCAGTCAGTGTAAAAAGGCCAGGCAGGTTTATTAGTGCAGCCCATTTAAACAACAAGGCAATTCAAAGTTTACACACATACATAAAGAGCTTTGAGACAAAGTAAAAGTTTACTATGAAATGGCATTGGAATGCATGAAAAATGGAAAAATAAAATAAAATTAGAAAAATAAAAATTACAGTTCTTCGCAATAAATGATTATATAAAAACCTCAATAAAAAGGCATTTGTCAAGTAGAAAGGTCTTCATCTTTGATTTAGAAGAGCTGAGAGTTGCAGCCTACCAGGCGTATTCTGGGCATTTGCTCCCAGATAGTGTGCCACATAAAACGCTTTTTACGTTCTGACCATGGGCTTCAGACAACAGAGCTATCCTATACAACCTGACAGATGTGGACAGTTCACAACGCAGCAGAGGATCAGGCATTTAGCTTGGCCCTCAAGCCATTCAGCAGGAAATCCAAATCACAGGTTTACGTCCATCAGAGTTAGTGTCAAACGTCAGAGGACTACTAGCCTCTCCTGAACTTCAAATAATTTATCTGGAAATTGTCTTCCAACCTGGGCTGGAGGAGGTCTATAACCTCCATTCAGTCCATTGCTTTTTTGGATTAGATCAGAAACAAGCAAGGGAATGTAAATAGCTAAAACATGGGTAAACGTTTAACTTAAATTAAACAATATAAACATAATAACATTAATCCTGTGCATTCAAAATTGTAAGTCCTAAAGTATTATAGTAAGTTTGTATTTTGTGTTAATTTGTATGTAAATCATTTAAAACATGTTTTAAGATGAAGTAAACTAGTATGTATAATGTAAAGGACATTATCATTTTTAATTGTCCAAAAAGTTATAGAAAGTTATAGGAAAGAAGAAAAAAATCAACTGCATTAATTGTTTTGTTTTTCAGCATTGTAGCAGCATTGCAGATTTTCCATTTGCTGAATCTTTAGTTCTACCCTATAGGTTCAGAAAATGTTCCATATTACTTAATATAGCAAGTTTTAGCAACACTTTCTAAATGGATTTACTATGCATTTATAATGTGTTTATGTTTCTGTGAAAATTGAGTTTCAAGTGAACTTTATATATCGTGTTTTCTAGTGCATTCTTTCCCTTGTGCTTCATTATGTATATTTGACCAGGTGTCTGGTGCTGCAGTCTCCCAAACAATAATATAAACTTATTATATTAACTTATTATTATCATTATTACCCTTGTAATTAGTACTAGTAGTTATTGCTTGAAAGTGAAGTAGCATGTGTAGGAAACAATCTGATTCACTCCACTTTTATTTTGGAATTAAATTTGAATTTGTTCCTGGAATAATACCCAGGTCATCATGTGAAGACAGAGAAATCTCAATGTAGTTATAGTCTCATGTGCAGCTGCATGTAAAAAATCTATTCCATTCTATTATTGCATAATATTAATAATAATACTATAATATAACATAGTATTAATAACAATATCACATAAACATGATTTATGTATTTATGTTCTACACACTAAGTATAGTCATCATCATCAAACATTAAACAAAAATATTTGGGTATG
Organism: Benthosema pterotum; assembly: GCA_039105355.1. Taxonomy (NCBI): domain Eukaryota; kingdom Metazoa; phylum Chordata; class Actinopteri; order Myctophiformes; family Myctophidae; genus Benthosema; species Benthosema pterotum. The sequence continues at coordinate 17,756,241 of CM076971.1, read as the reverse complement.
CTCAATTATGGAGTGTAATGCACTCCATATATAGTGCGCACGCACACACACACACACACACACACACACACACACACACACACACACACACACACACACACACACACACACACACACACGTGCGACCGTGTGTACTGTACACAGACATTTCTGCTTGGATTACATAGTAATCTCGCCTTGTCGAGGCATTCTGAAAGGAAAGATCATTTTTAAAGGAGTCCGGCTGTAGTTCAGTCCATATGGACTTGGTTTTGTAACTGTCTATCTGGTCCAAATCCAGGACGGACCACGATGTGTGGTGTGGACTGATAGCAGAAGAGGTGCCTGGACACTAAACCTATAGGTAACCTCTAAATCAGAGGTTCCCAAACCTTTCATGTGGAGAGTCCCAAAAGAGAGATTAGATGTTTACCCAAACTAGTGAAAATGTACAAGTACAAAATATACTGTATACTGTGTGTGTGTGTGTGTGTGTGTGTGTGTGTGTGTGTGTGTGTGTGTGTGTGTGTGTGTGTGTGTGTGTGTGTGTGTGTGTGTGTGTGAGACTGTGTGAGACTGTGTGAGACTGTGTGAGACTGTGTGACTGTGTGTGTATGTGTGTGCGCGTGCGGGTGCAAGTGCCGGTGTGTGTGTGTGTGTGTGTGTGTGTGTGTGTGTGTGTGTGTGTGTGTGTGTGTGTGTGTGTGTGTGTGTGTGTGAGACTGTGTGACTGTGTGTGTATGTGTGTGTGCGTGCGGGTGCAAGTGCCGTGTGTGTGTGTGTGTGTGTGTGTGTGTGTGTGTGTGTGTGTGTGTGTGTGTGTGTGTGTGTGTGTGTGTGTGTGTGTGTGTGTGTGCGCGCGTGTGTGGGTGCATGTGTGTGCAGACATTTGGATACAATTAAAAACGGTTATAAAAAGATGTAAGCAAATAGCAAGGATGCAATAATCCAATAATTACAATAAAGTTGCAGTGCAGAACAAGACATGTTTTTCACTGTTTCCTGAAGAAGAATTTTGAAGAAGAAAAATGACTTTATTTGACTCAACCTCTCTGTTTCTCTGCCTCTATCTCTGTCTATCTTTCTCTCTCTATCTTTCTCTCTCTCTCTCTTTCTCTCTCTCTCTCTCTCTCTCTCTCTCTCTCTATTACCCATCCTATCCATCTCTCTCTCTCTTTCTCTCTCTCTCTCTCTCTTCTCTCTCTCTCTCTCTCTCTCTCTCTCTCTCTCTCTCTCTCTCTCTCTCTCTCTCTCTCTCTCTCTCTCTCTCTCTCTCTCTCTCTCTCTCTCTCTCTCTCTCTCTCTCTCTCTCTCTCTCTCTCTCTATTACCCATCCTATCCATCTCTCTCTCTCTCTGCATGTTCTTACCTATCTGCACTCACGCATGCACATGTATTAACCTACATATCAATCATGACAAAACTACATTGAGATATATACGGATTCTCCTTTTTTTGAGCAAGCGCACAATGTTTCAACACCCAACAATATCAAATTACATTTAAAAACAATTAAAAGCACATGGTATCCTAGTGAGGCACTGCATTGTTCTCCCTGCACTATACTTATGTGAGGATTTACCATGTTGTTTACTGATACTTGTACTGTGACACTAATTCATTCTGACAGGCCTTCAAAGACACAATGTCAGGAAGAGAAGTAATGTCTTCCTGACATTGGGAAACAACAGCAGTTCAGTTTTTGCAGCATTTCAGGAAAGATTTCAAGTCATTGTACAGTATGACACCAAAAGCAACCAGCACTCTAGAGGCTGAACAAGAATGGCACCACAGCACCTAGGGACAGTAGCCTACCATATGCATGGAAATTAAAAAGTGCATTAAAAACATCTTGGCCAAGGTCGTTTATGCGAATAGTAAACAAAAGTGGACTCGGTACAGAATTGTACGGGGACCCCCCAACCCCCCCCCCTCCCCCAAGTCAATGTCATCCACTGCCACATTTGACAGTGCATTGTGTGCTTTCAAGGGTGGCGTGTCTTTGTTTTGTGCTCTTACAAACTCTATCCTGACCGCAAACGATGCCACATACACGTACACATGCTCTAAATGCGCAGCAGCGTTTTTTGGAAACAAATGCCAGAAAAATAAGCCAATAATTTGAAGACCAGCATTGATGCCTATGGAGATACAATGGAGAAGTGGTACTGAATTTGCACCTCAACAAATGTGTAGTAGAAGACATAATAGGTCAATATATGATTATTGCGATTGTTTCTAATAATTCTCATAATTTCATCCCTAATGATGATGATGATAAATATTTTTTTCATTGCAGAGAAAGATGCACGCGTGTGTATTGCTGGTCTGCCTGGCACTGGCCCTCTACACTACAGGATACTTCCTGGTCTCTGCCCACATGATCCATGAAGACAGGCTATCTTCCAACAGGAATTTAACATCTAACTCCCTCCAGCAGGCAGACTCGGCATCTGTTGTCATCGTAGGTACGTTGTTTGCACTGCTGTGCTGAGTGATTTTGCTTGTAAATTGTTAGCCCTCCTTTCAGGCATGCCATGAATGACAAATTAATTTGTTTATGTTCAGAAATTTCAGAACATTTTCTAAAGCTTTCAAAAAGAGTGAAAATGGCCACGCTATAACCATTGTACAATGAAACATTCAACAGGGAGGGCTTAAGTGGTCAAATAAACACTTGGAGCTGCATTCGATTTCCAATATTTTCCCCCTAAACCCCATCCCTGAAGTCACTGTTGTATACAACTATATAGAACCAGACATGTTAAGCACTTCACTTTGACTTAATTCACTTTTCTTTACTCAATTCTTTGATTCTGGCCAAGGTTGAGTAATATTGATTGAACATAAGCTTTTCTATAAAGCCTCCAAAAGAAAAGCAAAAACAGCCTTACCAAATCAATTCTGCAAAGCCCATACAGTATGTCCATTATGTATGCTGATAATATTGTCCTTTTCAGATGAATGCCAACAGAAGTATACTATTAGTTGTTTACAAAATCTTTTTTTCAGAATTACCCAGAGCGATGAAAAGAAGAAAAAATAAGAAAGCAAAAAAGGTGAATGTATACATCAGTACAGTCTGCCATTTGTCCATTACAAAAATGCATGATATGAGTATATTAATTACAGACAGTATACTGTACCAGTCTCTACATATGTGTCTGTCTATCACTGTAGTTTTATTCATAATTTTATCTTGGGTCTCAGTTTATCAATCCTTCCATCCATGATCCAACCATCTCTCTCCACAGCAAAACAAGATCCGGGTGAAGAAGAAGCGTCCTCCTCCTCCTGTTAACTGTGTTCCACTGTGGGGAAGCTGTAAGTCTCCCGAGAACGCCTGCTGTGACTTCTGCGCCTTCTGCCAGTGTCGCATGTTCAAAACCGTCTGCTACTGCCGAATGGGCAACCCGCACTGTTGAGAACCATCAAAACTGTGCTAATGCCACCTTGCAATGGGAGGACCTCCAAAACCATCTGCTATACGGCCACCTTGCAATGCAGGAGTTTGGAAGCACTTTGAAAAAAAGCCCCCTGGGCTTTTTGTGTTATCCTTCACATTACTTGTACATGTTGCCATACTGTTTGCAAGGTGTCAAAGTATTCAATCGCTGCCGATCGCCGCCTCACTGTCAAGGGAAGTGTGAATTTGTTTTCATATTTTGAATGAACTCATTAACCATACATCCCAACCAGAGCCCTGAGATTGGCAGACCAGTCACTCCTGGTTGCACCTGCTATGCAGTACAGGACCAAAGGTGACCAAGCTTTGGTGGTGGCTGGATCCAGCCCCTGGAACACCCTGACACTCCACATTCGCTCTGCTTGGTCATTAGCGTTTTTTTTTTTTCTCGCTCTCTTTCACCAATGTTTTACCATACAATTACTCTGGCCCCCACGGCCTACCTTTGATATGTTGTTTTATTTTCATGTTTCTCTTCTTTTTGTTTCTTTCTTGTATGTTAATATGCCCTGTGAAGCATTTTGGTTCGATCTGGGTAGTTTGAAATGTGCTACGTAAATAAAGTTTGATTTGATTTTGATCAGATCAATCAAAGAGGGCCATGAAAACCAACTGCTATTGCCAGATGGACAACCCACAATGCTGCTGAGGACCAAACCTAAACTAGACAACTTTACTGACACAGACACAAAACAAAACTATAGTGCATGTCCTGAATGGTAATTTAAAATTAGCGTATAAATGCACACAAAGCTTTTGTAAACACTGAAGATTTTACTCATAATAAAACTAGCATGGAAGGCATGATCGAGCGACGCCTATGATGTATTAATATCCAGGCAGAAAGATAGAGATTAAGACGAGAAGTATTCTTTGAGAGAATATTTGACCATATGAAATTCCAAAATTATGTCATTTAATTACGTATGTGACATTTGATCCAATGTGAAGGTCTAGCAGCAGTCACACACTCAACAATGGAATATTTATTCTGTAGTAGTTAAATGGTCCTTTGCATTGAGTGCATGCTGTGCGTTCATATTAAAGTACACAGTATTAAAGTTTGTATATTTGTAGATTTTTACCACGGTTTTCACCTCTTCGGTGATTCTGTCCATTCTGCCCTTTGTTCTGTAGATATTTGAGCGGACCCAGCTGTGCATGTTCAAAACAAAGCTAGGATAGGAATTATCTTCATGATTGTTCACCACAAAGGCTGAGATTTCTATGTGGCAATTGAATTGAGCAAGTCAGTTATACTTGTTATGTACATTGTACAGGACCGATCAGGATAAATGATGAATCAAAAAACTTAAATCATTTCATTACATCAGGGGTTTTCAACCTTTTTGATGCCAGGGACCACCATTTTTCCAGAATTTGAGCCACGGACCACCACTTGAGGACATTTTAGCCCCACAGACCCCAAAACTAAAGATTTATTTTTGCTTTTGTCCATCTTCTGGTTGTGTAGACTTGGGGGCTAATTCAGATGATGGATATTTTAACTCTTGAGAGTGTAAAATGAAACCAAATGGACCCGCAAGGGTCCATTTGGTTTCATTTTTACACTCTCAAGAGTTACATCTGGTTAACCAACTTAGCTGGGGACCACCTGGAACCCTCTCAGGGACCACTGGTGGTCCCCGGACCACCTGTTGAAAACCCCTGCATTACATACATGCACATACACACACACACACACACACACACACACACACACACACACACACACACACACACACGTGTGCGCGCGCGCACAGTTAATTAAAAGCTGCAATGCTGCGATGTAGAAATACTGGAATGTACTTGAGTAAAATTACAAAAGTATCGGTACCAAAATGTAATTAGAGTACCAAAACAAGAAATCAGACTAATTCATTTTTCAAATGTATAAAATGTATAAACATCTGTTTGAAAATGGCAGATCTACAGGAGAGAGAATGAGAGAATGAGAGAATGAGAGAGAGAGAGAGAGAGAGAGAGAGAGAGAGAGAGAGAGAGAGAGAGAGAGAGAGAGAGAGAGAGAGAGAGAGAGAGAGAGAGAGAGAGAGAGAGAGAGAGAGAGAGAGAGAGAGAGAGAGAGAGAGAGAGAGAGAGAGAGAGTAAGCTAGAATGAGTGAAGTGAATGAGTGACTGATGGCTGGGTGGGTGAAGACCAGTGCACACAGCACCTTACTTTGTGCATTTGTTGTATTTTTTGTTGTTGCTGCAATGCTGAGTAGCTGAAAAACAATGGTATTACTAGTACCTAGTATCTTATACTATTATAATGGGATGTATCAATAAAACAATTTCAATATCAATCAAATGTGACAATTGCGCAAATCATTACTTACAGTAAGTGTTGGGAATATTACTTTACCTTGTTAATACATTACTTATTAATTATTACCTTCATTTTAAAGCAATATATTATATTACAATATTACTGTCTGAGCAAGTGTAATATATTAATATTACTATTACATATTACTTTAAAAAATCTGGCCAAATTCATATGAAATCGACTTGAAAAAACGTCACTCCTAGAAACAGCACTGGCATAGACCTACCTCATCCTACTCAGCTATGGACAGTTAACACAGGAATTAGATGTATTCCTTGAATTCATGGAAGCCAATAAATATTTTGATGACAAATTATAGAACTTAAGTAATTATTTAACTTCTGCAATTGTCAAGTTTGACAGAAAGTAATATCGAAAGTAGTGCAGTAATGCAGAAAGAAAAGTATAATATATTTGATTATTTTTGTTGGGTAATATATTTATATTACTAGTTACTGCATTTTGGTAATATATTATGTAATATATTAAGTTATGTAGTGCACATGTCCCAATTGCGCAAATCACTGCTTACAGTAATCTGTATATTGATAGAAACCATAGGCTGCCAGATGGATGGATAAATGAGACTAGCATCTGTCGAAATATAACGCTATAACTTTTGCATATACGACCACACAATCTACATGAGAGCATGACTGAGTTGCAGACTCAGACCACAAAGGTATGATTAGCACATAATCGCTAGCGTGTGTCACAAAATGACAAGAGATAGAACAGGGATATTGACGTTTTTATTACATCTGGTTCTAATCTTCATTGAAGACTTCATGGAAAGATATGTAAAAAAGGGGGGGGGGGCAATTATACGTAGAGTGGCGTAGTTCTGTTGAAAGAGAAGCAGTGCAGTGTCTGTAAGTGAGAAGAGGACAATTGCTTCTCTCTGCCATCTGGTCTACAGCTCTGTTCCCAATGAAGACAGACAGACAGACAGACAGACAGACAGACAGACAGACAGACAGACAGACAGACAGACAGACAGACAGACAGACAGACAGACAGAGTGAGATTGGACATTTCCGTGAAACAAATGCCCTTTTATCTGGTAAATCTGTGAGCTCTCTTCATTTGTTGTTTTTTGAAGAATGTAATAATCTTTTGGCGGGTTAAGGTGGTCATGGTGGGCCCCTATAGGCTATCCTCTGTGTGGATCCCACCACCACCTCCTTATTGCAGGATGCATCATGTCAGGAAAGAAGTAATACTTGCCATGTGTAAATTAATTTCTAGGGATATTGTGCACGCATGCATGCACACCCTTCAGCAGGAACAGGGGAAAAAACAGTAGGTAAAAGTAGGACATTCAGCAGGTAAAAGTCGGGATGAAAAAACACATTATGCAGAAGGACCAATTGCACAAGTTTTGGAAAATAGCAATTTATAAACCAATCAACCTATCAATCTTGTCAGAGGAGGATGTCTGCATTGTGGGCAGCACTTGCCTCCCATTCGTGCCTACATGGATGACATGACCACCTTGACTTCAACCATCGCATGCACCAAAAATCTGCTGAAAGCTTCATGCCGACATCTCATTGTCCATTGTCAAAGGAAAACGTGTGGACCAGAGGTTCCATATCGAGGACACACCCATCCCATTAGTGTCAGAGCTGCCAGTCAAGAGCCTGGGGCGATGGTACAACGCAAGCCTCAAAGACTCAAAGACTCAGACCAGAGTGATCAGCTGAGGGAAGAAGCCATCAAAGGCCTAGTCAACATTGGCTAGACCTTGCTCCCTGCCTGGCAAGTTGAAACTATTAATTTGGATTGCTCCCTCGTCTGATGTGGCCACTAACTGTCTACGAGATCCCTGATCAGAGTCGAGAAACTGGAGAGCACGGTCAGTTAGTTCCTACATTAAGAAGTGGATTGGCCTCCCACACTGCCTCAGCAACATCGGCTTATATGGACAGTGGACACGGTGCCCTGGAACCGCCTGTCTCTAGCCTCACAGAAGAGTTAAAATGCAGCAAAGTGAGGCTGAACATGACCCTAACCGAGTCTCAAGATGATGCGATCCGTGCGGATGCTCCCAGACTGATGGCAGGAAGGAAGTGGATCCCATCTGAGGCTGTACAGCTGCCGGCAATCTGCTCTCAGGCATGGAGACATAGTGGAACAGGAGCAACATGGAGGAGGTGGGCTTGGACTGGTAACAGGTCGACCCACATGGCACAAGGCAACATCAACCCAGAGGAGAAAGCTGGTGGTTGCTCAGGTGCAGCAACAAGAGGAGACAGACAGATGCTCAGCGGCAGTCTCACAGTCCAAACAGGGGCAGTGGACTAACTGGGAAAATGTGGAGCATCGGAAGCTCACATGGAAGGATCTTTGGGCAATGGAAGGAATCCAAATCAGCTTCATCATCAGAGCCATCTATGATGTTCTTCCCACACCCATGAACCTAAACCAGTGGCTTGGAGAAAATCCCTCTTGTGCACTCTGCCAAACTCCTGCAACACTAAGGCACATGCTCACCGGCTGGCAATCACCCTGGAAGGAAAGAGAACTACCATCAAAGCCCTCCGTCCACCAATGCCCAGACATTCAAACACCACGGGACAAGAAAGCATTCTGCAAGACACGAAACAACCATCCTAGACGCTGCCTGAGACTGGAGGATGCTGGTTGATCTAGACAAGAAAATTCTCTTACCACCAGAGATCATGACAACTAACCTCAGGCCTGACGTGGTCTTGTGGCCCAAAAAGTCTGTGCCCATTGTGGAACTGACTCTGCCATGGGAAGCTGCAGTCAGTGAAGCATCAACTGAAGTACGTGGATATAGCAGCCGAGGCAGAACAACGTGGCTGCGTGCCCAGATGCTTCCAGTTGAGGTTGGGTGTATAGTGCTACAACCTCAAGCTCAAAAGATTGTGGCAGACGACAGAGACATGCCTATAAAAAACACCTGGCACCACCTGGAATGGAAAATCCCTCTGTGGTTAACTGCCTGCGCTCAAGGAAAAAAGAAGACAGCGAGCTTTGAATTAAGCACTGTTACACGAGAGGGTGTTCCCTATTCTCATTATCATTAACAAGCCCGTAGGAAGCATTCCGAAAGGTATTGCAGAATTGCATTAATGATGATAAAGAACACCCTTTATTGTAATGTAGCAATGGACTGGGACAAAATTTGTCCTGGTCACTTTCACATGAATTTGAATTTGGCCCAGACAGGCCCAACACAATCAGCGTGCAGAATGCAGATAGCAGAAACTCTGCTCCCCGCTCCGCACACACAATCATTCAAAATTTAACTGGGTTTATTTGTCACTCACTGATGCAGGTACAATACAGGCCTGATGCAAGCCTGTCCAAAAACAAGTGTCCCAGTATTATGCCTGGTACACCCTATGGTCAGTCCGATAATCACAGGAAAATATGTCAAATGTAGCCACTATACAACCGTTTGTTAAGAAATGACCTGTTGTATAATGTGAAATTCGCCCAACTCATCATGTGACTAGTTCTTTGTACTTTGTCCCAAATATTTGTGTGATGTGATGGTCAGAAGGTATTGATATCATTGGAAAGTGAGGAATGCCCTCGGCGCTGCCAGGGAGCAGGTCTCCAAATGTGTTGTCAGCATTCAAGATGTAATACTGGTTTTAAGCTGCTAAGAAATAATGAGCTGGATAAATGCTGACCAGACAACACACTCCATCATAACAATCTCATTAAGGAGGGGAAGCAACTCCATCTGAGAGCACATGCATCAAACAATTTCCCCTTCTCCTCTCCTCTCTTGATCTTAGCTCTTCCAGGGAACAGGAAAGAGGATTGGGCCAGACTAATAAAACACAGACATGCTGGGCATGGGATCAGGGGGTGCACACAACTCAAGTTGAAGTACTGCAGGCCAACAGCTATAGACCAGGAGGTAGCTCAAATCACAACTAAAAACAAAACCTAAAAACTATAAGAGAGGACACGCATATTGACACAACACAATTAGTAATTAATCAAAAACTATCATATTCGGCCGCATCATAGAAACGCTAATCTTGAGTTGACCAGTGTAGATTTTGACAGTAAATTTGGATTAGTTGTAGTCAAAGGATTCTGAATTTATTTTAGTTTAAGACAAACTTCAGTCATCTGAAATGTTTGATGTTTGAAATGTTTGAATCTAGGTTTAGTCAACTGCCGGTAAATATCATAAAATTGTAGTCGATTTTGAGGATAAAATGTGCTTTGGCAGGCCTTGATGGCATTGCAATGGCAGATGTTACACTTGGTTGCATGCTGAATAGTCGATCTGCCAGAGCGCAACCAAACATTTAGTTCTACTGAGTGGAAACTCTTTTCCACTCATCCCTCTACACATGATTTTGTTGACTATTACTTTTGGTTATTAAAATATTTGTTGATGCCAAACTAACTTTTTATTGCCTGACAGTTTTACTTAAAGACAGAGTACAGAGTTTTCTTCCAAGTTTGTACATGTTTAAGAGGTGACAGTACTTATTAGACCACTTGTGTGTTATGTACAATGACGTCTTCCCTTTGTATTTATGGTTTCTTCCTGGGGCTGAAACCTTTCCAGTCAAACATGCCAATGAAAATAAAATTACATTTTTTTTTTTAACAAATACTAATATAACAATAATAGCTGAGGATGATGTTTTGGGGTGGAAAAATATGACACTTCATCTTTAAGTCAAAACATAAAGTACATTTTTCCACCACAAAATGTATACATTCAGTACACACATGTGTGTACTGAATATATGTATAGATATTCAACTCCAGCGTGCACACTTGGGTCATAACAACAGGGATGCATTGGATTACACTGTAGCTTTCCAGATGAAACTGCACACATGGACGTCTCTCAACTCCTAATGACCTTACCCGCTTTCCTGTCTGTTGAAGCGTCTCAAACTCAGAAACTCAGCAGTAGCCAGTAGCAGAACTGTTTTCGTGTGCTTGATTGGCTACCAAAGTGAACTTTGTTAATGAATGAATCGATTTGTGTGTCGCTGACTTCAAAGCACAGTACACCGTTTTTTTTTTTTTTTTAAACATTGAAATCAAAGGAACTCCCTAGCTTTTTTGTGTTGTTTATCCTTTTTATTGTTCAACTAGACATAAATAAAAATGTAAGTCAATTAAGCCCAAGAGCAATCAAAGTTCAATGATACTGAAATGAGGGATTACTACACCCACTACTCAAACTTCTCCAGCAAGCACCTCCGTGTGTGAACACATGTCTTCTATCACGCCTCAGGGATGACAACCTTCCACTGTGTTACGGAATGCTACCATACAAGAACAACTGAAGCCAGACACAACAGACTGACCAACTACAGGGAAACACTCAGTCATCTGGACTGAAAACAAAATGCCTAAGCATTATGAAAACATGTTTAAGCATTTTTTTCTGACAGGGAGTTCACATCCAAATACGCATGAATTTGTGCATCCTTAACATAACCAACATTACCAATATTAAGTCAAATGGTGTTCTTTGGATCTTCTCCATTGTATCAACTGTGAATATGAAGACATATGACCCACAGGGGCTTTACAAATCAAACCAAATCCATGTTTCATTTTGTACAATGTTTGGCATGTGACAGTGAACGTCGCTGTGAGTTTTGGGTTCCTTGTTGAGTGCTTTGGACACATGATCATGTCATCATCAATAACAAGAGCCACAAAAAATGCTCAGGCAGTGCACAAACAACCATCCTCATGTGAACGAGAACGACAGGCTATTATTGCATAAGTCTAAAACTTTCAACAAATCAGAACTGATCACAGTTCTCCGTAACTCTGGATTCTCTCTTGTCTCCCAGAGACCCAGAGAGAGGACTGGTATAGAACAGTGTTACCTGTTAAAGGTTTTAGTTGGAGACTAAAAAGAGAAGTTTAATGTGTGCCCAGGGCCCAAACTATAGTGAAGCTTACAACTCCTCTCATTGTAACATTGTGAGCTTGTTCTTTATTCTGTAATTGGTTATTTTCACTACATCTTAAACATTTGTTTTCAAATGTACTTTTTCAAATAAGCAAAATATAGGAAATAAAACAAAATAAAGGGGATACTCACAACCCATAAAAATAGACTTGTGGACAACAAATGGGTCCCGACCAACTGGCATAGAGTAGCTATATGCAATAGTATTAAAACACAACCAAACACGCACACATACCTAGCCTAACACCCAGTACAACAGCCTAACACCCTGCCCAAAAGCCACAGATGAGACAGTTGTGCAGCAGGGAATGTTATTGTTTTATAGTTGGATTAAACTATAATTATTAAACATTCTGAAAGTGCACACTGGATACGTCTTACAATGTAAAATGTCCCTCATTTTGAAGGTTAGATTTTTAATGTTGATAATGTTGAACACAGTGGTCATTAAGTATATCATCATCGGCCATATAAAAGCATTTCTAATGCTTTTATAGCTATGCATCACCTGCATATGTAAAGATAAGATAAGATGAGATGAGACATGAGATTTTTGTGCCAGTTTAACCACTTCCATTGTCATGGAATGAATCTTTTAGATCTTTCTTGTGAACCTCTGAAAGAACATTTAACGAATTGCATGTCAAATTACATAATAAATGATTGACAAAAAAACAAAAAGTTCATAACAAAAAACATAAAAAATGTTAGCAATGTCATTTAACATTAAGGCCACAAGTTACAGTTTACTTAAGTAGATGGTTTATAGCCTTCAGCTTAAAACTAAAATTGGAAGTTGTGCAACACTGCTCATTGTAGTAGATAAACAAAGCATAAGGAGCGCACATGTTGTTTCTGCAACAGGGAACAGAGAAACCATTGTACCATAATACTTAAATAAACCTCTGTCACTCACCTCTGCAGACAGGACAACGCTAAACAGGTCACATGCTCTTCTCCCTTCTGTCTCCAAAACGTTGGAATGCACTTCCCATTTCCCACTGCAATCAGAAGCAGAGGTCCACTTCCTAAATTCTCTATGGTTTGGAAACGCACCTCTTAGGACTCCCATCTTAGTCTGTATATCACTTTGTCATAGTACTTTCTGTAGTTAAGAGTCAGACATATGCTGTTACATCTGTTTGCCCCTCCTCCAAAATATGGTTATTGTATTGCATGGTATGTATGTATGTATGTATGTATGTATGTATGTATGTATGTATGTATGTATGTATGTATGTATGTATGTATGTATGTATGTATGTATATTGTATGTACAGTACTGTATGTTCTGTATTTATTGTTAATGTAATGACAGTTAATGACAATGCTTTATGAATATAATGTATTATTGTTAATATTAAATAATCTATATATAGTCTTGAGAATGTGTCACTTACTGAGGCAAAAGCCACAAATCAAGCACGTTCTGAAGGTCAAAAGAACACAGATTTTTACAGTCTCAATGGGCTATAATGGACACACCAAGGACAGCACATGTCACTTATTAGAGAATGGTTCAGCACTGCTGCTGATGGACAGCGACAGGCAATGCGCACAGTGACCCCAGCAACATGCCTTTTTTATACAGAGATAAAATATCCTGCAGATCAAAGCAGCACACAAGCCGCTGTGTCAGTCTCCACAGGGGTAGTGTGTTTGTAGTTAAGCCATTACCAACACTACAGCAGCACATGCAAAGAGTTAACTTACAGTAACTTACAGAGGGCAGCTTGTGTTTTGGAAAGTGCTCTGCAGCTTGGGCTGGCTTCCATACTACTGCTAGTGGCTCTACCCTCAGGAGGTGCTAGCTGAGCTCCTCTGTGATGCTAGCTGTTGTTCTACTGAGCTTTTTGCATACACTTTCTCCAGCTCACTGGAGATAGTTTTATCAGGCAACCATGGTTATAAGAATGTATGCATTCATTTATAAATTATCCCTTTTTATTACTTATCACTGTCACTGTTCTATAAGGTTGCCAACTTTGCAGTATTAACTTACTTACCAGTATAAGTTCTCCTTGCCTCACTCTTTATATAGATTTTCTGGCAGGCAAACAGCAAGCAGGTGCACTGTTGCAACAACATGTAGTTGGTTATTGATAAAAGAGTATTTCATTAATTACTGGTACTGTAAAACTGCCTGGAGATAACCACTAACGTACACGTCTACATTGGGAACAACACCATGCCGTTGGTTTGTGATAACAATTCGATTTGACCATTTTATTGTAGGCTATTTATTATGTGATGTTTGCTTTGTAGCGGATGAAGATAATCATATACATAATTAAAATTACTGGTACTGTAAATGTACTGCTTGGGAATCACAGTTGTACAAGTCTACTTTGGGAACAACAACACAGTTGTTGTAATAACAATTTGATTTGATCATTTTACATTATTTCTTATGCTTGTGTAGCACCCAGCCATGAGCCAGTGACAACAGCCCCGCCAATCGGGCTCAGCCCTATTGGCGCGACTTGTTGTGCGTTGGACTGGCGAGTGGGAGTCCCGGGTTCGATCCCCGCTTCCGCGTAATACTACAATCGCATTGGAGTGAATGGAGCTAATCAAATACATAATTTAGATTGGTACTGTAAAACTGCTTGGGGATATTCGCAGATGTGCACCATGTCTACATTAGGAACAATACCACAAAGTTGGTTTGTAATGTGTTGGGTGCATACCACTTCCACTTTTTGAAATTTCACATTTTGAAATGTTCTGATGTCAAAGGCATAGGCTATATGCACATCAGAGTCATTTAACACCTACGTTTAGTTGACTGCAGAAAAGACCCAAAGCAGCTATCCAGATGCAGGGAGAAGCGGACCCTGACCACTGACCTCTCCACACTGAGATGTTCTTGGATTAAAGGGCTGAAACATCAATGAAGCATGACTACTGTCCGGAGCAGTGGAGCAGTGTCGGTGTATGCAGAGGCAGCTGGGGGGACCGGAGAAGTCGGGCCGCCGCGAACTGACTTCTCGTGTGACCTGCAGCTTGGTACTCATGAAAGCAATGAATACACTGAATCCCACAGTGCCATTGTTACTAAAACATGCCATATTATTTGACGTGATCAAGCTTTTCCAGCAGGAGGTCCTAGGCTATGGAATGTGTCACGCCCACCTGAGGATACTGAAGGCTAAACTTCTTTGGAAAATGCTCATTTATGTCAAGGACTTTCAGTATCCTTGACACAAAAGGACACTAAAAAAATCTTTTCTTATTGGTGACATTAGCATAGATCTTCAAATGGATGTCCGCAGGGCTAAGGGGGTCATTGACATGGGATTGTTTGGGAACCAGTGAGATAGATGTGCATGGGAGATCCAGAAGAGGACTTTGTATTGTCCTGTACTGCAGTCTAGTACTCACCATCATAAGGTCACAGTGCCATCTAGCGGTGAGACACGGAACGACAACCAGCATATTATTGTTTCTTCATTCATCATCAATACTGTAAAGTTGAACTCAATTGCTCGGGTTTCCCTTCTCCCTCGCTCTATCTTCCTCCTACAAGGGTGTCACATCTTGACATCCGCACACAACGTTGATTTGAAGGGTTTGAAGCATAGAGGTTTGCAGAGCGGGATTTCTGACAGTCAGAAAACGTATAGCCTACCTTTGTTCCAAAAATGTGAATTCTAGGCTACTTCCAGGGCATCTCCCCTTTAATTCTCCAATCGTGACTAATCGTCTTTATCAATTTCCATGAAGGTGACTGTTCTTTAAGGGGAAGATCGTTGTGTTTTACAACAGAAGTTGTATGGCTGCTTAAAGTGGCTAAACTATGGCCTGTAGTGTTGGGACATGTGCACTACGTAACTCAATATATTACATAATATATTACCAAAATGCAGTAACTTGTAATATAAATATATTACTTAACAAAAACAATCTAATATATTATATTTTTCTTTCTGCATTACTGCATTACTTTCAATATTACTTTCTGTCAATCTGTCTCATTGAAAATGTTCTTGTGAAATTTTCTTGACAACTGCAGAAGTTAAATAATTACTTATTTTCTATAATTTGTCATCAAATTATTTATTCAGGAGGACGTTTTTTCAAGTTGATTTCATATGGATTTGGTCAGATATCCAAGTGCGCTTGCTTTATTGTAGCTATGCCACTGGCCTACACAATTTTTGATTAATAGTAACACTCAATATTTAATTATATATTTTGCACAACATTTTTCTTTTAAGTAATATGTAATAGTAATATTAATATATTACACTTGCTCAGACAGCAATATTGTAATACAATATATTGCTTTAAAATGAAGGTAATAAGTAATACATTAACAAGGTATAGTAATATTCCCAACACTGATGGCCTGTAAATAGCAGAAAGATTTTCCACAACTTGGGCCAAATGTCATTCCCTTTCTCCTCTGACTTAGAGTCCTGCATCACCTCCACAGCCCTACCCGCAAACACATGAAGTCAAAAAATCCTAAAATCCTAAAGGATTCCAATAGAAAAGTCCTATCAGATTTCGGAACAATCCTATAGGATTTCCTATAGGAATCCAATAGAATTTCCCCCCAAAATCCTATAGGATTCTATTGGAATCCTAAGATTTTCCCCAAAATCCTATAGGATTCCTGTAAGATCCTATAGGATTCCTACTGGAAATCCAATAGGATTTGTTCCAAAATCTGATAGGATCTTTCTATTAGACTTTTCTAAAATCCTATAGGATTTTTTTTAGTACCCTAAATTTACAAATTAGAAACGTGAGTTGTCATTCACACCACTTAAAGTGATTTCACTCAACTTATTTTTTTTAAAGCTAATCCTCCCTAGTAGAGTGACCATAAAGTTCCTCACTGTACCCAGTGAGCGCCTAGGTTTAAAAAGGGAGGGATGAAGGTTGGGAGGGCAGCTGAAAATTAAAAGAGGGGCACTTCACAGAACTATTAGTAAATAATGACTGATAGGACCATGGGTGTTGGGCAAGCAAAAATAAAAATACTATGGCACTCAACTCATCCTCACTCCTAAAATGAGATATTTGGTTGATTGGCAACAGAATCACATATTGGCTTAAATAGGAAGACTGCTACAACCCATTTACTCAAGGCAATTTGATGTTGAGTTTTGTTCCCCCCGCCAAATTCACCATCACATTGATATTCAAGTCAATGAGTCCAACTCTACACTTGGTTTCTTTGTATTTTTTTTATTTTCTTTTTATATGACAACCGTTTCAGTCCTTTCTTTATTCCAAACCCAACCACAGAAGGCCCTGACAGGCCAGAGTTCAGTCAAACAACACAAACCATTAAACATGTTTTACCTTCCTGTCTGTTCATGTTCAAGTCTCAGACTTTACAAAATGGAAATAAACAGATCAGAGCGCTAGAAACTTTAAAGCCAGGCAAAACACATGTGCTTTGCTAGAGTCCTTTGGCAGCAGTGATGTGTTGTAATTAAGACATGAGCGAATATACCAGCACTTTAGGTTTGTTACGTTCCATCTGCAAGGGCTGGAGACAGATATCTGGACTACAAACAAGGCTTGGCACAGGGGGAACTGGACTACAATACCCATCAGGCCACGTTTAAAACAAAAAAAGCTTGAATCAGAAGGAATGACATTAAGAGCAACCAGCAGTATTGGATTGTGGTGATTTGACTTGCAGATAGCACTGATCAGAATGACTCGCCTGGTCAGAGGAAGGAATTGGCTAGTCGATGGTTCACCATGGGTTATGTAGCCAGTGCCTTCATCAATATAAAAGGCTTCAGAGTTTGGTGCCCAGTCAAGCATGATATATACTTAAGTTGTGTGGCCGTGTCACATATTGAACGATTGCCAGTTTGCAAGCTCACAATGCTTCAATGCATTGTGGTGAGCTTGTATATCGCTAATTTGTGGCGTGAGGGAACTGCATGCAACTTCAGTATAAATCAAGAGCCAGACATCAACGAGAAGAACAGGGATTTTCATCAGCAAATACAAAAAAAAACAACAACATAATCACAACTACTGACTCCCAAAACCAAACTGATTTTAGGTTTTAACCTGAAACTTTACATAAAGAGTGGTACAGTATGTCTCCCATCTCCAAGCCAGGTGTGGACCACAGGCCCCCTAGGAGCTCTCAGTAGCGGTAGTGGTCAGGTTTGAAGGGTCCCTCCTGAGGTAGACCCAGGTACTTGGCCTGTTTCTCTGTCAGTTTGGTCAACTTCACGCCCAGCTTGTCAAGATGAGCTGCTGCTACCTCTTCATCCAACTAGACAGAGTCATCCAACAGAGAGTTTTATATTAATGAATAAATATAAAAGGGTGTAAAGGAGGTGATAAGTGATGGGGTGAGTAAATGAGGTTTTCAAAAACTCATTTGATTCTTAGTGGAGTGTTTCATCCTGGATTATCTGATAATTCTCCTTTTGAAATGCTTAGAAATAAAACATTTGTCCAGGAAATCATGCATGTGGTGTGAGCCGTAAGACCACCAACCTTCTTGGGCAGGAAGTAGACTCCCAGTGGGTATTTGTCTGTGTTTGTCCACAGCTCAATCTGAGCGAGCACCTGTTGACAAATTTACAATTTAGGCATTTGGCAGACACTCTTAATCCAGAGCGATTTACATCAAGTAAAAACATTGGAAAGAGTCATATACATACGGATTAGTTGAATCTACACTTTAGGCAGAATTTACAATTTGTTTTATGGTTTACAATTTAAGCACTAAAAGATGGTAATACATTTGACATCCTATAAGATTAAGATGTTTTAACTATTAAAAGCGAACGTTCGAAACTTGTTTGAAAATTCCTGCCGAGTCTCGAACCCCAAAATCAGGGCTAGGGTAGAGCCTTAAGAGGTGTATACAACTATCCTTGTGAGCGGTTGATTGATTTCCAGAATATTTATTCCTCAAACTTGACCAATAACCTGTCCCCATTTCGGCCGTGAATCATTGCGATTTTCCATTGTTGAATAGCAAAAACAAAAATAAAATACAGATAAATGATATAGCTCTACACATTCTATTCAGAAACCTTTGACACACAGTACCTGGTTGGTGAAGGAGTTACTCATGACGAATGAAGGATGTCCCATGGCACAGCCCAGGTTGACCAGTCTGCCCTCGGCCAACACAATGATGTGACGACCGTTCTTCATCCGGAAACGGTCAACCTGCACACAACAGCACAACGGATGACTGTCTTGAAAAAGGTCATTCTCAGCTCTTCCTCAGATGGGCCCATATGAAAAATCTTTAAAATGTCTGCGGACAACCATCCATCTCACCACTTTTTAGAGCATGTTAGTTTGGTTGAAATCCACAAGGCTCTAAAAGATCACATGCCAAAGGGTAGCAAAACAAACTGAAACTGAGAGCTTGATTGGGCAGACTTTGACAGATTAGATGGGTGCACAGAGGTTCAAATCAGGGACCTTCTGATAAGGAGGCGGCTTCTATCAAATCAGCTATCAAAAACAAATAACCGGGTCACAGTTCAATAAATAAAAAATGCCCCTTTAGTGTGTGCAGTATTACCTGTGGTTTGATGTTAATCTTCTCAGCAGCATTAGCAGTCAGCCAGGCCATGTCGATCTCACAGTCAAAATGTCCGATGTTACAGACAATGGAGTCATCCTTCATGCTCTCAAAGTGTCTGATACACACACACACACGCACAGAGTGAGTTTTTGATCTGACATTTTCAGATATTTATTTTTAGCCTGTGTCGTAGTTGTATGACAGCCTGAGTAAGGTTTTACCTTCCCAGAATGATGTCCTCACAGCCTGTAGTTGTCACAAAAATGTTACCCTCCTTACAGGCCTCATCCATCGTGGTCACCTCATAACCTGAGACGCACACAAACACCCACCAAGAATGATCAGACAAAGCACCCAGGACTGTGGGAGAGAGACAAAACAAGACAGAAAAGTGTGCACATGGATAGGTCATCAATGAGTTACACACGCAATACCTTCCATGGCAGCCTGCAGTGCGTTGATGGGGTCAACCTCAGTGACGATGACGCGGGCTCCGAAGCCTCTCAGAGCCTGGACGCAGCCCTTCCCCACATCTCCGTACCCAGCTACTACTGCCACTTTCCCCGCAATCATCACATCAGTGGCGCGCTTGATACCATCAATCAGGGACTCCCTACAACCGTACAGGTTGTCAAATTTACTCTAAGAGAGGACAAAGGTTGTCAAAGTTAAAAAAAAAAAAAAAAAAGACAGTCAGTCGACTGCAATTTGTAATAGTAGAGACAGACAGGAAAAATGCTGAGACTGCAGAAGAGACGGAACAGTAAAACTAAGAGGAAGCAGTGTAGGACAGAAACCTCAGAGACAGCGCAAACATAAGACAATAGTTTTACAATGGAGTGATTACCTTTGTGACGGAATCATTGACATTGATGGCTGGAACCTTGAGCTCTCCCTTCTTCAACATTTTGTACAGGTTATGAACACCTGTGGTGGTCTCCTCCGACAGGCCTTTGATACCTGCAGAGAACAGCTTCATTTCAAAGCAGGCATTTAGCAGATCCTCTTATCCACAGCAACTTAAGGCGACTACATCGTTTAGTTTAGAGAACTGTCTGACAATTGCCATTGCATGCTGCCACCAAACTCAGTTGTGAAGGCTAAACAGCACCGGTTTTAAATGCCTGTAAACGTTTTGCCATTTCTTGCGATAGGATGAGTGTATGGTCACAAGAGGCAGACAGACGCAGGCAGTACTGGTGCAGCCCTTTGAAGCCAAACTACTATGTCAGCTTGTTTGTAAAATATGAATGCGTTGCATCATCCTTGAAATCTAAAGTGCTGTTGTATGACGACTGTTGTATATGATATTAGTCTAAAGGTAATTGACTCAGTGCCCCAACACAATTGCATGTGAGTGAGAAATAAACTTCCTCCTTGTGTGGTCCTGTCCATCTGAGAGTCCTGTGTTTTAAGGGGTTCCAGTGTACACAGACCTGAGGACATACTGTATGCCCCTTCATGACACAGCAGGAACACAGACAGACAGAATGTGTCTCATAGGGCAAAGCAACCAGGTCACTTCACTCTTTGTTAGTACCGGTACACTCAGGAAGTGATTTGCATGTTACAGCATGAAAACACACACAGATCAGGATAGTGCATGTTAATAATGTGTGGGATAGAGTTATAGTGCCACCTGCTGGACAGAACCCACAATTCAAGTATAAGCTCCCATAGAACCCCACTACATACTGTATCTAGATATATGATGTCCAGTGTGTGTGTGTGTGTGTGTGTGTGTGTGTGTGTGTGTGTGTGTGTGTGTGTGTGTGTGTGTGTGTGTGTGTGTGTGTGTGTGTGTGTGTGTGTCAATTACCAGCCAATAGTTTAGGATACTTGGTGTGCACCAGGTTTGTGAGGTCTCCTCCATCATCCAGGATCATGTTGAGAGGCTGGCCATCTCTGAAGTAGATAGTCTGCTCTATACACCACACATACTCCTCATCTGTCATCCCCTTCCATGCATACACTGCACAAGTGTACACACACCACACACACACACACAGTAATGAGGATTATTATGCATGGAATAAAGCAAAGGTTACTACTGAAACATTGCATATTGTCCTAATGTGCAATTAGTGAAACAACATGATAGGAGGCCCTCACCCACCCTTCTCATACCAGACAAACAAGTGAATAACCCGATTAACTGGTTCAAAGTTACTAGGTTCATAGTTACCATTAATACCACAGCTCACAACTTCGTTATAAACCAGTTCTCTTGCGAAAACAAAATATAAAACAGGGCTTAGATGGTTAAGACAAATTTCGTCACAGAGCCAGCGAGCAGGCACCTGTTGGCAGTTTCTCCAGGGGTTGACACCAAGGTCTCAGAGGCACTTGCTTGTCAGGGTAGTTACGGGTCATGTTCAACAGTCATACATGTGCACTTACTGTTGTTTTTAACATGACAGGAGGACGCTTCACCACAGATTGAGTGAATGACATACACACTCTAAACACATTTGATCAATTTCACCACACAGTGTGCGCCAGTGTATCTGTATCTGACCCTAAAGGCAGTGTTCCTTCAAGCAGGATGCAAAGTACATTTAGACTAGAAAACGGCCAATGTAAAAGCACACAACGTGTCAATGCGATGTTTAAGATTTACCATTACAATTTAACACTGTTATCCACAGTGAACACAGTAAAGAAAAGACTAGGGTAATTCCACCTGGATATCAAAAGTACTCAGTTTTTGTTAATTTGTTGACGTTGATGGCACCTATGACCTAGAAACAGGAATGTGTCTCAATAGACTCAACACACACAAGAGTACCTGGGACGCCAGACTTGGCGATAGCAGATGCAGCATGATCTTGAGTTGAGAAGATATTGCAGCTGGACCACTGGACCTATACACACACACACACAACACAATCCAACCTCAGATTCAATCCAATTTATACTCTCGAATAACAGATATTTTTGAGTACAAATTCAGCACAATCAAATGAACCCTAGCTAGTGTCACTAGTGTTCTGAGCATGGTGTTACAGAATGTACTAGAGATCAGTGGATTGCGGATTTGTCCGACACCACAGATCATCCGTGGATTAAGATCAGTGGGTTATAGAATTATTAATATAATCCGCAGATAATTCTGGAAATGAATGAGTGGCAGATATATTCTTATTATAGCTTTTAAATAATAAACAAATTAACCCATAGTAGACGGGAACCCCTAGTGGTAGTTTTACCCTAGTTGACGGGAACACCAATATGCGTTCTGTACAGAATGTACAGTATCAAAAAATGACAAAAATTTGATGGTGTTACACAATAATTTGAAGTTTTCCAGTACACTTAGGTTAGTATTTCAAAGACATTTTTAGAATCGGGATAGTCTACAATGGGTTAAGGTCATCCATCTATGGGCTTATTGCTTTTAAAACACACAAAATGTCAAAATCTCAGCGTGCGTGGAATATTATTTTCCATCAGGAACCCACAGAAGGACTCGCAACACCGCAGCCATTATCCTGCTAGCAGCAGATGAGAGTTTAAAACGTTGGAAGAAATTTAAAACTAACTAAAACAGAAGAGATGAATATCTTTGTTTGCTGTGGTGGGACTGTGTGGGCTGAACGTTTGCCTAGTTTGACAGGTGCAGAATAGTGGATGGTTCATGTGGTTGATTAAGTGTCATTGCTTTCAGAACCTGCTGGTATTGAATCATATATTTCACAACAGCAGCAGAACACTCAAACAAACGCACAGCTTACCTCAGCTCCCAGGGCGGTGAGGGTCTCGATGAGCACAGCGGTCTGCAGGGTCATGTGCAGACAGCCGGCGATGCGAGCTCCCTTCAGCGGCTTGGACGCTCCGTACATCTCCCTCATCTTCATCAGACCTGGCATTTCATTCTCTGCTATTTCGATGGCCTTACGCCCCCACTCAGCCAGACTGATGTCAGCTAGAAAGACAGAGATAGACCATTTGCATTACTGACAATACATACACATGTAGGCAAGTGGCACATTTTTCTGTTTTTTTCCCCTGGGATCTGGGTTACCCAGATCCTTGCAGAACCTGAAAAGTTCTTAAGAAAACAAGCACTAGATCTGCAGAACTCTGGCTAAGTGCAAAACTCCTACGCCGAATGGGTCTTGAGAATCTTACGTGAAACTGTGCTTTAGCGTTTGGACACAAACCATGTTATACTCCACTAAGTTCTCAAAAAGAACCACCAGACAGCAAAGAGATTATTACTGATCCAGTCCAAAGAAATACCTAAAATAAGACATGAGACATGATCACCATTACTCTCATATTGTAGGACACATGCACAGAATTATATTATCATGGTTTCATCTGTACATAGACAGCCCCCAGGCTGTGAGAATGAGAGTCGGTGAGGGTGGGAGGGTTGAGTCCCTAAGCTAAGGAACACTGGATTACATTAGAGAATAAACAGGGTGGGGAGAAAAGCCCTGTTGATGAAATTACACTGTCATTATTTCTATACGGTAGCCCATACTTTCTGGCCTTCTGCTTTGGCAGTAATTGATCAAAAAGGGTCAAAATTGTCCAAATTAAAATAAATATTTAAGAAACATTTAGGCCCTTTTGACTAAATACATTTTGATTATTGGTTTCAGTAACCGAATCCTTCTTTGGGTTATAACACAATAGTACAGATGCAATGAACAAAATTAAATCATTAAGCCCAGACTGTATGAAGATTACATCATTGCCTCTAAGCGGACGTGTGCACTGTGCAGTGCAGGGGAGTGTGGTGGACAGTGAGAGCAAATACACAGTGTGCATGTGTCATGCGCGCGAGTGGACATGCGCACACACACATACACACAGGTCAGGTAACCGCACTGAACCGGAGTTGGCCTGAGCGACTAACCAGGGACTGGATCAGGGAAGCCAAACTTCAGGTCAGTGAGGTCAATATGAGGCCGACAGAGTTACCACCCACGTGCTGCACTGTAGATAGTCGCTATACATATCTACATACATGCAATACAGAGAACATTATAACGACATGCAGGAAAACAAGGCTTATAACTAAAAGCATGTATACATGGAACATTATAACTACATGCATGAATACATGGGATAACTGCAACCTAATGCAATTTGCAAAGCTTACAGTAATATTGAAAATTCTCTTTTAGGGATTCATGCAGCCCTATTTACAGCATTAGACAGACTGCAATGATAATAATTCCTCCTCTTTGTGCCATGTGTACAGCTAGAGAAGTGTGTGAATGATACACGCTTGTAGTAAATGCTTGTAGTAAACTGGTAAATGTGTGGCACCAGCGTCAATGAATGACCCTGCACTTGGCCCGTTTTACGCTGCTAGAGCTGAACTGTGACACACAGAGCAGCCGGTGACGGGAGCACATGAAGACTTTGGCCTCACAGTGATTCCTTTACTCGGATACACTGAAAAGCCACCTGTTACTCAGAACAAACGGATGGATCCAGTCATCCAGCTGATACATTATGTTGACCATGAGCTGGATTTATGGCATTGTTCCAGTGGTTTCATTCATATATTTGTAATACATTAGAACATGGTACACAAGACACGCCAAATAAAAGGCTTTACTGGTTGGTGAGGCAAGCAAGTCACTCGACTGATGTTACAACTGATGTCACATATAAAATACATTGTAACAACAATGGAACTTTAACCAGCGATTCATCATACAGTAAATGGGTCCTACAATGCCTTTCCTCAAAGTTGTATGGATGGCAATTTGGTCAACCATCATCTCATTAATGGAAGGCATAAATTCTAACAGTATATCCTCTCCACATAGCCCATAACTGGAACCCTCATCCATCACTGTATCAGTAGCAAAGTTTAGTTAATATAAACATCAAAATCAAATCAGTATATTCTGCAATCGTTATCATTCTGCTGAGAACAGCTGTCCCTATTTGTATGTCTTTTTCAAAAAATATTTGGACAGCCTGTGTCAGAATTTCGCAATTCACTTCCAAAACTTCTTTTCCTAGCTGCCTGTATACTGCTTCTGATGGAGCATGTCTGACTCGGCACTGACTTGGTACAAAATGTACAGACTCAACCAAAAAAAGCATTCATTTCACAGCAGAATATAATTTCACTGTGAAATTATATTCTGCTGTGAAATGAATGCTTTTTCTTTTTTCGCTGTGGGTGAAATTTCCACCCACAGAGTTTTTACTACGGATATACTTAGACATCCTATCCACTCCTTATGTGAAGTGATAAAAAAAAAGGTGTGTTAAAAAAAAAAAAAACTCCACATAGTCCTGAGTGGAAATGTTTTGGAAGTCCCACAGTACAGTGATGGTTGAGGGCACATAATCCTCACATTTAACACACAGCTAATGCAAAGAGGCAACGTATTGTTCTCCTATCAAATTCTTATGAAATGAATCCAACAGCTGAAGTTGAAAGAAAGAATTAGGACTTTAATGCCTAGAGATCACATACAAGTAATGCGTAAAACAATAAGCAGTATTCATTATTTGGATTAGTACACCACCACGTGCTTTCATCTGTCTGTACAATCTGGTGTACTGTATTATTTGCACAGTGACTCGAGTGGTTGCCTGCCTGTGCCAGTCAGTCAAAAAAAAAATTGGCGGTGTGTATCACAAAGCCTGACGGGAATTGTAGTTTCCAAATCAATCGCCAGTCATTACAGCGCAACGGATCTCCGTGTCAAATACACTACATTGACCAAGCAGTATCTGCTTATTAAAGTAGACCTCTGATTTTCCTTTTTTTGTAACTGAGCTTAGCAGCTGGAGCCGTTTGATTCATTGTTTATTATTATTATTATTTTTACAGATAACTTTATACAGCGTGAATCATGACTAAATACTTTTTAGGACAACAAACGGTTTAATAAACCAACAAAATAATAACACGTAATGCTCTTCCACCACGTGCTAAACGAGCCTGCCGCTTCTCGCCAAAAAAAAGAAGAGATCTACAAGCAATCGACGCGTCGCCTTGCGATCCAACAACAGCTTGTGGATCTGTTCTTTTTGACCAACGCAGCAGGCAGCCGTCGCAACTATGGGGTTTATGCGTATAGTACAACTGTGCATGCAACCTGCTCGAAATCGCACGAATTAGGATCATTTCATTCATACTGACCGACTTTGAATGGCAGTTTCTCGGACATGGTTGCTTCTTGTGTGGGTTCTGGTGGTGGTTTCTGTGGTTCCGGACCGGGTGGTGATGGTTCTGCAGTGCGGGTCCGGTGTGGGGACTGGAAGGAAAGGAAGCGGCTGCGTGTGCGTCTGGGCTAAAGAGGGAGGGACGCTCACATGTCAACTCGCCTTTATTCCAAAGCCTCGGTACCGTCTATCGGCGTCCCATAGCCCGAGGGACGGAGTCCTGCCTCCTGCACGTTGTGATTGGCTCGTTGTGTTTCTTTTGGTTGCACGGCAACTGCTGCTTATAAGCCTACGTTGAACTTGGACTCCAGAATTTGTGGAATGGACAATACATTATATTTGATTTAAGTATTGTTGTTGTTGTTGTTGTTGTTGTTGTTGTTGTTGTCTTTAATGGTGAAAAGGTACCTTCCGAGCACTCACAACCCTTGTATTGTTAAAAAGAGAGGATTGGAAATGTATAAAGGGAGAAAATGCACATGTTTCCATTGGGGACTTGTTCTAATTAATTATCAATTAATCTGAACATTTAATGACATTCAATTATACAGTGCTATGCAATGACAAAAGCATATAAAAATGGATAGAACTCAAAATAAAAAATAACCAATATATGGTTTAATTGTTTTGTAATGTAAAACAATAGAGTGAAATGCACTTTATACACAAAAATACAACAAGAATCTTGTTTGAGCTCTGCAATTTGTTTATTTAATTAAATATTACAATAAATTTCATTAGGTTCCCTGGCAATCTAGTAGCCAATCGTGTGTAGGCTTACTCTTCCCTCCAGATGGTGGGACAAAAAAAAACTCACTGTGTTTTAATGTTTGTTTGTTTATAGCATAATTCATGAACTAGTGTTACTTATTGGGTGACAGGGTCCCTGCCCCATATGAGAGGGATGAGATTGGTCAAGGCAGGAGAGGGGTGGGGAGGGTCAGCCAATGACAAGGCTACTGTATATGTAAGGGGGGGTGGAATGAGAGAGAGAAAGAGAGAGAGAGTGTGTGTGCGGACGTGCGTGTGTGCGCGCGCGCGCTGTGGACTGTGGTGTCCCAGTTGTGACCAGAACAAATGTTGCCCAGCCAAGCAAGCGCACTGCAATTCTATTATTTTCTATTCTATGCCTTTTTCCCTATATTTTTACTTCCTTTATATGTATGCATCTAATAATATTTCTGCTCAATTAACTGTGTTAATTTAAAAAAATAAGTGTATTAACGATGTGTTTTGTTGTAGTTTATAGTTTAAAGTCGGCTGTTGCCAGCTGTATCTAGTTCACTCCAGGTAAAGTCAAAGGCAGCAAGCCCAGCGTGAGTCTGGGAGTCAAACATGCCCTTTGTAAAGCAAAAGTGTGTGTGTGTGCATGTGAGGGGCGAGGGTGCACGTGTGGTGTGTGTGTCACATAGAGTATGCTCACTCTTCAAGACTTGAGCACTGATTAAGGCCCAAATACAATCAACTTGATTTGATTGTATGTGTGTACCTTCATGCATGTTTGTATGATCCAGTGTGTGTGTGTGTGTGTGTGTGTGTGTGTGTGTGTGTGTGTGTGTGTGTGTGCGCGCGCGCACGCGTGCGTGCACGTCTGTGTTTGGTGGATTAGTCACCTACGTAATGATGACGAGCGTCTCTTGCTTAAGCCTTGTCTCCATTAAGCCTATGAAAATTTAGAGAAAAGTCTCAGGCCCATGTGGTACCTTTCCAAGGTCCCATGTTCCACACAGCGTCTGGAGGGAGTGCTTGCTTTGTTGTTTGTGTGGTATTAAGCTATTCCATCCACTGCCTCATGGGTCTTCAAGGCCTCACAGCGGGTACTGCCCTGCCTTGTTGAATGCATCAAAATGAGTGCTTCCCAAAACACCATAGGCTGGTAATGCTTCATGGCCCTGCAGAAGGGGGTAGGAGTGTTGAAATAATCTGGCCTTCTGAGCAACACCATGTAAACATGCCTTGTGAGCCATGCAAAATACTCAGTAAACACAGGTAGCATTACTAACACTAATAAGTAATCACTTCGTAAGTCTCTCCAGTGAGCCAATATGCACCTCTGACTCTGTTGATGTCAATAATACAGAAATGGGGAAAATGGTTTGTGCACGTGTGTGTGCATGCGATTGTGTGCGTCTTCAATCTAAGGGTGGCCATTCCTTGCTCAACCCTGACTTTGACCCTAGCTCCAGTGACCCCTGGGGTGTGGAGTGGACCTGGGGTTGGTCTGCCTTGGGGCAAAGGTCTCCTCTCAAAGACGATTGGAAGTTGAAACCATTTAATATAGCTCTATTGAAATGCAACAAGAGAAAAGCAAGCATCCAAGCACTCATCAAGTAGTTCAATGTGTTACGGGTACACACTTCTAACAGAAATAACCTTAAGAAAGGAAGCACTCTCACTTTTCTCCTTTCAAGGATCCTTGTTTATTCAAGCCATGCACCCATCAGCAGACTAACAGAAGCTTTGTCTTGCAAGGCTTCCTCAGTGTAATGTAACGCTGCAAAGAAGGCCTGTAGGCTGAAATGTCCATTGATCGTGGCTTGGCCACAGGGCAATATGTTTTAGGTAAGCCTCCCCTAACTGCTATGGTTCAATCACAGCTAAGCACAACATGTGATGGACAAACCTCTCCGCCAATAGCTTTCCTATTTGTTTTAAAAAAATAAATGTCACACACACATTTTCCACTGTTCCTTGTTGATGGATTTGGAAGCGGTTCTGAACGTCTGGTTCAAAAAATTAACCAGTATTGTGTGATCTATGATATTGACATTGGAATGAATGAGCCCAGCTGGAAAGTGTCCTAGGGTGGACAAGAGGGCGGGGCTTACTTAGGTCTATTCTGAATATGCCCTTTTTATGAAAGATACACTATAACCTGAGGTCATTCTGAGAAACGTCACAGGATTGAAAATGGAAATCCGTAATCGGGAAAAGTACAGAAAAATACTACAAAAAGGCGACACATTTCCAGCTTCAGAGATCAACTAGCCTCTGTCCCAGTTACTCTATAGTGCTTTTTGGAATCCATACTTCTATACAACCAAATAATTTATTTTAAAGACATGTATCACAAAACGTATCACAAATTAAATCCTGGTGTGTGTGTGTGTGTGTGTGTGTGTGTGTGTGTGTGTGTGTGTGTGTGTGTGCGTGCGTGCGTGTGTGTGTGTGTGTGTGTGTGTGTGTTCTTTTATTTTCATCACAAAGAACACAAAAACCTACTTACTGTCTGTGTGTGCCATCTACTAACACTCTACACCCTGACATCATGACATTTTTATAATTCCACCCAAGTCAGCCTCAGAGGTCTGGTAAGAGGGAGGATTACACAGTACTCATGCACTATTACACCCAAAATCCTAAACAGGATCAAAGTCTGAGTATGCAGCCAACAGGCAGGTGACCTGGTTCAAACCAGAGTCTACAGACAACAAAGCAAGGTCATATAAGACGACACAGTGAGCATTTGACAAAAAGGGTTTGTTTATCAGACCAGGCCTGGTTTACCAGGTTTAGGTATATTGTATTATACCGTAGACAGATACGACATGCACACGCATGTCACACATGCACACATGCGCGCGCGCGCGCACACACACCCCCCCCCCCCCCCCACACACACACACACACACACACACACTTATCCAAGTCGACTGACAAAGTCAGAGTACATGCTATGATCCTTAATCAACAAACGGCAGGGTAACCGTGATGTAGTAAAGCAGGGGTTTTCAACTAACTATGAACCAGGGACCACCGTCCTGACTAAGACTCAAACTGGGGACCACTGTTGTGTTGGTGTGGGGGATATGGGCGTGTGTGTGGTAAAAATCTTGAAATTAAAGCATATTGACTGTTAAAGGAATGATTTGGTTTCTTCATTTGAGGTGAATTAAATCATTTTTTCCACAGAGATATGCTGAGCTTGAAAAAGATATCACATTCCTATCACAGGGTTGCTCTGCTCTCATAACCTTACATATTAAACCCATTAACTGATTCATGGCAACTCACATGTGAGACTCTCATACATGTGTGTGATTTCTCATAATGAGAGAGCACACACATGATTGATTATATGTACACATTTCCAAATGGTGACTCAACTAGTCAAATGTCAACCTGGTGCACTTTCACTTTCAGTTTTAATCTAGATTATATGGACACATTTCCTAAAAATGGTGACTTAACCAGTCAAATCCAGTACACTTTCAGTTTCAAATTTAAATTCCTTTTTCTCTGGAAGTTCTTCACATCTGACATGCCTGTAAATGACTGACATGTCAGCATAGATTACATTACATCATTACCAGGGCAGTAGTGCACTGTTTCTCAACCAGTGGCCGAAAAACACATCTTCTATCTTACTGGTGGTCAGGGACCACCAGTGGTCCACAGACCACCTGTTGAAAACCCCCATAGTAAAGCAAAGAAAACAGTTCACCTACATCACTTTAACTTGGCACCCCCCTTTTGAAAAAAAAAGTATAGGCCTATCTAGCTTGTAGATCTGTTTCAAATGAGTAGAAACTCTGAAGCTCTGAAAATGATCAGAGGATGAAGAGGATGTGACGCCTAGCTTCTCTCTGCTTCTGTTTCCTTTATACTGTCGCAAAATCTGTCCTAGAATTAAAACGCTATAGCTGTCTGCTTATCAGAAATAGCCAGGTCAGATAGAAATCACAGCTATTTTCTTTGATAGGTGTACAGGTAGTGATCGATGTATCCTAACATCTCGAGATTGTGGAATAGTTGTCTGGCTATGCAAGACTAGTGGAAAATGAACGACACAAGCTTCTTTAGTCAGTGAATGATGACATGTCCATGGTATTTTGTAATAGATAACAGTTGACCTTTCACCTCCAGAAGAACCAGATATTCATCCTGTGCGAAGTTCCCACGTGAGGTGACAATTCATAAAAGGTTGTGACACACACACACACACACACACACACACACACACACACACACACACACACACACACACACACACACACACACACACACACACACACACACACACACACACACACACACAACAAATCCAACCATGCTTAAAATTACAGGACACATGGATTGATA
Organism: Benthosema pterotum; assembly: GCA_039105355.1. NCBI lineage: Eukaryota > Metazoa > Chordata > Actinopteri > Myctophiformes > Myctophidae > Benthosema > Benthosema pterotum. The sequence goes on along the minus strand of CM076971.1, from coordinate 17,724,758 downwards.
AAGGCACATTGAGAAGATTTTATTAAAATGCCTTTCGTATTTATGAAGTGCCCAGTGCCTTGAATGCAAAGTGCCTGACACATGTGATTGTTTATATGTACACATTTCCTAGATTTCAGCTGCCTGCACTGCATGTTTCCCCACACAATTGTGACAGCCTGAGTCACAATTGACTCCTAAATGACAATTGGACTGATTAACAGGTCATCCCCATCCAATAATGATTGACAACTGGCAATCTCCCTACTCAGATTGTAATTGTCACAGGTGTGTGTGACATATTGTGAGACTCAGTTGGTGGCTGGTAGCAGCTCAGCAAGTCAGCAAACAGTGTGTCCAGCTCTTTACAACATTCTCGACCTGTTTTATTGTTATTTTTGTTCTTTAATAGTACAACGCAGCTTGTGCTGGAGCAAGTTGAAATAGAATAAACAAACTACATAACTGGCTAGCCTGCTGATCCAGAAGCTCACTGTGCAAGAGACCAGGGAGAATTGAAGAGAAGTACTGCATAGGAGGACTGCATGCCACAAGGAATATATCTGGATTTGTTTGGAATATAATAATTCGAAAGGAAAGACAGGTACCTAACTTCTAAGGGAAAGGCCTACTTCTTACACCTACTGCTTCTTTTATTTAAAACTTTGCACACACACAACAAGAGGATAGCATTGACCCTAAGGAGAGGCTGTATTGTTTTTGTTAGTTTTGTTTGAAATGACAGTGGTATATTTTTAAGTTGAACATTTTGGGTTGAAATGGATTTTGTTTTTTTGGATTTCTTATTTTGGTTTAAAGTGAAAACAACTTCAAGTGAAAGATTATTTAAGTTTTTTTTTTTATTATTATTATTTTTTGTCATTTTCATTGAAAAACCTGCCTGTTCCCTGTTCCCTGCCACTAAACATCAATATACACTGTTCAAATCACCTTGATGGGTTCTTATTTCTTATTGAGTCATTTGTTTGTTTTTCCTATCAACACCTGGCTACACAGAAGGAGAGGCAATGCAGTTTATTTCTCTGGTAGGCCTACCTGGCACTCAAAGCTACGTAGGAAACTGTTACACATTTCAGCACAGTGGTACATTTAAATTTCAATACAAGGCTAAAGTATATCAGTGTAAAGTATATCAGTGTAATGTATGTCTTCATAAATGTAAATGATGGACAGATGGATTACGGCTATGGTATCTTTTTTTGGATTTCCATAGGTGTAGTTGATCGCTGTATCCTAACATCTGGAGATTGTAGAATAGTTGTCGGGCTATGCAAGACTAGTGGAAAAGGAAAGAGACAAGCTTCCTTAGTAAATGGTGACATGTCCATGGCATTTTGTAATAGTTAAACAGTTGACCTTTCATCTTCAGAAGAACTAGATATTCACCCTCACTGTGCGGAGTTCCCACTTAAGGGTTATGAAAAGAAAACGGCAGTGCTGTACTTCTCCAAAACGCATGCATGCACACTCACACGCTTGCGTGTACACGCATGCGTTAGAGAAGGTTTTGTGTAAATCCTTTTATTAAAATTCCTTGCCGTAAATTATTTTACTTAAATTCCTTGCCGTCAATATGAAGTGCCCAGTGTCTTAAATTCACAGTGACACTGGGCACTTGTGATTATGTACACATTTCCTAATCATATGGTGACTCAACTAGTCATGTGTCAACCTGGTACACTTTCACTTTTAGTCTAGATTGCATGAATGCATTTCCTAAAAAGGTTGAGTCAATCGGGTACACTTTCAAAATATAGACTACTTGAGACCCGGACCACCAGTAGTCCAGACTACCTGTTGAAAATCCCATGTAGTAAACATGGTATTGTGGAAATGATTTTATTAAAATGCCTTACTGTACTTATGAAGCACCCATTGCCTTAATTATAGCATGGTTACCAGCAGTTGGCAACAAATATTCACTCAGTTTTTTAAACACGGTGCCTGTATGCCAAAGCCTAGCATAACAGACAAGACTGCACGATAGCAGATAACTTCATGCATTCCAAGGGAGTTCCATTTCAGCCACATGTTATATTTAACAACATATGACCTGCTGTGTGCTGAAAGGTTAATATGATGTGTCATAAGGTGTGATGTCACAGGTGTGACATACAGTATATGGAGCCTGACCCACTGACGAGAGATTCAGGTTTTCATAGTAAATAGACATACATTCATGAATGTGCTTATCTGCTTGCCCAAAATAAAGTAATTAAGTAATGTAATGGAGCAAAAAGGTGAATATGGTATTTCACTCAAAACATATAGTAGACTAGAAATATACAGTATAAGACTTGGTACAAGTCTACTCTAGATTTTATTTGATTATGGCGAATAAGTATTCTCAGTTCCTATTCCTAGCCTTGGTGATTATCTTTTTTTGTTGAATAAGGTTGATTGTAACGTCTGAGGTGGGTGAGTCTTACAGTAGCTTCATGATGCTCAAGTGACATTGGGTTTGTTTACCTCTAGTGTTTTTTTTTCTCCAGGAAGGTTTGGGCAAATTTCACCTATGTTTAGTGGTTAGAGTAGAAAAATCCAATTACCGCAATGGCCTTTTTATTTTTCCATTGTTTTCCTCACTGGACCAATCTCATAGGTCTTAGGAATGTTTAGAAAAAAAGTTCTCTACTTAATGACTCTTTTGTAAGGAATTTAAATATTATTTCTTAATTAAGAAATAATATGGACCTTTTTCACTGATTTTGCCCCCGCATGATAGGTCCCATCCATGGAATCGTGTGTGTGTGTGTGTGTGTGTGTGTGTGTGTGAGACTGTGAAATAGTGTTTTAGGGCTAGTGATGTCTGTAGTGTGACACGAGTTGAAACTATCATAATCACAGTTAAAACGTAGTTAAACAAACCCTTTGTCATATGATGAAGCATAAATCCTCTCACATGTCTACAGAAAGGCCACCGCAGCACACAGCCTCAGTCTGGAATGATGCAATAGTGAATAGATGAGTGTGTCAACCACATAATCACCATGCCCCAGCACGTTCCTGTCTCTGCTATCCTATCATACTGATTTAAAAACTGAAGAGAGAATGCATGTAAATGGTGTATTTATCCTATATAAAATTCACATGAACACAAAGAAATCATTGAAGGTAGACCTACAAATACCTGCTCATCAGGAGCAATTCGGGGTTCAGAACCTTGCTCAATGAGAAACCCAGGTGGAGCAGGCAAGGGAACCGGTCCGGTAACCTTCATTTTCCCATCTGTCAAAATACTTGAGCCACTCATTTCGTTAATTCTGCTAGTAACTTAATTTATGCTTCTGTTAACTACATAGCTTCCAACAAAACATTACAGCAACTCTCATTTAAATAGTAGACTATAACTACAGTAGCCTACAGGATGGAGAGAGAAGCAAGCACTGATACAAGTGATAGGTCACAGTATGTGTGTAGGCCTACTGTAGCCTGTGGAATGCACAGTTCTGTCAGAAAAACACTTTAATTTCAGTCAGAACTATTAAATTGAATTAAGAATATACAGTACACAGCATGTTGAGCATGAAGCATATTGGCATCAAGGCTCTCCTACTCATTCCCTTTATGAACATTTACAGCCTACAGATCTGGGGATTTGCAAAACATCATGGACAGCACAGCAGTTTAGGACTTAGGAGGTCTATTGAACGGGAAAAAAAATCAACACACAAACAAACAAAAAAGAAAAAAAGGAATTCAGGCGACATAATGACTGGCTTTCATGAAAAACAATCAACCCATCTACCGCACATATTTATCCTTTGCATTACAGTGCCACCCTGTGGTCAGACATCGACAGACCCCACTAATCATGCCATAAAGGCTATGCCTCTGTTACGGGCTTCCAATCTAATCAATGCATGTTGAACTCATCTCATTTTTATCTCATCTCATTTCTCTCGTTTTGTTTGTATACTCCGTATGTACAATAATAGACTAAAGGTTATCTTTGTGCCCAGTTGTCCATTCAGCTGCAGGCATCGTTAGGCCAGCCCATCTCCTTCAGGAAACTACTTCTCCCATGGTGCACCATGCCGTAGTTCCCCAACTGAAGCCGTGCTTGCGTGGAACGCCAACCAATCTGGGCCTGAGTGGTCTGCGGTACTGGGGGTGAAGGGTCAATCTGGAGGTACGTGGAAAGAGAGAGCAGCTGCTGTGTGTAAAACATCTTTCAGACATGTTTGGGACTTAGTTTGAAACCACATGAACCCTAGTGACCCTATTTAAAGGGGAACTCCACCCATTTTCAACATTTTAATGTCATTAGTATACCTTAGATAAGTTGTGTCGACATGATAAAAAAAGTTACCCCAATTCTGTATTTCCTAAAAAAAAATCTGAAAAGTCTGAAAAAAATCATTAACATGGTGAAATACATCTGATGACATCATCAAGATGTATTTCATCATGTTAATGTTTTTTTCTTTCAGACCCCTTTTTGCTGAGGATACAAATGTGAACCAAATGGACCCGCTAGGGTCCATTTGGTTCACATTTGTATCCTCAGGAAATTTTTGAAAATGGGTGGAATTCCCCTTTAAGTTATGCAATGAGTTGTTAGCTTTATAGATTGACTGTCTTTTCCAAAATGGACATCCTTCCTGTTAGTTAGATGTTTACATGTTACTATAAAGCAGTGGTTTTCAACCTTTTTCATACTAGGGCCCACTATTTATTGTGCATTTTAGCCACTGACCACCATTTGATGTTGAGTGTAGTCTCTTGGACCCAAAACTAACAATTTTCTAGTTTGTGTCCACAATTTAGGAGCGATAACTGGCAAAAATGCTGGTTAAAACAACGTTCTAAATGTGTAGGCCTGTACATTCTTGAAAGTTAAGTCCCATATGGGAAAAACTTCATGTGCCAAGTCTTGAAAGTAGCACCTTTCATACAAGGCCAAGCCACTTAACAAGAAAAATACTATGGATTTGTTTTGCATGTCATATTATTACAAAATTATATGTTTCACTTTACAAAAAGATACTATGGATCTTATATATTTTTTGAATGTAATTCAAATAATCACAAATGTATGTTTTATGTTTCACTTTACAAAGAAATCCCCATTTGGGGTGATTCAGATGTTTAAATAGGCTATGATTTAACTCTTGAGAGCATAAAATGAAACCAAATGGACCCGCACGGGTCCAATTGGTTTCATTTCACAGTCTCAAGTGTTACAGATCTATAAGGGTCCATTTGGTTCATCCACTGCTGTAAAGTAAAGGAACATTAGTTTTGATTTTTTTTTCTCCAGAAAACTGATCAGAAAACTCAAACATGAATATCAAACATATCAGACAGTACATTTCAGTATAGTCTGATAAAGAAACAGGCATAAATGAATAGTCTCAGATGCAAAAGCAGAGGAATAGATTTGTCACAACAGCCTAGCAAATAGCCACCAAGCCCTAGCAAAATAACCACCATTCAAATATGTGTGATTATTGGTGCAGAAGTGTGGACTTGGACGTCACTTTAGACAGGCGGGTGGACAGACAGACAGACAGACAGACAGGTTCCATACATGGATGTATTCCTCTGGAGGGGTTGGAGGTTGTGTCTGTAGATGACGAGGAAGTTCTAGTTTGACGGCGTCTTCCCTCAGCTTTGCACTCTCACGCTGGTTCTGAACAATGAAAGTGTACATTATTAGTAATGTAAGATAATTATGTGATAAATGGCATAAATGTTAAAATGTGTGTACCTACCTTCTGATATACGTCGGAGAGAAAGCCCCACTTGTTGGGCCAGATCTTGGCTGACTCCTTCTCTTTCTGCACATGTACCTTCCTGCGCGCGTGCACACACACACACACACACACACACACACACACACACACACACACACACACACACACACACACACACACACACACACACACACACACACACACACACACACACACCGACATATGAGAAAGGATTTTCTTAGTTTGAACCGTTTGTACATCTATTCTTTCCACATCAAGTATTACAAGAAGAGATGTGTCCTTGTTTTACAAACATTGTAATGGGTTTACACACAATACCAGTATACAGAGTGATTTAGGTGTCAAGAAAGAATACATCTTCTGTAAAGGTTTTGTTAGTCAAAACATGATATTAATGCTCAGAAAGAAATGCACTAGAAAACATACCAGATTTCATCCTGAGCCACAGAGTTGGTGGGTTTAGGCATTTGGGCTGAGATAGGCATCTGTATGTGATAGCGCGCTAGAGCTCTCTCTCTCTCTCTCTCTCTCTCTCTCTCTCTCTCTCTCTCTCTCTCTCTCTCTCTCTCTCTCTCTCTCTCTCTCTCTCTCTCTCTCTCTCTCTCTCTCTCTCTCTCTCTCTCTCTCTCTCTCTCTCTCTCTCTCTCTCTCTCTCTCTCTCTCTCTCTCTCTCTCTCTCTCTCTCTCTCTCTCTCTCTCTCTCTCTCTCTCTCAGTTTGTGGCTAATGTTTCACCTGTGTGTAATTCATACTGACAGATCTGTTTACCGTTGCCATGGAGATTGGTTTGTGTGCATGATCACCCATATGTGACACTTCCTGGGATTATATATACAACTGGGTTAGGTATGTGCGTGCATGTGCGTGTTCATGTTCTGTTTCGATATCTCAATGAAACTAAGAGCCAGGGATGAATTTCAATAAATGGCTTACCATTCCTCCTTCCTTAAGAATAATGTAATATATGCATGATTTCAAACTGGATAATTTCTAAACCCTTCGCTCCAGACCCCATCTTTCATTTCCTTTTCATTGTGTATTAACTACTGCTTGTAGCTCTCACTTGAGTGTCAAAGGTATATTATTTGGCTATATGACTTACACAGCAGAGAAAAAGAAAGAAAGAACTGAGATCTTACAGTCATAGGCCTGCCTGATACAGGATGAAATCCATGTTGCAACCTACCATCTGGTCATAACTAGTCACAACCTGGTTGCAACCTCGGTGCAATTAGTTGCAACCTGATTGCAACTAGTTGCCAGGGTTAGGGTAACCACCAGTGGTCCTTGAGAGGGTTCCAGGTGATCCCCAGCTAAATGATGGAAAGTTGTTTAACCAGATATAACTCCTTGAGAGTGTAAAAATGAAACTTTTGGTTTCATATTGCACTCTCAAGAGCTAAAGTATAGACTATTAGAGAATGTGGTGGTCCATATCTCAAATACTGAATGGTTGAAAATCCAGTGGGGTAAGGGATTGTTTAGGGGATTATGCTAAGCGTTTGGTGTTCATTCGCTTTGCACGAAAACGAAAAGTCTGGACTAACTTGTTACACACAGTGGCCTTGAGGGGGGAGTCAACCTTCCGGGGTGGGCGTCGCTCTAAATTATGTGACGTAAAACAGCAGTGGACGGGCGCGGGAGGGGCCGGGAATGACGACACGTTCGTGAGATCAAATCAGATCAGCTCGATCTGCCGTGTGGATCCCACGGCACCCCGACCCCCCCAAGGCCAAAATCATTGCGGGTTAGGCCAGGCTAGGGTATGAGTTACACAGCATGGGTCTGGTTAGGGGTTATCGTAAGGGTTTGGGTTAGGGTAGGGGTATGGGTTGCAACTTGGTCGTTGGTCACTATTGGATCTCGCTGTCTCTCACCTGATATCTGCACCCTCAGGTCCTCAGATGGAGCTCTCCTAAAGGTCCCAGATAAGTTCGCAAAGGCGAACGAGCCTTTTTAGTCCGTGCCCCAAAACTATGGAACACCCTTCCTATCTCCATAAGACAAGCAGACTCTATTACAACATTCAAATCCCTTCTAAAAACATACCTATTTACTAAAGCCTTCCCCCCCCGGACCCCCTGAACTTTCACCTAGTTTTATGTTGTTTAGGTATTTGTCCTCGGATTTCTGTTTCTGTTTTTATTGTGTCTTTGCTGCTTTATAATGCACTTTACCTTTTATTGTTGTAGATTTGTTGTACAGCACTTTGTGACTCTGTCTAGAAAGGTGCTTTATAAATAAAGTTGTTATTATTGCACCCATTATCTGTAGTTAGGTAACTAGGCAGTGTACATGAAAGTGGAATCCATTTTTGTGGCTTGGAGTGTTTATTCTCTGATTGATTTTTAGTGAAATTTGTATTAACAGTTTGGAGATTTACAATGCAATTCAAGTACAACTCAATACAAGACTGATTTACAGCTTGGAGATTTAAATAATACTTGGAGATTTACCATAATATAACACTGAGAACTGTGAATGGATGGAATACACTTAAGTTGTTTACAATTGCCACCCTGTTCATTCCATCAAACATTTAGAGACATGCAAAATAATCACTTCCATAAACTAAAAAACAGCAGATCATAGTGGAGGAAGAGGGAAAATGTGGGGGAAGAGGCAGGAGCACTGCAGCTCCACTCTGTGGCATGACAGCAGAACTACAGTGTAGAAATAGAGATGCACAGCATACTGTACCTTATTAGTGGGGTTGCTGTGGGAAGCCCACTACTCTTATTGTGATAGCTGTAAACGTTTAGGGAGAGAAACCCATCTACTGTTAATGTGATGGCTGTAAACTCTTTTCTGTAAACGTTATGTTTAATTTAAAGCTAATATTTATTTTTATAACCGTTCAGCCAATGAGAAACTACTGTTCTAGATGATGTAAGTAAAGCATGTTTCAATAGGGGGTACTGTATGTAACGGCTGAGAATGTGCATGTTGCTCTACTTCCCAGGGTTCAATGAATGAACCTAGAGCGGTGGAAACTTTAGGACTCGGAGCAGCAGTCGAACCACAACTGGTTAGGCCAGTCACCATTACAACATCAGTGGGGCTAGCATCTCGGTCGCAGATTATCATCGGGGGAACCCCACTTTGCAATTGCAAAACTGCATTAATTCTAGTGTAATTATATAATGGGGTAATGATAATGGCAGAGCTAACCACACTATGGAGCTCAAGACACTGATGCTAGACGTGTGGAAGTTAGCGATTCGGGGAGAGACTGGAAATGACACATAGCACTGTCGGTCCTTGCCCGTATTGATGTATGATCTATTTTTACTTATTTAATTTCCTAAAAAGTAAATGTTTTGGACACGCAATTAAGATTTCCACCCAACAGTGACTTTCGGTTTTGGACTTTGGAGATGTTAGAGTGACAGGCAGTTAATCCATCCTTCTATAAATAGACAGCGTGTTGATTGGATTTTGAAGTGCTTTCTACAGAAGTCACAGAGACAGCGATGTGAGATGAGTGACTGGAGACTTTAGCGTTACTAATCTGATTGCGACACGGTAGACAGAGAGCACTGGTGGTTAAGAATCGGTGGTAATTTGTTGAGTATACCTTTTTCACTGACAAAAACAGAAAACAAAGTGAAAAAAGAACAAAGCTGTGATGACTAAATATATACTAACCATTTTTCATCAACAAATATAAACTAAACTAAGATATTAGGCAGGGACTAGTACAGATGAGGTTATATGCTGCAGGTTATGCGTTGCATGCGGATGCCGATTTACTATTTTCAACATGCAACCAAGTTTTAAATTATTATGACACCATCAAGGCCAGCCAAAACACTTTTTTGTCAACAAAGTGGACTGTAGAATTGGCCGACTAAAATTGAAGGTGGTGAATCTCCTGATTGGCTGAAAATCAGCCACCCATGTGAACATACACTATATTTCCTGTTTATTAAATGTTAGGAGAGAGGCAGAGACCGCTGTGACTGAACAACACAAACACTATTTGAATAAAAACTATTGAATGAAGGGGATCTACCAGTTGTCTCAGGATCCTCTGGGAGGAAACTGATAATGTTGCCTGGGAAAGGAAAGATTGGAACTGAACTGGAACCTGGAACGGAACTGTTACCCCTGTGAAGAGTCATAGCCGGTCCACCCAAAAGGAGGCGCTAGATAAATCCTCTTTCCTCTTGACATGAATGTGACGACGCCTCTGTATGCTGCCCGTGGGACTCCAGACTTCAGGTCTTCCATGATCCCAAGATTCTGAGCCAGGCTTGTAAAAGTGTCCATGTTGGAGTACTGCAGACGGAAGGGCCCAGAGCCACTCAGTTTCCCCTGTTTCACGTCCTCGTAGCTTACTATAGGAGCACTGTAAACCTTATTCACAAACTCATCTCTGTACCGCTCCTTCAAGTAACTGAGGTCCAACTTGGTGAAAGGCACATAGCGGGAATTCAGCTTCATGCGCCTCAGGTACTTGTGATAAAACTCTCCCTGGCTCACACCGTGTTTGCCGAAGGTGAAGGTGCGCGAAATCTCCGGACGGATGCAGGCGCGGCTGCGCCGCTGCTCGGGCTGACGCATCCAGTCGTCCCAGAACGCTGCGGGCCACTTGGGCTCCAGTTCGTCCCAGAGCTCCCTGAGCACCATCCAACCCAGGCCAGGGAAGAAGTCCGACCGGTGGAGCAGCTCTGCTTCGTCCGGATCCACGAAGCCGTGCATGCCGTTGTCGTTCCAGGCTGACACACACCACAGGCTTGGGTCGGACTTGAGGATCGGATGCAGCGCTTGGAAGTACTCGAAGAAGTCCGGTGCTACCTCCAAGTCGTCCTCAACGATCACGACAGAAGAGTAGGACAGGGACCTGAATACTTGGTTCAGAGCCCAGCGGTAATGTCTGGAAATCTTGTAATAACCCTGAAGAGAGGTGCCGTGTTGCGGCTCCATCGCAATGTCTGCCAAGTCCGGGTGCTTCAAAAAAGTCACCTGATCGCCGTAAGAAGCTATGACCGCTGCCGTCTCTGCGTGTCCGCAGTCCTGACTGACGATGATCGGGTTGAGCTCTGCCGATGGCCGATGCTGTAGGAGCGCGTCTAGGCAGCGTTTCACGGTGACCCTGTTACAGGCGATGACTAGGATGGGAATGGCGTCCGGATGTCGCGGCTTACTCCTCTGTTCAGTTCTACCAGCGGTCGGTACCTTCAACCGTGGCAGAAGAGTCTGGATGCGTTGGATGAGCTTCCTCTGTAGATCAAGTTCTCCCTCCAAGGTTTCGGCCGAGTGCAGGATGTCGTCTATCACGTCATGAGTGGAGGAGGGCGTTTTGTCCGGCTGTTCCACTTGCTGCTCTCTATCCGTGTGGCCTGGCTGCCCATCTACAGGATTTCCCTGGAACAGAAGCAACAGTATGGCAACGCAGGAGACCAGCAGGAATATACGAAAAAGTCTTATTCTCCTCAGCATGGTCAGGGATGAAGACAAATCTAAAAAAACAAGAGTTCACTATATATAAAAGACAATATTGTGATATTAAACTTATGATGAAATTGCATGATGAAGTTCTTGCTCCATGACAATGCCTTTGCATCGATAGTCAGAGTACCCCAATGTACCCACCACAAACACACACGTAATGTAATGAGGCGTGACCATATATGGCCGGAGCCGTGAGAATATAACAGTTGGATGGGAGATGCACGTTTCATACTAGTACATGTGGCCAGCAACTCCATAGGAGCTGTTATCAGCCGACCTGTTATGACATTCCATATGTTGATCTGACCTCATCAAGGTTAGCCTGATTATCAGACTCTGAGCCCAACGGAGTGGGCGGGGCCCAACGGAGTGAACGGGTTCTGTGGGCTGAACCAGGCTACATCAAGGTGTGTGTGTTTGTTAGCTAGTCCATTTTGTTTGGGTCACATTTGAACATACAACAAAGTAAGTAAACCAGTGTAAGCCTTACAGATGGCCAAAAGGGAATGGGCTGAAGCCGAAGCTTATTGAGCCCACCCTTCAATAATAACATACGATTGACAGGGTATAGCAAAAGGACAATGAAACAAAGTGTTGTGTTAGTTTGCAGGCAAACACCTGATGACCTGGTGAAGATCTAGAGTTCTAGACGATCGTTACCTGCGGTGTGCGACCTCTATCTCTCTCTATCACTGAAGTCCATTTTAGTCTTCAGCACTACCAGTCTATGTGCGTATTCTGTCTAACTCTATAGACAAACACACGCACACAATACACACATCCACGCGCAACCCCCCCCCCCCCCACACACACACACACACACCATCCCCACCAACACCCATCCACACCAGGGGCGGATTTAATATTTCCCAATTGGGGAGGGGGCAGGAGAAAATGGTATGGGTGTGACTTCGCTTCGCACCACGAGCGATGAAGTATATACCATTTTCATTCCATTTTTGGTTACAGGACTTATATTAGTCAAGTAAAGCATCAGTAATAACATCAGTTGTTGTTGAAGTTGCGACAGACATGCAGCATGCGTAAAGATAAAGGTCTGACTCAGAGTTTTCTGTTTTCAATGAGAAATGATGTTGGTTTAGTGGTGCCACAGCTGTACTGTAGTTAGTTAGTAGCAGTAGTAGTGTTTCAATTCATTTTAAATATAAGCACTTTTAAATATCTTGGGTTGTTTTGCATATCTTGGGTTGTTTTGTTGTTGGTGGGCAGTAAGGGCATTTAGGGGGGCGTTGCCCCCCCTTCATGCCCAAGCCTAGATCCGCCCCTGATCCACACAATCAAGAGGTAGGTAGAGACAGACAATGAGGTCAGACAATGTGACAAAATGTTCTTAATTTAATGTTTTCTCTGACTGCATGTCTGATATTCTGCTCTCTCTCTCTCTCTCTCTCTCTCTCTCTCTCTCTCTCTCTCTCTCTGTGTGTGTGTGTGTGTGTGTGTGTGTGTGTGTGTGTGTGTGTGTGTGCGCACGCGCATGCACGCGCATGCACTGTGTGTGTGTGTGTGCAACCCGCTGTCTAGACAGCTGATTATGCAGCATAATGAGCAGTGGAGAGGGAGGGAGGGTCAGACAGAGGGGAGGATGAGAGAAGGGGAGAGGGGAGGGGAGGACAGGAGATGTTTGAGGAATTGCTGTGAACCCCTGCGTTCTCCTCAGCTCAGACGTTACAAATCAGTGAGTTCAAAGGTTTCCTAAAATGCACGTGCGCACACATAGGCCTACTGTACATGCACAGACGCACATCATGGTCAAATGATGATAATCAAACATTCATTTGTTCTCTTTTTACAAACCTAATTAATTCGGCTCATTTCTAATAAACAATACCCTGAGATGACAGCTGTGAGGGGCGCCTGGTAATGTTTGTTTAAATTGCAAACAAACATTGAATGTTGAATAGACTGTCGGCAGCCATCTGAAGTCATTTCAAAAGCCAGACAAAACAAACACATAAACGAAAACATGTATACAAAAGCTCTGACATCATTTTCTCTTTTGAATCTTTCTTGACCCTGTACTGTATGTTTCAACAAGCTGGATAACTGTTCATCATGGCTTCTCCTTTGCAGTTATGTCCTTTCTACAGTTCATTGGGCAGTTTTCTATTGACCAAATCCTCTTCCTCTTCTTCAGTACAAAGAACAGACAAAGCTTGGCGTTGGTCAACCAGTGAAGCCGATGCCCAATTGATTTCAATATGGAAAGTATGATCATCACCCTATAGCCCAATTGAGTTGTATGCATGGTCTTTGCTTGCGTGAGCGGAGCAGGCCCAAGTTAAGCGATCGGTGCGCAGTTTGTGGTTGTCGTCCCTCGGGGCATCCCGATTGGCCGGTTGGGGGCGTGACGTAATTGAGTCCTTGGTAGGGGACTTATCGGGGGGGGGGATGTAATTACTTGCCTGAGCGGAGTGGGCGCAAGTTAAGCGATCGGTGTGTGGTGGTGCACGGTCGGCATCCCGGTTGGAAGGTGATGTAATTGAGTGATGTAATGGTGATGGAATTGTGGGGTAAATGAGAGACTTTTATAATTTAAAGCCATGAGTATTAGGCCTACTTGTGCTCACGCACAAGTAGGCCACGCCCATAGCCCAATGTGCACTCTACTGAGTGCTGATCTAGTTAAAATCTGTTATTTATTAACAACTGCAAGTTCAACCTTGTTTGGTCCCACTCCCAATTGAACCCAATTGGTCCTCACTAATGCACATAATATTGGTACAATATTTATCTGTTTTGTCAGACTTACAGTATACTTTATATCTTCATGCCTTTCACTGAGCTCTGAGCTGCTGCTTATTCTGTCTGTCTGCCCATCTGTCTGTCTGTCTGTCTGTCTGTCTGTCTGTCTGTCTGTCATACGTCCGTCCATCTGTCTGTCTGCACAGTCGCACACACGGACACATGCATGCCAAAACGCGCTCTCTCTCTCTCTTTCTCTCTCTCTCTTGAACATGACTTTCAGAGGCATCAACTCTACCACAGTTTAATCCGTTTATAATTAAACTGGTTATAGTATATGACCTTAATAAAACCTCACACGTGGACACACACACACACACACACACACACACACACACACACACACACACACACACACACACACACACACACACACACACACACACACACACACACACACACACACACACTCTCTCTCTCTCTTTTTGGAAGCTTTATTGAATGCGCTTAATTAAAATTCACAGGCAGGCTGGCAAGTTGTGTACTGCATGTGTGCTAGGCGAAATCCTTTTTCTTGGAACCCTACTCCTTTTATTGTTGATGTCCATGTTTCTCTATTATAATTCTGTAAAGATATGACGTATCTTATATGTTTCTTTGTTTACTATAAGCCTATGTGTCCATAAATTTAAAGCATATCTTTAAAAAAAAAAAAACGTTCTGAGAATGATGAGACTAGGGGTAATAAGACTAGTTTAGTTAATTATTCAAAAATGTAATCAATAGAATAATCACAAAGGACAATGAATTGATAGTTGCAGCCCCATTAGTCATTTTACCAGCGTTTATTTCCGATGGAAGCTGATGCAGTCCTGTAAATCACAGTGTGGAGGGGGCGGGGGGTGAGAGAGAGAACATGATCACCAAGGTAACAGAAAAACTCATTTCCTGTTCCCATTGTACTAAATACCAAACAATCACAAAGGCATCCAGGAAGAAATCTCTAAACAGCCAGCAGATATTTCACCTCCTTCCTAGTTTACACATGCTCGCAAATATTTTAGGGGTGCAAGCCCCTCCTACTGTATATTCAGCTATAGTGTATAGATTTTTGTTTTTTCATCTTACACAAACATTAAATTGCCATTGTCAATGAATAGATGATAAGAACTTCACACGGCTGTGATTTTATTCCATTTCTATAGATGGATAACTCTCCAATTCACAGCCTTAACCTATAGACTATGGAGAGATGGAGAGAAGCCTCTCAGCTGGTTCTATGGCAAGCACATGCCATCAGATAAGAAAAGCCACCGGCTAAATCAAATTAAAACAAATCTATCTGACACACCAAAGCTAATTAAAATGCTACTTGACCCAAAATGGAGATATACAGTAGCATACATGAGCACCATGACTGATCCAAAACTAAGGAGATGTGGCTAGAGTGATTAGTGAGCAGTGCTATTTTTTTCCTATGAAAAAAAAAGTCAACTACCAATTTAATCATAAAAAGTAGAATAAAATATCAGGGAGGAACGTGTCTCTAATTGATTATGAGCATTATAACTTGAGATGTAAACATGTAAACATGAAACATTTAATTTCATTTTTACAATATCAAGAGTTATGTCTGGCTAACCGACTTTTCATCTGGTTAACCAACTTAGCTGGGGACAACCTGGAACCCTCTCAAGGACCACTGGTGTCCATGGACCACTGTTTGAAAACCACTGCCGTAGAATCCTGACTGAGAAAGAGCTCCAAAGACAGTCGACCCATGACTCCCAAGAGAAAACACACAGTGTACCCACTGGCAGTCTGGCAGTGCACACAAAACTTGAAAGTGCAATACACTTTGTAGGCTGCCCACCATACTGCAATATCACAGACCTCTGCTGGGGGAATGGACGATGGAATATGGAATAAGGAATGAGAACATAAATGAGATGGCAGATTAAAGAAGAAAAATGAAAGACAGTTCAGGACATAAAGAGAATGTCAAAGAGAAAGCGGGCATAAAGTGAGTGAGAAAGAGATGGTGCAAGAGAGAGCATCAGAGAGAGATAGAAAATGAGAAAGGTGGGAGACAGACGGGGGAGACATGCGGAGAGGTTGTTTTTTCAGAGGCTTGCAGACAGACATTACCTCAGCTACTGCAGAGAAGAGTGTGAGTGTGCGCGTGCATTTGTGTGTCTCTCCACACATGAAGAAAATGATTTGCACTCTCACACAAACACTGGTCTGGTCTTCCATATGGAAATTGTTGTTAGTCATATATGCAAAGTCTTAAAAGTAGCACCTTTCATACGAGCCACTTTACAAAAAATACTATGATCTTATCTGTTTATTATATATATATATATATATATATATATATATATATATATATATATATATATATATATATATATATATATATATATATATATATATATATATATATATATATATATATATATATATATATATATATATACTGTTCCATATGGGTTGACAGTATTAACCCGCAAGTTTCTGTATGGTGGTGCCGGCAGATGGAAAAAGTGGCACAGTATAATTAATATATTAATATTTCATATCATCCCAATGTTTTATAAATAGACAACAACTAAAACTGATAGCATTTTGTCTCATATTTCAGCCCCCTTTAGTTGTTGTCTTTACGATATCCTACCTGTTTGTTGCATTTGTTTATATATTTACAGTATTTATCTATAATTCTAGTTCTTTATTTCACTTTGTGGGCGAAAACTAACATTTTTTTTGCAGTTTTATTGGAATCCTGTGTGCATGCATATATATATATATATATATATATATATATATATATATATACAGTATATATATATATATATATATATATATATATATATATATATATATATATATATATATATATATATATATATATATATTTTTTTTTTTTTTTTTTTTTTTTTTTTTTACATTTTTAGTTGGCAATACTCCCATATATAACCATATAGACCTATGGAGATCTGTTTGTAAAGAAACGCAGTCCTGACCTTGTTGACCATATTTGGCCAGGCACATACTGTACTGTATGGAACCTGCTGACTTCAAACTGCGCACATCAACAAGGTGGTGCCTGATGTTGCGTCTTTCAGATATGACTGATAAAACCATATATGGGGCTTATCGGTTGGATCCGTGATCCTGGACAACCACAGCCATGTCAGGAGGAGGCATAAATGGGACATGGACACAGACAGGCAAAACAGTTACAACGGTACCGAATTGCATAGCTAAGTGGGGCATACGTTCTCAATTTTCAATGTTTCCAACTTGAATTGTTCTGAAGTAGACCAAAATAGTCATCGAAAATAGCAATAAGCTCCTCAGCCTTCCTCTTTTGTCCACCAACTACATCAGAAACTGGAACTCTGCTTTGCTCAACAATCAGATGGTAGCCGGGTAGTCTACCAGGTGGTCTGGGGAGGAAATTCCCACCTTGCATGCCTATATATCTGATCGATCTGATTCTTAAGGTGTGCATTCTCACCCTCAAGTTGTGCATTCTGATCATCAAGGCATGCAATCTGGTTCTCGAGATCTGCATTCTGGGCATCAAGGCATGTAATCTGCTCCTCAATATCTCTATTTTGTTTTTTAAGTTGTGCATTATGATCACCAAGCCATGCAATCTGGTCCTCAAGATCCGCATTCTGGTTCTTAAATTGTGAATGTAGGGTCTTGGTGGCTAAACTCATGACCACGGTAACATACTTCATCTGTTCATCCTGTCCCAGGTCTCCTAAAGTCGTGATGTCCAAAAGGTCACAGGAGGAGGGTTCAGCAGGTATTTGGCTCTGTAGCTCCGGCTCTATTAATGGAGCACAAGTTGTCTCTGGGGGGTCAGTCCCACATACTAGTGTATTCCCAATATCCGACCCATCCTCATTTACGATTGTCCGTCCACAGGAGGTCTCTGCATCACTTGATGACATCATTTCTCCTTTGTCCACTAGCAGGCAGCAAGGAACCTTGACTTTATAAGTATGTCAAAGGCGTTTTGGGAACAAGCGACTTCAAAGGTTGTTGCAAGTCACAGTGGTAGGTAGAAGGACCCAGAGGCAGTCTCACAGGAACACAAGAGACGTCCTTGGTATTGTGGGATTCGTGTACAACAGATTCAAACAAACAGGAATTAATAGAATAGAATTGCAAGACACCATCCAAACTGTCAACTATCTTGACTACCAATAACTTGCCTTCACCACAATGCTCTGAGAGTTATGGAGACAGCTAGGTCTTATAGCCTGTTGTGTATCACTAGCTGACATCATTAGTGGGGTTGCCTGAAGGGCAACCACACTAGTGCTATTGTGATGCCTTCTTTCTGTAACATTTATTCTGTAAACTTTTTCACCTCGTAATGATAATACAAGGTGGTGACGTAGTAAAATAAAGTTTTACATCATCATACACAGCTTCCTGGCTCAACCAATCAAATGATTGATGTCAACATTATCATCAGTGGCCATTAATCCACCACGTTACCATTACAACATCATAGGGGCTACCCCACTTTGCAATTTCATAATTGCATTCTAGTGCACGATACTCCTGTAACTGTAAACCGATACATAAGGGCACAAAAGGGGCCAGGTCCAGGCCATATACTCATGATACTCTTGATGAATGCCCATAAAAGGTATAAGGCTAACACAGAGAGATCGCCACATATAGCTGGGAAGCGGAAACAATATTTTGAGTCTGCCATCGCAATGGCAGACTTCACGCATAATGTCAGTGTGCTGAGTTTGTAAATCTGCTATTTTCAGATGACCTGTCTCTTTAGTACTACTGGACCTAGGATCATTGTAGCTTATTATTAGTGGGGATGCCTGAAGGGAACCCCACTCCTGTTGTGATGTGATTGTGATGGCTTCTTTCTGTAAACCTTTTTTCTGTAAACTTTATTCTGTAAACCTTTTTCACCTCTTGATGATAATATGAGTTGGTGACGATGCATTAGCTGATAATGTGTATGTTGCTCTACTCCACAGGGTTCAATGAATCAACCTAGAAAACCTAGACAGGTGGAGAGCTTTAGGACTGTGAGCAGCAGTCGTACCACTAGTGGTGAGGCCAGTGCAGCATCATGTCAACATTACACATCAGTGGGGCTAGCATCTCGGTCACAGATTACAATATCATCAGGGCAACCCCACTTTGCAATTGCATTCATTCTAGTTTTCATTTCATTTTTGTCACTGAAATAATATAGTTGACTAACATTTTGTCATAGTTTTAGTCGAAGGAGTCACATTGCCGAAAATCCGGCTATTATACCGAAGAAACCCAATTGTAAACATGAAGAAACAAAGAATAAGAACAGACAGACAGAACACAGACATAATTATAAAAGTTTTATTTTAAATTGATGGCTAACTGAAATGTGTCAGAGTCATACCGTGTAGCGCGACAATATACCATAAAAGCATTGTCTTCTGTTATTTAACAAAGGAAAATAAACATAACAAACAGACAGCACATACATTACAAACCCAGTAACATTTGAACAATTCATTATAAATAAAAAAAATACAGAAATAAGCAAATATTATTGTGTAGATTAAGTTCTCCTCTATATGTACTTATATACTGTGATATGGTTGGCTTGCGATGTGATTCCATGATTGCATACAGAAGGAAATGAGGCTGTTTTTACACCACAAAACACTGGTTTGGCTTTGTTCAGAATGCACAAAAATCCATTTTTATTTCTCTAATCTGATCTTTAGACTTTAGACATTGCTGGCCAATCTGCATTGGTTCCTGCTAACAATATACCTGTACGATATACTGTAATTACAAACGATATAATTACAAATATCTGTTTGTGTGTGTGTGTGTTTAAAAAAACAACCTGATTCCAATCTGTACTTGGGTAGAACACAGAACCTTGTGCTAAAATGGGTTTTGGGGGATGACCACAACCCAGAACATTTCTATAGTTCAAACCCGTACCACTTTGTACCACTGTTGTCCTTTTGTTCTTTTGATAGAGGCTTATTTAAATACATAAATCACATACAACACATACTGCAAACAAACAAATGGCCAGAGGAGTGACGCAATGTTGCGCTGATTTTGAAGAGCGAGTGAACTGGACAGAACAGAGTAAAATAGAGATATACTGTATCACCTTTTGTGAAAAGAATAATGCAAAAACAAAAGACAGTTCAAGTCAGTTGGACTCGTCTATTTCCGGAGCCTCAACCTAGGGTGCATCCTTCTTTGGAATCGCCTTTTACCACTTTGTGAACAAAAGAAATAGGCTTTTGAGTGTTTGTGGGTTGCTAAATATTGCTAGACAAGCCATTTTGGCAGCTTTTAGCACTTGACTTGGCAGTTGCCATTTTAGCCACAATATTCCCACTTGGTGACTTTTGCTGTTTTAAACACTTTCCAAACAGCATCCCTAGGCCATCATTATCGAATACAATTCTCCAAAAAAAGATCAGCAGAAGTGACAAATTACAAAGTAGGGCTTAACCGGTCAAGATACAATGATACTAATTAGAGCATTGTTGTAGGTGACAAATACACCAGAGTTCCATACTTTGTTACACTGTAAAAACTGAATTGATTTGAATCGTTCAAGCTTTGTAAAAAGCAATAACAGCAGAGTATTTGATGAGCTCTTATTTTTAAATAGTGAACATCTCTTCCCCCATGTTGTACATCACACAAAAGGCACAAAATCTAAACACTGCATCAGGAGGAGAGACCATGAAGGGATGATTGGGACTTGGGGGGGTAAAGTGAACAACCTTGGACTTATTCTGACTTGTAAGTGAAATGCTGTGTTAAATTAAAACTGCAATCAGTAATGTTTATTGTCTCAAGTGAACTGGACCTAACGCTGCGATTTTTACTACCCAGCTGATCTAATACTGACCGGTAGGGGTCTTAACCACATGCAGGATATAATAAATCTGGCAATAGACCCTAACCCTAACCCTTAGACCAATTACAACCACAGCAGTTCTTACTTATTATTTTAACATATTCTAATTATCAAAATATTTATTCACTAACAAGTTGTGGATTGCAGTGTCAAATTGTTAATTAGTCCCAACTGGGTCCATTTCTATTTGGATAATGCAGTTTAAATTTAACACAACACTTCATTGTGTAGGCAGAGTTCACAGACTTCAAAGCACACCAACCAGCATGCTTGATCTCTGAAGTGCAAAAGTAAGTAACAAGTCTACGCACAAAAACGTGTTCTTGTCAGTGCACAAACAAGTATACTTGAAATCGGGCAGCACTTTGCAAGTGTTTAGAACAAGCATTCAGTCAGTAACATGTCAAGCTGAGATGTTAGGTAGTTTTACAATTGGAAGTAAAGCCAGATTCATACTTTGACACCCGACCGTGTTGTGTGTTGAAAACAGCAGCCCTACAAGTTTCCGTTTAATAAATCTCAAACACGACGTGCTTTTATTTTGTAGTTCTGCTATTTTCAAAACATGACACGGTAGTGTGACGGAGCATAAATTTGCCTTAAGACACTCGATCCCTTACTGTACATAGTATTATTTGCTTGAACAAAGGATTGGAGTAAAAAAACAAGCTTTTTTAAGAACTAGACTGAACAGTAATAATAATAACAATAAAAAATACAATTACAATTCTCACACTACGTTAAAATTTAACTAATGTAATGAAAAGGCAAATAGTAGGTGTATTGCAACTTTCTGCGGCATAACTATCAAAATGGACTATCTATCTTCAACATCATCATCATCACTATTATCATCATCATCATCCAATCATCATCTGAGACAATAAGGGAAGGTGTGGCTTGGGATGATTGACAGCCCAAAGTAGCCACTCACATTTGCCCGTCTCAGCACAGGCAGGCACACTTGTACGTTTGAAAACAATAATAAACCCCAGAACATGTATGAGAGACTGAAGGACCCAGCCAGCCAATGAGAGCATGGCTGGCCTGAATGGAGCTCTGCTAATGGACTACAGGCATCTCTAGGAAACAGGAAGAGTTCATTTAGGACAGGATAAAGAGAGAGGATAAATTACGGGGGTGTGTCGCAGGCTGGTTCCGGAGGTTTGCACATGCGCAGTGTAAACAGGAACTGCTATGGTCGAATCAGATTCCACCATAGCAGTTCCTGTTTACACTGCGCATGTGCAACCTCCGGAACCAGCCTGCGACACAGTAATTTATCCTCTCTCTTTATCATAGATTTAGGACAGGAAGAGGAGGTGCGGAACAGAGAATCGATTCTGGAGGCACATGGTGTGTGTGTGTGTGTGTGTGTGTGTGTGTGTGTGTGTGTGTGTGTGTGTGTGTGTGTGTGTGTGTGTGTGTGTGTGTGTGTGTGTGTGTGTGTGTGTGTGTGTGTGTGTGTGTGTGTGTGTGTGTGTCACTGTGTCTGTGTTTATGTCTGTTTATTTACTTTTCGTCTAGACAGTTGGAGGTCGTTCTCAGGACGACTTAGTGAACAGTGACACAATGAACCCACACGTACGTTTCTCGCACACACACACACACACACACACACACACACACACACACACACACACACACACACACACACACACACACACACACACACACACTACAAAAAAACAACCTCCAACGCTGACTCAGAAAGTCTGGGTATGTGCTTGCATGTGTGTGTGTGTTTTCCTTTGGACCTCTGAAGGAGTCACCTCCGTCCAGCCTCTCCCCCTCCCCCTCCTGTCTGGTCATGTTGTCAGCCAGGACAGTTGATTTTTTTTCCCCTGAAGTGAGCGGACCGGTTCCGACCTGAGATCCCACTGAAATACGACACCAACATGCTGGACTCACAGTTTTTAACACCACACTGTGTGCGGTGAACGTCCTGTCACATATCCCCATGAAGAGATCACTATAGAAGCCAACAAAGCCTTGCACTGTGTGACGTTGTTGGCTCCTAGATGTGTTCTATCACACTGTGCAATGGAAGAATTTGCATCATTTGGATGAGTGGTTTTATTGGTTTGAATGGGTGGTTTTATTAAAAAGCTCTGTATTCTGAGAGAAATCAGAATGTCTCTCTAGCTCTTTAGTAAAAAGGACAAAATACATTGTCAGGTTTTGTATTTTTTGTATGAGAGATGGAACTCCACAAAAATATAATTTATATATGTTAAATTATACAGTGGTCCAGTTCCAATTTAGTCTGATAATTTGTTTTAGTTTCATACCTTCCCGTTTCAATTATTTATCCTTTATGCTGCATGAGTTCTCTCATAAACCATATAGGATAAAGATAGATTGGGTGGAATCTGTATAGCCTGTCCTGGAAATGTATTTGTAGCTGGGGAGACAATGGAATATCACTTAATTAGTTACAGGCCAATTAAGACACTTTCAAACAGAGCTGGGCAAGAGCTGGATTGGGATACAAAACCACTAGACAATGGGCTTTCTGTGGTAGGGAATGTGACTGGACATTGCTGCTACTTCCTCCATGTCAGATCGTAGGCCAGTGGGTTCAGATCCCATCCATCCCGCTGTATACCCGCTGCTGGCCCACCCAGGATACCACAACTGTTCCTCCCAGACGCAGTGGCTTGGTCCAAACACAACAGCACTACTGTTCACCTCGCTCGGAAAATGCACTGTTAATCTCAAACCACAATCAGTGGCAACTTCTTGCAAGTAATTGCAACACCAACCAAGAAACACCAGTGCAACTCCTTGCAACTGCCATTGGGGATAATGGTTGGAAGTAGTTGCATGTTGCAAGGAGTTGCGAGTTGCATTGTTGTGATTTGAGCTTAAAAGGAAAGGGTAGGAGGCAATGGAAAGAAACGGGAAGGAAGCACATTGTAGACTGGTAGACATGAATGTATAAATGGAAAGAGGTAGAGTGGAAGTAGAAGTCTATGTGAGTTAGCTAGCTGTTTGTGTTTGGACCAGGCTGCTGCCGAGAGGTCAAAGGCCATTATTATTAATAATGATTCAAGCCTTTGTTGGAAGCTGTTTGGTCTGTGTCCCTGTGGAGGGCGCTGTTGCATAAAGACTGGACACAGTAAAGTTCTGCTTTCACCAACACACTGCTCATATCAGGACAGATCAAGTCCATCTACTGTCCGTTATTTATTAATTTTATTTTTATGAATCACTGTTGAGTTTTTCTAACAGATAATATATCCTCTTCGGTGGGACACTCTTTGAATGGACAGCACAAGACAAGCTGCTATAAGATCACGTGTGTCACTTTTTAACACACTCGTGTGACTCGTTTTTGACAACCCGTCCTGTGGTGCATTCAAAACACACACGCGTGAATAGTTCCATTTTAAAAGAAAGAAAAAGCTGACAACAAATCTTCAAAAGTGATTGTTTTGTCTTGTTAAAGTAAAGATATATATATGGCTTATAATATAAATAATGATTAAAGGCACAAAAATCTAAACAGATAATGGTATTTCTTAAAGGAATGTAGATAAGTAAACAATACGATTGAATGCTTTACCTTTTATGGTAATGCATGTAGAACTTTTTTTGTAATATACATAAAGTAACATTTTGGGGTGATAAAATAATAATCTAGTTGGATCTAAGGGGCTCTTATGGACTTCATGTCCTTCTAGGATGTACAGGAACACAAACATATTTCATTTGGTTTGGATCAAAGATTTGTCTATTGTCTTTCTCAGAACGTGGTAACCATTTTGAAACAGAACTCTTCACAGCCTTCTCAAAGAGTGTCTCATGAAAATGAACATATAATAAAACTGTGTGTGAGTTATTGTATTGTTTTCTTTTTCTTTGTTTTTTCCTCTTTTTGTAGCAGCGGTGTTGGTGAAAGCAGACCCTGACTGTAAACACTGGCTGACTGTAGATTGTATCTCTCTCCTGCTGCAGTAAAGTGCTCAGAGATACCTGCAGAGATACCAGAGGGCAGTGTCATATTTGGCCCAGAACAGTGCACAATCCACACCAGTGTATCACACCTTGTGGGCGACTAGTGCACACCAAAGTATCGCACTAGAAATATAAGGTGTCGTTTTCTCTCCATTGCTCTCTCGCTCACCCGCTCACAAAAAACGCACCTTCAAAACGCAGCCGCGTCAAAGGATTACTCTGCTTAAATTCTACTCAAAATTCTACTCTTACAATACAATACATTATTTTCTTGATTATGCATCATATATTCAGTAACTCTTTCCTGTGGAAGCTACTATGATTAGGGACGAGTGAACTTAAGCAATTGGACTTGTTTGGTTGAGGTAGCATGCCAAAGTGACAACGGCAAGTTTTGCCTGTTGTTTTTCTTTATTTTTTTGTGGGGGCTTCGGGATACGCCATCCAGTACGAAGTGAGAGAAAGCTTTGTGGAGAGTTTCTGATTGGGCCCTAAGGTATAACTTCCTGACTCGTGATTGGCTCGCAGGACCTGAACATTTGCATAA
Organism: Benthosema pterotum; assembly: GCA_039105355.1. Classification (NCBI taxonomy): domain Eukaryota; kingdom Metazoa; phylum Chordata; class Actinopteri; order Myctophiformes; family Myctophidae; genus Benthosema; species Benthosema pterotum. The sequence goes on along the minus strand of CM076971.1, from coordinate 17,699,435 downwards.
ACCAATTTTTCTTTAATGATATCTATGGTATAATAATGGTTGGGTTCTAGACCACAGAGCTACATCTAAGTCAGGACAATCTCATTGATATTTTGTGATACAGGAAATTGTGCACTGGACTGGGTCTGTCCCTCTGGTAAGTTAGAAACAGTGACAGTATAGACCCCCCCTTCCAAACAGAGCTCCTTCACAATAAGAGTCTCTCTCACATGTTCCATTTCAGCATATTCAAAAATAGTGCAATTCTTCAAGCATTTTATATAAATAACTCTAAATCCGTGCTCCTAAGTTTGTTTTTTCTGTTTGCATACATGTGAATATATACCGTATATATATATATATATATATATATATATATATATATATATATATATATATATACTGTACATGCTTACATGTATGCAGCACAATGTTAAAACACGTATATGTTGGCACCCCAACAGATTACGATCACGTTTCTTTTCAGCTAGACAACATATAAAAACAAAAAATGTATCTGTTTCTTTTTAGAATCCTTAAAATTTAGAAAAATACGCTTACTTTCTTATCTTATCTCTCTTATCAAACATATTGCAGATTTTCCTCTACACGGTGAACAGTCTTGAATTTTGTGCAAACTTAAGCTTAAGAGAAAAGTTAAGCTTAAGCAAAAAAAAAAAGGGAAAAAAGGAACTAGTCAAGTATATGACGGCGACTCCTGTGTATCAGATGGCTCACATACATGTGTTCCACCAGGCTTTTAAGCTCACGGACCTTAGCATTGATTTTTGACCAGCTATCTGAAGCTAATGCTAACAACAACACTATCAGGAAACAGATTGAAAAGCTATAAGCAGCATGCCAACATGCTAAACTGCTATTGTGATATCATGCTAACATGCCACATGATAGAGCTGAAACCTGACACAGGAGTCAGTACCGATAGCCTGCATTGTCCACAATACTTCACAGACATAAGCAGACCGAACCAAACCGAAGATATCTGTGATTTCTCACAGAATCTCTCTTTTGGATAAGGAAACACAACTAAATGGAACTGTTTTGGCTAAACACGAAAGGTAAAACTGTCAGATAAAGCAGCAATAGGGAGATTATAGGAATAAAATAAACAAAGAAAATGTCAGATATCATCTGAAGATTGCAACATTTCGTTGTTCACCAGGATATAACCTTTTTTTTAAGCAAATGAAATCAACAACAACAAAAACGGTAAGCGCAAATAAGACAAACAAAAACAAGTAAATATTTAGAACAATTAATAAAGACTAGAGTTGTGAAGTGTATCTGATATTATAGATTGGTGATGATTGGGGGAGATAGAAGGGGTGCATGATAACAGAAGGGGTGGGTGGTGGTGGTGGTGGGGGGCTTTAATAAAGCCCCTCATTCCTGGACCCTCAATCCACACCCTCACTCTACTACTACCACCAGCATCATGTTTATATGAAGTGCTCCTTGGGCAGGAAAGTAGTAGAGGAGAAACAGGAATGACCAGTCTTCTCTCACATCCTGCAGATTGTTAACATCATTTTGTTTTCGTGTTAACCCCCCATCCAGTGGGGTAATAAGGACCGTTTCCCTGCCTCCTCGTTCCATCCTGACACACCCAGGGGCAGTTTCAACTTGTTGCTGAAGTGAACCTGCCCTTGAAGGCTGAAATTATCTTCAGCATCTTCCAAACTCACGACCTTGTAAATCAGTGATTCTCAACATTTAAAAACCCTTCCCGGCCCAAATCTGTGACACCCTAATCTACAACGGAAAAATCCTTATTTAACCCTCAAAGGGCGCTTGCAAGGGTCCATTTGGATTTGGAACCCTGTGACAGATGTTTTGTCTGCGCCTCCCAGTGATTAAACACCATACTGTATATGTGCTTGTCCTGTTTGGTTCTACAACCAAATGCCAAGACTTGTTTAGCATTGACTAGGAATGAGGAAGCAGGGACAGGAGGTTCAAACAGAAAAACGGGAGCACGGAAACGCTCACACCTGTTGAGGCTTGTGGGATTTCTCCTTGGTGTTCCGGGCGTTTCTGTTGGCCACGCTTCCTGGAGTGGGCGGGGCTTGCTGTGGCTGCTGAGAGTGCGGCAGCGGCCTTAGCAGGCCATGTATAAGCGAGGAGGACGGGGGTGGCACCTGCGAATGCGCCGGGACAGTCCGATGGGCGGGATCGCGGAGGTGTTGGGGTAGGGACGTGGGGTGGTAGTAGTGTCCGATCACCTCGCTGTAGGCCGGGGGAGCTCCTTCTACTCCGGAGCCCTGCTTCTGCTGCCTGGACGAGGCCTCCTGACCTTCTGTCACACTGATGCCCGCGTGGACGCTGGGGGGAGGAGCCTGCAGGCTGGGAGCACAACACATACAACAAGGAGGTGTCATCAGGTGAAGCCACCGAGATGAAGATACAACTCTACAGGCTACCATACATTTGCAAAGGAAGCCACCATCATTACTTTTAGCCAGCCAAAAACGACTGAAGAGGAGCACTCCAAATATAAGAGAGCTATTACTTTTCAGGCAAAATGTATACTGTATATATAGCTACAGTATATGTTTTGCCTTTTTCCCTCTACATCGCCTTTACTTTGATGCTGCAGCTGTTTCCCTGCAGACAGGCACTTGCTTTGCCCTGCAGACAGCCCAGAACTTTATTGTTGTCAACCAAAAAATTGGCGCCGGGCTCATAACAAGGCGGTGCTAGTGTGTGATGCAATCATAGCACAGCAGTCTCCAGCAGTTTAATAATGAGCCAATGGAGGTGTGGAGGTGGAGGTGAGGTGGAGTTAGATTCACGGTTTGTACACACTAATGTTGCCTATAATACCTTCAAAAAGCCAGACAGCAAACTGTTTTCAAGTCCACGGATTGCTTTCAAGTTCTAGCTCTCGTCGATCCTGGCTAGAAGCACCTTTAACTCGACTTTTAGCTCCATTGAGGAGTACGTTGCTGTGTCTTTGTAACCCTGATCAAACACATCATTACCTGGCCTGCAGACAGGACGTGGAGGCAGAGGAGGAGGTGGAAGGGTGGAGGAGGTGCGAGTCGTACACCGTCCGGTTGGGCGGCGCTCGCACCGACTCCCTGTTCAGCTCCAGCTGCTGCTCGGGGTCCCTGAGCTGCAGCGTGCAGGGGCCCTGGTACGGAGGGGGCTCCTCGCCGTCCGACAGCGAGATGGTGGGCGGCAGGTCGATCAGGCTCTGTGGCAGGTAGGGGTAGGTGGGCTGGAAGCGGCTGGGGGGGTAGGTGGTGGGCTGGTACCGCTGCGGCTGCTGCTGCTGGTGTAGGTGGTGATGGTGGGGGTGAGTGTGGTGGTCCCGCTGGAGGTAGGAAGGCACGGGGACCCCTCGGTCTGGAGGACGAGGGGTGTATACCTGGTGCTGTTGTCAGAAGAGAGGGTTGGATTGAAGAGGAGAAAAAGGATAGACAGGTGATACAGGAATGAGAGAATCATGGAAGGATAGAGTTACATTTACAACGCTGCGCAAAGTACAAAAAAATGAAATCCAAAAGCAAACAATTCTTAATAATCCATAGCATACTGTAGCACATACAGTACATTACTCACAACTATTACACATTAAAACCTGAAGGGGAATGATTGAAAGCATGAAAGTCCTAGAAGATAAATTACCTCATTCAGCCCACTTCCTGTTGCTGGACTCTCAGAAGACCACAGACTGCCCTCCTAGGTGGGTGAGAGATGAGACAGAGAGAGATGCTATAGAATTCTTGTGTCTATTGAAGTTGTGGAAGTGTGTTTCATCAATTGTCCAGTAGAGTATGCCACAGTGCCTACTGCCTGACTAACTTCACATAATACAGTATGTTTGAGCTCACAGTGCAGTTGTAGCATAAAGACCAAGCTGACAACCTTGTGGGACTGGAAAAGGGTTCACTTGACAAGCTCAAGGGTCAAAACACATCATATTGTGCCATTGTGCATCTTTATGCTGAAAAAATAGAATGTCCTAGGGGCACGGTGGCACAGTGGTTAGTGCTGTCGCCTCACAGCTAGAAGGTCCTGGGTTCGATTCCCGCTAGGGGCGCTGCTGTGGGTGCTGGCGGCGTGTCTGCTCCTCCGCGTCATCAGTACCCATACCCGAGGCAGGGTTGGTGAAAGGGCCTTTCTGTGTGGAGTTTGCATGTTCTCCCTGTGTCCCCTAGGGTAGATACCCTCACAAAAACATGCTGTAATCCTGGACTCTAAACTGCCTCCCCCTGGCCAGCCGGGGCGCCTGATGGAGGGGACAGGAACTGGTTGGAATAACGTGTTCCTTCGACGCGCTACGTCCAACCAGGGAAACTCCCCCCTGTCAGGTGAAAAAAAAGGCAGCTTGGACTCCTCATGCATTGAAGGAAGCATGAGGCCAGTCCACTGCCTCCCCAGGTTGGTGGAGGGTGTGTAGAGCCCAGGATCACATTAGGAATTGGCACTGGGTGAAAAAATGGGTTACAAAATTGTGGGATAAAAAATTATAGTAAAAAAAAAAGAATGTCCCTCCTCCAAGTAAACCCTTCAAAGCTAACAGATGGGCTGCCCTTGAACATAAAATGTTCAAGTACTATAGCACAGTTTTCACTTTTCTGAGAATGGGATTATGTGTCTGATGGTCAGCGAGCTACTAGAACACTCCCTGTCTCATTACATCAATACACATACAGAAACGTGTGTGTGTGTGTGTGTGTGTGTGTGTGTGTGTGTGTGTGTGTGCGCGCGCGCGTTTGTTTGCGTGCACGCCCGTTCGTGTTTATAGTGTGATAACACTATGAGTAATTTCTTCAGCAGAATAGAACAGAGGTGACGCCATACGCTTCTAGACGCCCCAGGTGCATTTCAATCCGTGTATGTGTGAGTCTGTGTGTGTGTGGGAGGGGGTGTCTGTCTGGTTGCTGTAGTTAAACAGTACAAACTTCCTACTTCTTATGAAATGTGTTTGTTCTTATCCCAGCATATCCGAGTGAATGTTCCAGTTCAGTGAGTCTTAAACTTAACCTGGTGTATCCCCAGGTTACTCCACATAACAAACATAATAATACATCAGGCCACAGAACAGTCTAAACAGTAAAATCCTCTGTGGTTGTTTAACTCTTAGAGCATTGTTTCCAAACCATTTATACAGAGCTGCCATTTCAGAAAATATTTGTTGCTCAAGGTACCATCATAATAACTGATATTAAAATACAGGAGTGTAGACCTGCCCTTTTTGTTCCATTCCTAAGCCAATAGTGATGCTGCTGAAAGTGTCACAACTGATTTTAATGGCTAGTTGTCATTCTCATTTCAGCATGGCTGGAGAGCCTATATTTCAACCAGTTGCTTGGCTAGAAGAACTACGCATAGGAATATAAATATTTACTTCCACTTTTGTCTTTTTTGGGGGTGACTTATGAAGTGAACTAAACAAACAGACAGACAAGACACGGCAGGGGTGGATGTAACATTTCCCAATTGGGGGGCAGGAGACGTGTTGCTTCGCGCCTGTGGTGTGAAGCTACACGGCCGATGAAGTCGCACCCATATCATTGGCGCGAAGCAACACGGGGCGATGGAGTCCCATTACCATTTTCGGTTACAGGACTTTTATTAGGCAAGCAAAGCATCAATAATAACATCAATTGTTGTTGAAGTTGCAACAGACATGCAGCATACATAAAGCTAAAGGTCTCACTCAGAGAGTTTTCTGTTTTCAATGATGACATTCTGTTGGTTTAGTGGTGCCACAACTGTTGTTAGTTAGTAGCAGTAGTAGTGTTTCAAATCATTTTAAATAAATATAAGCACTTTAATTTGAAATATCTTGGGTTGTTTTGCATGCCATCGTGTTTGGTGGGGCAGACTGGGCATTTAGGGGGGGCATTGCCCCCCATGCCCATGCCTAGATCCGCCCCTGAGACACAGACAAACAAATGTACTGACAAACAGGTGAACTTACATTGGCCAATGGCAGGTGTCTCCTGCGCGTGTGGGCGTGTCTGGAGAGCAGCGAGCGCGCTGACAGGCGGTAGTGGTTGAGCAGACAGGTGATGACCACCACCATGACCAGCATCACCACTACTATCACCAGGATCTGGACAAACTCCAACTGGGCTGTGAGAGAGACAGAGAGAGAGAGACAGAGAGAGAGAGAGAGAGAGAGAGATAGAGAGAGAGAGAGAGAGAGAGAGAGAGGGAGAGAGGGAGAGAGAGAGAGAGAGAGAGGGAGAGAGAGAGAGAGAGAGAGAGAGAGAGAGAGAGAGAGGGGGGGGGAGAGGGAGAGAGAAAGAGAGAGGGGGGGGGAGAGGGAGAGAGAGAGGGAGAGAGAGAGAGAGAGATTTACCATGTGTTTAAAGTAGGAACCACCAGGGAGCGCCATGGGAAAGGTAAATGCAAATGAAAATAAAATAGAATGTTATGATTATACAGTCATTTCACAACAGAGGGTCCACCTTGTGAAGTTATGGCTATATTTGGGTGTCTTTCCTTTGGAATTCCATGATATAGACAAATAAGAATGAGAAAGAATGTGGAGAAATCAGAATTCCAAAAGTATTAAAATGCAAGACTTGAGATCAGATGCACTATCTCTTATTATGTTCTGCTACATGAGGCATATAACCCATTCGTCAGAGCAGAGATGTGCACTATGATGATTCTTTGAAGTGGCGCCATTTCTCAGCATTTCTTGGCAGTGTTTTCTACACAGTATTGAGTGACTAGCTGAATGCCCACAGCAAAATACACACAGAGGAATCACACTTTATACATTTCTCTAAACTTCAAAATGAAATACTCAATGCAGGGAAAATAAGAGAAAACAAGAGAAATAACACGACTGTTTGACTCTAAGCATATCTGCAGTCTCAGCTATCTGCAGTCTCAGCTCTCTAACTGTCTGTCCCTCAGCTTTCCTACTGTCTCTCTCCAATAGCCTAAATGGGGCTTACCTGTCTGTCTCAATAAAAGCTACATATGTAGGAGAAAATGCAAACATCTGTGCAGAAACCTTGTGAATATTACAACACAGATCAAATCAATATGTCATATGGCAAATGGCAAATCTATTCTCAAAGTAAAACCAGCAGATCTAGGAAGCTCAAGGGTTTTCGAAAATACTGCAAACTTGGTATCTACTGCAACTTAGGTATCCAAAAGAATAAAGAGTATACAACCTTCTGGGTCACCAATGAATTATGTGTTGTTAGGGTTAGGGTTTGAGGGATTATAAAACCTGGCATCCCTATGTTTTCAAATATTTAAGAATGTAAAAGCACTGATGTAAAGTAGGACATACCTGCTTAAATGAAATTAAATACATAAGCAAGATAGAAATACAATGTATACAGGTAGTTTAAGTATGAAATTCACTCTTATGCACCGACAACACTAGCTTTGTTTAAAGCCAGACTGTCCAGTACCCCTCCCCCTACCACACACAGACACACACCCACTCAGACACCAGACCCACAGATGCATATATTTACGACACAGACGCACGCACACACAGACACACACATGTACACAGACAGCCTTTTTCTCACACTTTTGGCAGAGGGCAGACAGAGGTCAGAGCCAAGCCAGACAGGAGGATAACACACACACACACACACACACACACACACACACACACACACACACACACACACACACACACACACACACACACACACACACACACACACACACACACACACACACACACACACACACACACTATAGGTACCAGGGCAGATGAGGGTTCACATTGGCTGTAACATTCCTAGCATTTTCCCCAAAGTAACCCTGATTACAACAACACACAGAGAGCACACGCACTTACATTCATACATGAACACACACGCAAAGGACAGAAAGAGATGTGGGGAAATAATAAGACTCAAAACAGCTCAGACAACATAGTTTGACCATCTAGAGATAGCCAAAGTCATTTCGTTAATATACAATATAGAAATATTGCATAGCAAAGATGATCCAGCAGCAGAGGCGATGACAGGAACACAAGCAGTGGTAGAAAGTGCATTCACTCAAATTACCTCAACTAACCACATAAACCCCTACAGCCTATACTTTGTTGACTGGGTCCAGTTTTATCAGACAGGGAATGTTAAATTATCGTGCCAAAGTCTTAACATAATATAATTCCATAGAAAACTACACAGCCAAAATGTCAGTTGTAAATTTGATGAAATTGCATTTGTTGTAAGGAGAAAAAACAAAAAACAAATGTTTGACAATTATGACCTTAATTGGCCAGAAAAGGGATTCTACGGTTCACATGGTTAACTAGGCTACACATAGGGATCATTTGTTTATTTCTATGTTCTGTCACTTGTTCATGGTTCTATTCTTATCTATAATAATTTCAGAAGAATATATATTTTTAGTGATTTCATAAACATTTATTGAGACTACCACTACCATTTTTTAAGCAAATTATTGCTTCTTTTACTTTTATTCACTTTTTATATTTAAAGCAGATACTGGCATGATACATGTATATGTTTCATGGTATTACTAATTTTACTAATTGCCACAAAACTTTGTTAGAGTAGTAAAATCAATAGGACGTTTTGTAACATTTTTATAAAATAAATCTAGAACATTTTTAAACTAAAACAGTAAAAAGTTTGATGTGTTTGTTTAAATACTAAAAGAGTAACTTTTTCATTATAGAATGTAAGTCAATGAGGAGCATATTAATAACTGGAAAATTATTATTCATAATTTATTTTTTTTCCACAAATGCACATTTGGAGTATTGCAAGGTAACTACACAACTAGTGATTAGTGCATTTTTGCACTAATCACTGCAGGAATATGATTTTATTTTGTATCCTATGGTACCTGGTACTGCCTACTAGGGCTGGTAATCAAACTATTGATTACGTTTTTGATTCATCAAATAATCTTGAATCAGTTTTATAATTTCACTTCCACTGACAGACCAACCAACTCGAGAAATAAACACATTACCTTGCACTTTACATTTTATATAATAGTTAAATAATAATATCAATTCAGTTGCCATTGACGATACAACAAAAACACATCTGACATTTGTAGCTGCTGCAAAAGCTAACAACAGCTACAAAGAAGCTGAAGTCTGGTTTTAACTTCAGATACTACAACTATACTACTCTGTGTAGCTTTGCATCTTTTGCATGTGCCAGTGTGTGAAGACAACATTAGACTTGCGTGCAGAGAGACCATCCATCCATTCATTCATCCATCCATCCATCCATCCACTCACCACAGTGTTGTGTCTGGACACAGCCGTCATGGCTGTGAGGACCCGAGGCAGGATGCATAACTCTCTTGGACCTAAATAAGGTCTTTGCCCCGACAAACGGTATCTTGTCCTCCGAAAAACAGATCTCATTCCACGACCAGAAGATCATATGCACACAC
>CM076971.1:17680051-17685051 GCA_039105355.1 Benthosema pterotum | reverse complement strand
TGTAGGAAACAAAAAAAATAAATAAAGTGATATTCCCTCATGACCCCAAACACTTCCATGTTGCATGACCTGGACAAAGCATTTCCAAGGGTCCCCAGCTGAAAATGTACAATGACAACACCCAAGAGCATTCAGCAACATTCACTTGATTCTGACTTAAAATACACGCATGCAGTGTCGCGGTTGGAGTTATATGATGCCAACGTTGCCTGTTGTGCCACAATGCACAACGCTGGCTTCATGTAATTCCAACCGTAACCCCTAAGCCTGTAACCTTGAAATGTTCACTCCTCACTTTGAAACTTTTCCTAGTTCCATGCACAATACACACCAAAAGTGATCTACACTATGTGTTTATCTTTTAAATAAGATATTTTGCAGCACAAATAACATAATCAGCCCATGTGAATGAAGTATTTTTTTTTAGTGCTGGGCCGATATTGGCGTTATCGTGCTGTCTTACCCTACTGTCCGAGTTATGCTGCTCAGTGCAATAAAGGAGATGAGAACAGGCAAAGGTGCCTCTGTGAATGCCATCTTTACCTACATCCGAACCACTTACCACTATGACCTCCTAAAGAACCGCAATCACATCAGGAAGACCCTGACAAAGCTGATAGATGAGGGCGTTGTGGATCGTGTTAAAGGACGCGGTTTAGCCGGCTCATTCAAGCTAGGAAAAATGATGATAGAAAAAGCATCAGCGTTATCTGCACTCCACAAACCAAGAGTTTGTCCCTTTTCGTGATCGGTTTCTGACCCCTCAATGTCACAACTCCTGCCACTGGTGGTGAACCAGGAAGTCAACGTTTGTTAAGTTGCTGATCATGTAAACAAGTACGTGCCACGGTTCTGGGTGAATGGAATAACATACCAAAGTTAAACATACAGTATGTAAACAATGTAGGCTACACACTATTGGAATTACTGTATGTTAAACATGGTAGATCCTCCGCTCTGTGTCTAATTTTTAGCGTGTGTTTAATTCATTGTATTAAGTTTCATGTTAGTAGGCTATGAATCATCATCCAGCCGCTGTCTCTTACTGTTTTCTCCTTTGCTTGAGTATTTCTAATAATTTCCATTTTGTTTCTACTCCACTATACAACTCAGATTGAAATATTGTACATTTACTTACTTTAACAGATTAGTTAGATTGTAGTTAGTTTATAAATTCAGATTATTATTTCCAATAATATAGTATAGCCTAAGCCATAGTATACTGTACATTTCAGCCATTTGAAAATAGCCGTAAACGAAAATACTGCAGAAAAATAATGAGTGCATAATGAGTCCACTTTTGGCACTTTTGTAATTTTTATATCAACACCTTGTACTTTTACACAAGTAGTTTTGAATTCTGGCCATTTACTTGTAACAGTGTATTTCTATGCCACAGTATTGACACTTTTACACAAGTACAAAATGCAAGCACCTTTTCACTGTATAGTGTGCAGTGTGTGTGCATAGAAACACACACACACACACACACACACACACACACACACACACACACACACACACACACACACACACACACACACACACACACACACACACACATACACAGTGGGTAAATGAGACATTATGGTTTGCTATAAATATAGGGAGAGAGAGAGACACTGGTGGCTGTGACCTATGGAACATCACTGTCTGAAACATATGAAAATCACACCTCATTATCATCCGCTTGTCTGGCCCTGTGTGTGTGTGTGTGTGTGTGTGTGTGTGTGTGTGTGTGTGTGTGTGTGTGTGTGTGTGTGTGTGCGCGTGTGATGCTCATTATAATTCTAGTCAGTGGGAGCTAGACTGTCCTTGTCGTCTCCCTCTCTAACCACTCTCTCTCTCTCTCACACACACACACACACACACACACACACACACACACACACACACACACACACACACACACACACACACACGCACACACGTCACAGTGCTTATTTGAATGTGAAAGAAAAGAGTCAGACAGAAGAGCAGAGGGCAGGTCATATGGTGCTGTGTGTGTGTGTGTGTGTGTGTGTGTGTGTGTGTGTGTGTGTGTGTGTGTGTGTGTGTGTGTGTGTGTGTGTGTGTGTGTGCGTGCGTGTGTGCGTGCGTGTGTGCATGCTTGTTTGTGTGCGTGCGTGTGTGTGACTTGTGCGACTACACCCAATTCTGACTGTTAATGATTATTGCAATGTCTAGCACCACCCTGGATCACAGCCAAAACAAACATCCATGCGTGCACACGCACACACACACAGAGACGTGCACACATCCAGACATAATGGAAACATGAAGATGATGAAATGAATGATGTTATTTGCTCAATGTGTCAACACTCATTCATTTTCCGCTCCACCATCATCATCCTCCTAAACGGTGCATTTATATAACGCCTTTATCCAAGCATTACATTCACCCAAACATTAATACACCATGGCAGCTGAAACCTGCACATCAGAGTCTGGGTTTGAACCGGGGACCTGGTGGTTACCATCCAGCCACTCTATCCCTGATCCACCGCCGCCCCATCCTCACCATCAACAGCCAAGGACACAAGGTCCAACTCTGGCAGAGGTTTTCAACCAGTGGTCCGGGGACCACCAGTGGCCCCTGAGAGGATTCCAGGTGGTCCCCAGCTAAATGATGGGACAGTTGGTACCCAAATGGACTCTTATAGATCTGTAACTCTTGAGAGTATAAAATGAAACCAAATGGACGCTTACGGGTCCATTTGGTTTAATTTTACACTCTCAAGACTTGAATTATATTTAAACATCTGAATTACTTCATTCTCACAAATCTGCACAATTAGAAAATGTAGAAGAATTGTTATTTTGACCAACGTTTTTGCTAGTTTATTTCTCCTAAATTGTCGACTTAGTTTTGGCTCCGAGAGACTAAACTCGACATCAAATGGTGGTCAATGGTGGCTAAAATGCAGAACAGATAGTGGGCCCTGGTATGAAAATGGTTGAAAACCACTGCTCCATGGGAATGTACCCAGCAGTGACCTCCCCATTAGGAAACATCCTTTTAAACCACTGTATCGTCTAGATGTACAAACACAGGAAGACAGAATGACACAAACGTCCTGTTCATGGCCTGCTGGTGTGTAAGCAGAGCCACAGCTGAGGGTCTGGCAGTGTTGCCAACTGCCAGACTCCAAAATGCACTAGTGGCACTTCCAAAATGCACTAGAATGTGCTAGATATATAGATCAAAATTACCATTAATCTAGTTGTGTAAACTAATTCACATGATGAATATTTGAATATTTGTAAAAATGAAACCCAATGGACCCGCAAGGGTCCATTTGGTTAGTTGCATAGCGGAGTTGTGCGTACTCTAAAAAAATAGTTGATGTACAAGCTCACAACTGTGATATGTTTTGAGCTTGTAGCTCAAGTGGCTGGAAGCCAAACCCAAGGTTGCCAGTTCAAACCAGGGCTCCCCCAGAGTTAGTGTCGAAGTGTCCTTGAGCAAGACACACAGTTGAGGGCGAAGTGTGAGGGCAAGAAAGACACCCTAAAATGTTGAGTGAGTGAGTTAGTGGGCATGTGTGTGCATGTTTCACTATGTCTATACATGTGTTTGTCATATACCTGTGTATCCATACATGCGATGGCAATAATTATGTATATGATGTGCATTCCTGTGTGTGTGTGTGTGTGTGTGTGTGTGTGTGTGTGTGTGTGTGTGTGTGTGTGTGGGGGGGGGGGGGGCATTCTCTTCCTATCCAAACAGTGTTTTTCTGCCAAACCAAAAACCGGCTTGACAGGAACTCTCTCTCTCTCTCTCACACACACACACACACACACACACACACACACACACACACACACACACACACACACACACACACACACACACGCGCGCGCGCACGTGCGCACACACACATACACACACACGCACACACAGACATAACACTATCTGTGTCGTGTGTGTGTGTGTGTGTGTGTGTGTGTGTGTGTGTGTGTGTGTGTGTGTGTGTGCGTGCGTGCCTGTTAAAATGACTTGAACCTTACCACCATCTGCACATGTGTGCAACTCTGTGTGAATGCACAGACGCGCAGAATTGTTAGGGCATGATTCCAAAGTTAAGTTGAGGATTACTGTCACACATGTAATTGCGATTAAGGATTTAACTGCCTTTCTGTGGTTGAACATTATTGGGACATCATGAATAGGCCTACAAATTATATTTCTGTTTGGCCTTTAGGCTTAAAAAAAAGAAGATACACTCAGAATACAAGCTGCCATTTTCACAATTTTTAAAAATGTTTGACAATTTGAAATGATTGGAAATGATTATTATGATTATCATATACGATTGAGCAAGGAATTATTGCAATTATGAACTCAAATGGAACTGTAATGGACTGGTCCATTTGGTTGAATTTGTACACTTTCCGGGTTAAATTATACCACTCAGGATGCGCCAGTGAATAAGTTACAGTTGAAGCTAAGCACATACCCTTAACGTGGAACTACATGTTGTTTTGTGTGTGTGTGTGTGTGTGTGTGTGTGTGTGTGTGTGTGTGTGTGTGTGTGTGTGTGTGTGTGTGTGTGTGTGTGTGTGTGTGTGTGTGCGTGCGTGCACATGCATGTGCGTGCGTTTCAGACAAAACACACGTCGGCAGGGACCCAGACAGGATCAACGTGACAAAGACCTGCAAATGAGGCAGAACGAGGTACAAACAACAGAGAGAGAGAGAGAGAGAGAGAGAGAGAGAGAGAGAGAGAGAGAGAGAGAGAGAGAGAGAGAGAGAGAGAGAGAGAGAGAGAGAGAGAGAGAGAGAGGGGGGGGGGGGTGCTGTGTGTAAGTGTGCCTGTCTGGGTGAATATGTAATACAGACACAGTATGTGTTCTTAATGTGTGTAAATATTATCATTTATCACTGTGTGTGCGTGCGTGAGAGCGATGCATGCGTGCATGATGTGTGTGTCACTATGACAGTGGTGTCTGTGTTTGTCACTGTGTGTGCTTGTGGAACGCACACCAAACCAGACA
>CM076971.1:17512551-17675051 GCA_039105355.1 Benthosema pterotum | reverse complement strand
ACCCGGCCCTATTGATTAGGATAGATTTTCGGCCCTACCCGGCCCTAAATGTCGGGTCGGGCCTGTTCGGGTTCGGTCCTGGTCGGGTTCGGGCAGAGTTTGAGAACTCTAGTTCCAGGTGGTCCCCAGCTAAATGATGGAAAGTTGGTTAACCAGGTGTAACTCTGAGTGTAAAATGAAACCAAATGGATACTTGCAGCTTCATTTTACACTCTCAAGAGTTAAAATATTCATCATCTGAATTAGCTCAAGTCTACACAACTAGAGAATGTAGAAGGGTCATTTTGATCTGTATGTTTGCCACAGTTCCTTAAATCTTTAGTTTTGGGTCTGTGAGGCTAAAATGTCAGCAAATGGTGGTCCATGGCTACAATTCAGAATAAACAGTGGGCCCTGGTATCAAAAAGGTTGAAAACCACTGTTGTACAACATTGGAATTGTACAGTCGCATCTAAAAAAAAAAAAAAACAGTACACAAAGCTGTGTGTACAGTGAACTGTGCTCTTATTGTAATTCTACACTGTAGAAGAGTATTCTATTCTAGAATCCACAGAATGAAAGACACTAGAGTTCTTATGCCACGTTCAGGTGTTTAGAGAAAATGTCTTCTCATTAAAAATGTAAATAAACATGATACAGTAGCAATCATTTTATAGAAATGAATTTAAAAACAAATGTCAAAAATCAATTTTATTAACACAAACTATGAATAACATAAGTAAACAAATTGTATATGTTTCTCGCTCAATAACAAAGCATGCCCTAGAATGGTGATAGTTGAAGCACTGGGTCTTGGCTTCCAAGGGAGCAAGGGACTGTAGGATGATGGACACCAACAATTTCCTGTTCTGGTCGTCTGAAGTAGCTGTACGTGTTTTTCTGGACTGTGAACAGGTCTTCGTGGTCCCTCCTATGCTCTGTGAAGCTCTTGTTGTCATCTGCGGTGCCTAAAAACATAGTAAAAATATAAAAATACTGTTCATGTTACATATACCATATGCATGTAATACTGTACATATTCATCTATAGCCATGGCTATGGTCATGTAGACCGGTGGTTTTCAACCTTTTTCATACCAGGGCCCATTATTTATTCTGCATTTTAGCCACAGACCACCATTTGATGTTGAGTTTAGTCTCCTGGACCCAAAACCAATAATTTTCAAACTTGTGTCCACAATTTAGAAGATAACTGGCAAAATGTTGGTCAAAATAACAATTCTTCTACATTTTCTAAATGTGTACATTATTGAAAGTTTAGTAATTCAGGTGTTTAAATATACTAGCGTAAAATGATAATGATACCAAATGGACCCGTAATGATCGCAAGAGTTACAGATCTATGAGGGTCCATTTGGCTAGTAACTGTCCATCATTTATCTGGGGACCATCTGGAATACTCCCAGGGACCACTGGTGGTCCCCGTACCACTGGTTTTAAAACCACTGATGTAGACCCTTCTTAGAAGTGCTTCCCTTTTTTTTCCCCCACGTCAAAGACCCCCAAAATTATAGCATTAGCCTGCAGACCCACTCTTGAAAGATATGTCGGGGACCCCTTGAGAAAAGGTTTTTACAGTTCTAGCAGAGATCTTGAACATGTATAAAGCAGGCCCTCCATTAGCCCCGTTCATGACACTCATCTCGCTGGCGATGCTAACTACAGCTACGAGGAGAGAGCTGTAGCTCTCCTCGTAGCTGTACGCTGTAGTCAGCATTGCCAGCGAGATGAGTGTCACGAACGGGCTAGCCCTCCATGTAACTATCATTTAGCTGGGTAAACTCTCAGGGACCCCTTGGGGTCCTCGGACCTTATAATTTTTTGTCATCAGTATCAAAAATAACGGTTATCTTAACAGCAGCAACCCCCCTCCACACACACACACACACACAACACACACACACACACACAACACACACACACACACACACACACACACACACACACACACACACACACACACACACGCGCGCGCGCGACAGTACCCACTGTTTTAAACTATTTCGTGACATGTACAACAATATATACATCGCACAACGACGCTTTGGCGACGTTTATTTAACCACAACTCGGAGAAAGGCAAGGGGGAGGACAACAACCTGTTGTGCCGACAACAGGTTGTTGTGTTGGGCTGAATAACAACACCAATGGCCGCTGTTTACACTGCTCTCTCCGAGAACCTCGACTCGACAGACGTTTTTTAATTTAGCTCTGTCATGGTATATAATACCACATATGGCGCTTAAACAACTAAATACGATGTTAAACATATTAAAAGCACATTCCGTGGTACAATAACACTTTTAAAGAGGCTTAAAACGTACCGTTTTCTCCAACGTGCTGAGCTGCTTCAGCAGGATGAGTAGAAGACCGGAGCAGTGCCAAAAGTGTTGTCGGCAACTACACTTGAGGGAAGCGGCAGGATTAGTGCGCAGGGGAAGTGTAGTGCTCAAGACTGCGTGATGCGGTCTGTGAAATGGATTCGCACTTCGTCGCGGAACAGTGACGTCACAGCCCTGAAATGCGCACTTAGAAGTGTACGCACCCTAAATTGGGAAAGGGCTACTATCTCTGTCTTACGCAGGCAGGCAGACAGACAGAACTGACCTCTCTGTCTCACACTCATTAAGGGGACAATGTGGATGATGTCAATTCTGTGTCTCATATGCAGATCTTATGCAGAGTGCACATGCACATCCACACACACACACACACGCACACACACACACACACACACACACACACACACGCACACACACACACACACGACCCCAAGTGACTGTGACCTTGACCCTAACGACACATGAATCTGAATCTACATATGTGCATTATCATTGTGTGTGTGTGTGTGTGTGTGTGTGTGTGTGTGTGTGTGTGTGCGTGCGTGCGTGCGTGCGTGTGTGTGTGTGGAGCAGACTATGAAACAAAGGAAGCAGCTGAGAGGAGAGCAGTGGAGAGGAGAGACATAAACATCCTGTGTTAAGTTCTCTGCCAAGTATTTTAAAATCTCCTTAACACTGGTCTCCCCAGCAGCCTCCATACCATATGTTCTGTTCTGTGTATGAGCAACATATTCTATCGAGTTTCGAATCACAGACGTCTGCACTCTGCAGGTGCCCTTTGAGAATGGTTTTGAATGAGTCAAGGGATTCACTTGTCTTAATGACTGTTGGTAGGGTGTTATACATTTTGGTGGCATAGGAGTGAAAGGAATTAAGTCCCTTGTTTGTGCCAAATCTGGGTTGCATGTGGTTTGTAACTAGGACTGGATATTAAGGAAGTTATTTGGACAGGTACATGGGTATTTTGGTAGTGTATCGAATCTTGCGGACCAGGACCCATTGCAAGTTGTTGTAGTCCATCATCAACCCTAAGTCAACCCAGTCTGTCAAAGTGGGCAGGGGTGAGGAAGGTTTGGGGATTAAGGCCAAGTAACAGGAGGGGGGGTTACAGAAAACAGAGTGAACATATAGCAACAGTTCTTGCAGCTTTCTTATTTAGTAGTGCTGAAGCCATTGCTGAAATCACTGCCCAAGTGACATCACTCAAGGGACTTTTCTGGGACTTATGTGTTATGTTACGCTTCCGGAAGCTTGGCAGAGAATCTTGGGGAAATTGTACCTTCAAATGAGACCTGTGCCTCATAGCCGGAAAGGGCGTCTACATTTATGTCTATGCAGATTGTTATTGTTATTATTTTTTCTTTCCTATTGTGACTCTGTAACTCTTGAGATTGTGAAATGTAACCGAGTCCATTTGGTCTCATTTTACGCTGTCAAGACTTATATTTAAATATCTGAATTACCTAATTTTCAAGAATCTACACATTTAGAAAATGTAGAATTGCTATTTTGACGAACATTTTGCCGGTTATTTCTTCTAAATTATTCTGATAGACTAATCAAACATCAAATCGTGGTCGTCTGTGGCTAAAATGCAGAATAAATAGTGGGCCCTGGTATAAAAATACACTGCTCTAGCACATTCTAGTGCATTTTGGAAGTGACACTAGTGCATTTTGGATTTAGACATAGGGTTGGTAGTGTTTGGCAGTGTTTGGCATGTGATCTAATACGTACCGGAGACATGCACAATTGCACATCGCACACAAAAAACTCATGCAAACATGTGCACACATTGTTCAGACATCCAGACAGTGAGGTTTACATAATAAGGCTAGAAGCCCCACCAGAAAACACTATCATTTAATTTCCATGATTCACTGAGGGAAGAGGGAGAGACAGAGACACCGAGAGAGAGAGTTTTTCAAACATTACTAAATATTAACTAGCCCAACAATGACCCCCCCACCATCCCCCCCCCCCCCCCCCCCCCCCCCCCGTCCCCCCCCCACCACCACCACCCCGATTGAGGGAGTGGGGTGTGTGTGTGCGCGCGGTAAGAAATGTACAGTGAAACTAAGCTGATTGTGGCAAATCATTATACAGTATATAAACTAATACAACCATGACTTCATCTCACACCCATCCACACTCACCCACACCCACACACAGACACACACACTTCTGAGAGACGAGACGGACCCTACATATGACATCACCATTAGTCAGACAGCAGCTGTGTGTGTGTGTGCTGCATGTGTGCGTGTGCATGTGTGTGTATCAGGTATAAGAGTAACCCTACAATTACAGCCTCACAAAACTGATGGAAGGAGAAAGAAAGAAATGGAGAGAGAGAGCGAGAGAGAGAGAGAGCTAGAGAGGGAGAGGAGAGAGAGAGAGAGAGGGAGAGAGAGAGGGAGAGAGATGGGAGAGAGAGAGGAGGGGGAAGAGAGAAGGGGAATGAAAATAGGGAGGTAGTGTTAGATAAATGTGTTTGACTTCATTGTCACTCTCAACCTTAACTTCACATAATTGGTCCTCACTAATGCTCATAATAAGAAGACACCATTTATCGCTGTCTGTCTCGAGTCCAATTGCAGGCTTTCTATTCCTAGACAATTGGAAGCCATTGTTATATAGCCATGTTAATTTAAAACCAAAACTAAATACAAATAATTGAAGCTTGCCGAATGAGGACTTCTGAAATGTCCACAATCCACATACCGAGGTGAACAAAATGGTATAATTTTATCATGGTACGATTTTATCTTCATGTTATATAAAGATAGGCTGAAAATGAGTGAGTGAGTCGTCCTGTAAAGTAATGACTCGCCTATCGTGCAGTACTGCATCACATGGTGCACTACTGAGTCTGACTCACATAATGTAATACTGAATCACATAATACAGTACTGAATCACATGAGCTACTGGCGCACATAAGGCAATACTGACTCACACAATGCAGTACTGACTCAAATAATGCAGAACTGAATCACACAATGCAGTACTGACTCACATAATGCAGAACTGAATCACACAATGCAGTACTGACTCACATAATGCAGAACTGAATCACACAATGCAGTACTGACTCACATAATGTAGTACTGACTCACATAATGTACTGACTCACATAATGAAGTATATGCATAAAACAACCAGCCAATCGTATTTTGAGGGATGACTGACGGTCGACAGTCGACAACTGCAAACCAATTGCTTCGCTTCAGGCAGCAGTGGCTCAGCGGATGGTAACCGCAAGGTTGCTGGTTGAAACCCGGGCTCTCCCAGAGTTAGTGTCGATGTGTACCTGCATGGTTTCTTCCACCATTGGTGTATGAATGGCTGGATGGGCTCCACAATCTATGTAAATGCACCATTTACCATTTTCACCATATACTTGCACTCGCTCACTCTGCTCGCGCATCACATAATGCCGTACTGACTCACATAACCCAAAATTGTATGAGATGGCGCAGTACTGACTCATATGGTACAGCAGTACTGACTCATATGGTACAGCAGTACTGACTCATATGGTACAGCAGTACTGACTAATATGGTGCAGCAGTACTGGCTCATATGACACAGCAGTACTGACTAATATGGTACAGCAGTACTGACTCATATGGTACAGCAGTACTGACTCATATGGTACAGCAGTACTGAGTGACTAATATGGTGCAGCAGTACTGACTCATATGATACAGCAGTACTGACTAATATGGTACAGCAGTACTGACTTATATGGTGCAGCAGTACTGACTCATATGGTGCAGCAGTACTGACTCATATGGTACAGCAATGCTGAGTGACTTATATGGTGCAGCAGTACTGACTCATATGGTGCAGCAGTACTGACTCATATGGTACAGCAATGCTGAGTGACTCATATGGTGCAGCAGTACTGACTCATATGGTGCAGCAGTACTGACTCATATGGTACAGCAGTACTGACTCATATGGTACAGCAGTACTGACTCATATGGTGCAGCAATACTGACTCATATGGTGCAGCAATACTGACTCATATGGTGCAGGATACTGACTCATATGATGCAGCATACTGACTCATATGCGGTGCAGTACTGACTGATTTTCACGGAAGGTGTTTGAAATTCTGTTCTATTCTTACATTGAGTTGGCTCATATAACAGCCAGTATCTCTCCCTCTCTCTCATATTAATTTGTCTTTATCACCCCCTCCCCTGTCTTTCTCTCTCTCTCACTATAATCCGTTCTCCAGACAAAATATAAATAAGCAGACACACAAATACAGAGGAGAGGTCTGTATACCTCGCCTCTGCTCTCCTTTTATCTCCTCCTCTCCTCATTTCTCCTTTGATCCTCTCAGTTCTGCTCTCATCTCCTCTCCCCTCCCCTCCTCTCATTTCCTCTCTCCTCTTCTCAAAATGTTTCCCTATTCCATTTGTTATCCTCTCCTCTCATTCTACTTTCACAACTCCAGAAACATCCCTGCAACAGGGGCGGGATACTTATGGATTTTTAATGGTAGGATATGATCACGGCTTCATGATTAATGAACTACTCGTTACACATTACACGAGGGGACAGGGTTGGTTGTTTCTCCAGTGAATCCGACACAATGCCAATTCAGCAGTAGGAATTGTGTACAAAGGTTGTAATGGAAAAAGTATTAAATTAATTCACAAGTGCCTATTGAGCCTTATAGCAGAGTATTAAACCTATAACTGTATAGTGCCTCCCATTACCTCACTCTGTAACACACTTAAAGGCAAGACCTGTTAAATACATTTTAATTCATAATGCTCTCACAAAGCTTCATAACACTTGTTATAGATGTTTATTAACTAGCCCCAACTCATAACAAAGGCGTGACTAAGTATTGGTCGGGCTCTCTCTCAATTTATTCCACCATTTCTCTGCCTCTCTCTCTCTCTCTCTCTCTCTCTCTCTCTCTCTCTCTCTCTCTCTCTCTCCATCCGCCACTCCTGTCATCTGTTTCTCTCATGTATCTACCAGACTAAACATCATGTCTTTTCTCCAACAGAAAGGAACTCTGTGTGTGTGTGTGTGTGTGTGTGTGTGTGTGTGTGTGTGTGTGTGTGTGTGTGTGTGTGTGTGTGTGAGTGTGTGTGTGTGTGTGTGTGTGTGTGTGTGTGTGTGTGGTGTGT
Organism: Benthosema pterotum; assembly: GCA_039105355.1. Taxonomy (NCBI): domain Eukaryota; kingdom Metazoa; phylum Chordata; class Actinopteri; order Myctophiformes; family Myctophidae; genus Benthosema; species Benthosema pterotum. The sequence goes on along the minus strand of CM076971.1, from coordinate 17,667,552 downwards.
GTGTGTGTGTGTGTGTGTGTGTGTGTGTGCGTGCGCATGTGTGTGTGTGTGTGTGTGTGTGTGTGTGTGTTTTCCATCTGCCTGTTCCTTGTTTCTTGCCAAACGTGTCCTTCTGTTCCTTGCCAATTTAATTTGATTGTTAATAATTAATTAATTAGCAAATTAATAACAGCAGCAACAACAGCACAGCAGCACTGAAAACAATATTTAGATGTTTAAGCAAATATTTGTAGGTTGTCAGTCATATAAACCAGCGGGACCCCCCCCCCCCCCCCCCCCCCCCCCCCCAAAAAAAAGGGGGTAACAGTGAATAACACATGATCCTTGTCACTGTTATTAACAATATATATATATTTTTTTGTGCCAATAAATGAATTAATTAGTCCTAAACTATCATGATGATGCTTAGTTATTGTTGATGATTATTATTTTTCAAATCCTGCTGAAAGGCAGGTGCGCTTCGCTGGGAAAAAAATTGCTCTGGTGTAGGGGGGGGGGCACTTTGCTAGAGGCGGCCCAGGGGCCCATCATTTCTAGATCCGTCTATGGCAGCCACAGTTCGTTGGGATCTTCAACTTCGGTTGGTTGTTGATAGACCACTATGGTCTATCAACAAATGTTCTCTGTGTTCGTGTCAAGGTGCGAGTTTGTTCATACTGTATGTGTAAATATAATAAAAAGTAGAGAAACGCTTCCCATTAAAAAAGGCTATATCCACATTTTCTGCAAAGATATTATGTCTTTGCTATAATTACTGTATCATTTCTTTTTAAATAATTGAATCTCATTGGCCTAATAAAGCAAAATCATCCTTGTGCCGTCAACCATGCGTCGTATCGCTGTTAAATGTGTTCGTTAAACCAATATTTAGTCTTTCTGGTGTTCCATTTGATATCCTTCTATCACAGGTTCTAACACACGCGCGCACGCACGCACACGCGCAGGCACTACAGCAGCCAGCAGGGATCCCCCGTGGTGCATGCGCGTGCACGCTGCGAGCACGCACACGCCTCAGGCAGACAGACGGAGACGGGTAGACGTCTGGCTTCAAACCAAAATGACGGAACGATAACAAACGTACTTCACCTCTAAAACAAATATAGGCATGCCGTCAAAACGTCTCACTTCCAAGTTCCAACAACCCAACGATAACTTTAGGATCCATTCCACGGTCAGTCTCAGCGCGATGCCCTCCGGGCGGGGTTTGACGTCTTTTCGAGCATTTTTTTTTTTGTATGTGCTGAAATTAGCATTATATGAACCATTATTCTTCTACATTCTCTAGTTGTGTAGACTTGGGCTAATTCAGGTGATGAATATTTTAACCCTTGAGAGTGTAAAAATGAAACCAAATGGACCCGCAAGGGTCCATTTGGTTTCATTTTTACGCTCTCAAAGAGTTACATCTGCCTGGTTAACCAATTTTCCACCATTTAGCTGGGGACCACCTGGAACTCTCTCAAGGACCACTGGTGGTCCTTTCATTGGGTGGGCAGGATGCACGTTTGGGTGGGCTCTGCCCACCCCTGCCCCCCTCTAGATCCAGCCCTGCTACAAATGGAACCAAGCGCATCCGTATTAAACGGCCCATTTGTGCCATCTATCTGACTGACTAGTAATTCACGAAAAAACAAACAGTAAACACAGACAAACACAACAGTAACTAAACGGAAACAAAACGTAAAACGGAGCTGAACGTTCTCTCCACATAGCAGTGTAGTGCAACTTAAAGGGGAACTCCATCCATCTCCAACATTTCACTAGGATATGTCATTAATATACAGTACATTTTTCAGATGCTGTGTGGACATAATACAAAAAAGTCCCCCTATTCTGTGTGTCCTAGAAATGGAGGTCTGAAAAAAATCTTGATGACTTCAATATGTGCATGGAATTCCCCTTTTAATGAGGACGTGTTATTATAAACCAGTGGGTTTTCAACCAGTGGTCCGAGGAGCACCAGCTAGTGGTCCTTGAGAGGATTTCAGGTGGTCCCCAGATGGACAGTTGGTACCCAAAAGCACCCTTAGCCTATAGTTCTGTAACTCTTGAGAGTATACTGTAAAATGAAAACAAATGGGCCAATTTTACATTGCATTTTACGCTCTCAAGCGTTAAATTATAGGCTATTTAAACTTAATCTGAATTACCAAAGGGGAATTCCACCCATTTACAAACTTTTCCTGAGAGGATACAAATGTGAACCAAATGGACCCTAGCGGGTCCATTTGGTTTCATTTGTACCCACTCAGGAAAAAGGGGTCTGAAAGAAAAATCATTAACATGGTGAAATACATCTTGATTATGTCATCTTGTGTAGCCTATTTCACCATGTTAATGATTTTTCAGACCTCCATTTTTAGGAAATACAGAATTGGGGGAACTTTTTTTTATCATGTCCACACAACATCTCTAAGATATATTAATGACATTAAAATGTTGAAAATGGGTGGAGTTCCCCTTTAATTTTCAAGAATCTACACATGTAGAAATGTAGATGAATTGTTATTTTGACCAACGTTTTGCCAATTTATCTCTTTTCAAGTGTGTAGACACACTTGAAAAGAGATTAAACTCAACATCAACTGGTAGTCCTCCGTGGCTAAAATGCAAAATAAATAGTGAGCCCTGGTATGAAAAAGGGTGGAAAAACCCCTGTTATAAACTTACAGATCTCCATGCTTTGGAGAGACGTGGAGCGCTTGCAGTTACAAGTGCAGGAGACATTGGTCTGCGGAGGAGATGAAGAGCTGCTGGTGCTGCTGGTGGCGTTTACAACACCCATCAAGTTGAAGAACATCTACAGAATGGCCGGGGGAATGGAATAAAAACTAAAAAAACAAAACATGAAAAAACACAGCAACACGTCGCCGAGGGAGGGAGGAAAATACAGCCCGTCTCCCTCCCCTTTACGGTCAATTTGTACTCGTCTTTTCCACTTTCCAGTCCGCTTTTTTATTTAGATTATAGGCTAGTGTTTTTTCCCCTCTTGTTCCTTCCCGGTCGTCCTGTTTTGCTTTCTTTCTTGAAAAAGACACCTCTCTCTTGTCAAAGAAAGATAAAAAATCACGCCGAGAAAATGACTGTCAGTTTTTATAGAAGTCTAGAACTACAGAAGTCTGGTTGGTGGTCGGTAACGTCGGTCAGTTGGTTGGTTGGTTGGTGGGGGTCCCCCTGGCTGGTCCGTCCGGATTGCTGTTATTGCCGTCTCGTTTTGGGGGTCCCTCTCTCTCCCGGGTCCGTTTTCCTGGGAAGGGAGGAGAGGGGGGTCATGGATCGCTATGAAACTATAAAGTCATGTCAGATATAGCCTAGGTCCGTTTTGTTGCGCTATCTGTGGTGGAAACAGTTCCTCCGCGTCGACACGGAGAACGAGACGCTCTGCTGCTGCTCTCTAGCTAGACTTTTCAACCGTCAAGAACTGCTGACGGCCGTCTGGCTGCCGTCTGAGCCCCCCCCCCCCTCTCTCTCCCTCTCTCCCCCCTCTCTCGCTGTCTGTCCAGTGTTGCCAACTGCCAAAATCCAAAATGCACTAGTGGCACTTCCAAAACGCACTAGAATGCGCTAGATGCTGCAGGGAAGCACTACAGACGGAAGCACACAACTAGAGAATGTAATGCCCATTCATCTTCTACATTCTCTAGTTGTGTAGACTTGGGCTAACAGACATGATAAATGTGTAAAAATGAAACCAAATGGGCCCGCAAGGGTCCATTTTACGCTCTCAAAGAGTTACATCTGGTTAACCAGCTGACTGTCCATCAATTAGCCTGGGGACCACTGTCATAGGAGGAACAATGGTGATTGGTGAAAAATGAGGGTTTTATCTCTGGCACCTGTCAATCATTTTCGCCCCAACTCACCAGCCAAAAAAGCACTAGATTTTCCGCCATGAGTTTTTCACTAATTTTGGCACTAGGGAGGTCTAAGAAAAAAAGCTAAATATAGCGGCAAATGCGCCAGGTTGGCAACACTGACCCCCCCCCCCCCCCCCCCCCCCCCCCCCTCTCTCTCTCTCATTCAAGTCCAAGTCGTCGGATCAGTCAGTCGCAGGAATTGGGTAACAGGAGTTCAACCCCCCACCCCCACCCACCACATCACTGACATGGGAACGGTCTGGCCGTTAACTTTCCTATTTGCACCGGCCAAAGGAAACCGGTCCCAGATCAGTGTCTGGGAGCGAGAACTAGAGAGAGCCTTACACCCTGGGGGCGGGGCCAGAGACCCAGACACCATGACGTCAGTGCCACACTGACTTGAGCAGACGGGTGATTGACAGGCCCCAGGGACCAATGGAGGTACAGGGGACGTTGTAAACCAAAGACCTGTGCCAACTTTTTTTTAATGAGGTGTGCCAGCTACTTTTTATACAGAGCACACTGGCCTTGCCTGGCAGAGGGCATTCATCTGGGTTAGACTTAAACAAAAATCCTTAAAATTAAGTTCCTTTACATTGAAGATCATAACATTTATGACATATTAGTAAGAGGTTAACAGATTAGGAGGAATACAGATATAGGCCCAAGCATTTGTTGTTGCTCCAAGGTTATCCAAGTGACAGGCAATAATACTTTTATCATGCAGCAAACCTGACAATGTCTGATTAAAAACTGCATTGAGGCTGAAAAGTAATTAAGGTTCTGGTGTGAGCAGAGAGTGGTGGAAAGTAACTGTTAAAGTAGCCTTAACCTACAGAGATAACTGAGATCCAAATATTGTACTTCTACTCCACTCAAAAGATTATTATACATTTGAAAACTTGAAATCCCTACTTTTTCCACCACTGGCAGCCATGGCTCCTGTTCTCTCCTGAATTTCACTTCCTCATTTTATGCTTCACCTAGGGCCTATAACCTTCATAACGTATAACCTACATTGTTTTCTACTGAAAATAGCGGTTGTGGAGATCTATTTTTGTATTTCGTTGTTAAAAACAATTAAACAATCTAGTGTGTGAGAGCAGAAGATAATGGTTATGATGGCATACAGTAATTGGCAGCCTATTTATTGATGATGTAGATAAAAAAAAAGCCCACAAACAGATGAAAATGGGGAAAGTATATTGGAGGGCGGTGCAGAGTTTTGTAAACAGTCACATTGCATTGTTATAACAGGGCATAGGACTTTTTTCTGTCCTATGTTTTAAACAAATACTGTCATTTGCCTCTTCAGGACATGTGACATTTTTCTCAAGATTATGTGGAGAAACAAAATATAGCTGGTCTGTTTACAATTTGGTCATTAAAGTGTTCATGGTCACTGCAACCATCTCAAGATTCAGAGGACACAATGTGTGAGAGACAAAGACAGGGGTAGTCTGAGGGAAAAAATATTATGATTGTTTTACTTAGCCTACTATCCCAACAGCCTACATTTGTACATTTACTCCAAGTACATGCATGGGTAAAATTCAGGCCTTCTTCTGTAACAGTTGTACTTTTCTGCATTGCATTAGCCTACTGAAATTAAGTCATACACTCCATGCACTTGATGCGCGCGCGCACGCACGCACACACACGCACACGCGCACGCGCGCACACGCGCGCACACACACACACCACACACACACACACACACACACACACACACACACACACACACACACACACACACACACACACACACACACACACACACACACAGTGAGCTGTGTAAACCCCAGGGACTCTCCTGCCCCCTGCTGGTTATATGACATTAGCACAATCGAAAGTGTGTGTGTGTGTGTGTGTGTGTGTGTGTGTGTGTGTGTGTGTGTGTGTGTGTGTGTGTGTGTGTGTGTGTGTGTGTGTGTGTGTGTGTGTGTGTGTGCGTGCGTGCGTGCGTGCGTGCGTGCGTGCGTGCGTTCGTGCGTGCGTGCGTGCGTGTGTGGACAGTGCCGTATTGTCTTCTTCTGACCCATACATCACAGGTGCCGATGGTAAACTGAGTCATGGCCTGTCTCTGTAAACTCTTCTGGGCTATGTCTTATTAGTTTCATTCTTTGACTCTCTCAGACTTCAGGAATCCAGGACTTTGATCTTGACTGCTGAGAAGCCTACAATTGCCTTTACTTTTACTGTCTGGCTAGGCTTATACAAGTCAAAGTCATACAATTACTCACACACATTACCACAGCGAAATCTGTTCCCCGCATTTGATCCATCATCTCTTGGAGCATTGAGCTGCACTGTGTGCCAGGCTAGGGGAATCATTGACCACAATAGCCCACATAATATAGGCTACAGACATCATAGCCTAACCAATGAACATATTATTATATATTTATCAGTATAATTTTCAGCTCCATAATTACTCAACATTTACATAACGTCGCCTCTGTACATCTCAAACTCAGTATAGGCTACAGAGGGTCTAGATTACAATATGGAATTAGGCTACCTGCCTTTTACTGTAGGCCTGTATATGCTGGAGTAGGCCTATAACCAAAACCATATTTTCTTATATGGTTGCCTTAATTGCACCTGCCTATTATGATTATTATTATTTGCTTTTTTGTGAAATACATCTATTGTTTCTTTTCACATGTTCTTAATTCTCATTTGTATGTTTGTTAATTTATATCTATACAGTAGCCTATCTATATTTGTGACACACGCACACACGCAGTGGGTGGGATTGTAACTTGTATCTATGACTCTGAATTACAGTAGCTTTACAGTGGAAGTCTGTCTGCAAACTGACTCACAGCCAGGGATGGATGGTAGGTGAGGTCACTGCTGCTGTCTCCAATCTGTCTCCGTCTCTGTGCGTGTGTGTCACACGCTGCACACTCACACAGAAGCAGAGACTGTGTGTGTGTGTGTGTGTGTGTGTGTGTGTGTGTGTGTGTGTGTGTGTGTGTGTGTGTGTGTGTGTGTGTGTGTGTGTGTGTGTGTGTGTGTGTGTGTGTGTGTGGTGTAACCAATTAACCAGTTAACTAATTAATTACCAATCAACCAACCAAATAAACCATTACATCAGTATGTGTAATTCCAGTAACCAGCCAGCTGATGGCAGATTTGGCTTAGTTTTGTGCAAACGCCTCTCAGTCCAGTCTCGGGCTGCACCAAATAGGGACTGCTGCACACTACACAATTATGTTTACTGACATGGGCACATGAGGTTTAAACATATTTATTTTCTTGAAGGCACATCATAGCATTATAGAATGAATGAATGCAAGAATGAGACATCAGAGACACCTAGGCCTACTTCACACAAATTACACAAGGTGAGTTTGAGACGAATGACAAACAAACTCCCATATAGGCTACCTATTGTGAGAAATACAACAATGCGCAAACACAGTAGCAAGATGTGTTAACTGTTTTGACAAAAGAAGATTGGCCAATGGAATGCAACCACCACGACTACTGTCTGTGCTATATGTAGATTCTAGACCATGCCCATATAAACAGAGCTTCTACATTTTAAAGTTACAGATGTTAAATATGATTTTTTTTTCTATGCATATTCTTGAGGACGAATATTGTAATTTGTTCTGAAAATAGAAAAAAATGGATATCATCTATGCCCTGTTTAAATGCAAATGCAATAATGTGACTGAACTGTTTACAAAACTCTGTACCCCCTCCAACTGTTTTAATTAACTGTATTATTATAACAGTAACAGTAAAGCTAGAGGGAGACAGAGAGGCAGAGAGTACTAAAGCTGCAGAGGGAGACAGAGGTTAAAGTGATTTAATTTTATTCAAATAATGTTATTTTATTCTTTCTTGGCTAATCCTCCCTACTCTAGAATGTGGTGACCAAATAAGGAGTCCCCCCTGTCCCCAGTGAGCCCCTGGGTCAAAAAATAGTTTCTCTAGTTTCAGTTTGGGCTTTGGGATAAAAGCCTTTCGTCCAATCAGGATGAGAGGAGGCCTTCCTCAAATTAGGATGGAGTGGGGTGGGCCTTGGTGTACTGTATATGCTGTTGGCCTGTTGCACTTCCCCTCAGTTTAGAGTTTGTGCATGTGCACATCCTGCTTCCAGACGATACCAGAGGGATACCCATATCACTTGCTGTATCTTTAAAGGACAATTTCACACCAAAAGATTTTTTTATTTATTTAATTTGCAGTTATTTTCTTTTTAAAAAGTGGTCCAGGTGTTATTTTGTGAAAACACACCTTAATGGCTGTTTCCCATACCCCAAAAATAAACTTAAAATGTGGCTAAAGGGTCTTGTTCAAGTTCACTTATATACATCGCTCCAAAATGCATTTTTTTGCTGTGCTATAGCCTATATATTGTCTTTCCAGTTTCCACCATGTGTTTGGTGTGTTAACACTCACACTTTCACTTTCGTTTCAGCAGTGGTTCAGCGATAAACCATTGTCCACACCCCCACCTTTTGAGACAGCTGAATCACTCACTGCTGAACCAAAATTGAAAGTGTGAGTGTTAACACACTACTGACTTGTTGGAGAGACAATATATAGCAACCAATTGCATTTTGGAGCGTTGTATATAGGTGAACTTGAACAAGACCCCTTAGCCCCATTATTAGCTTATTTTGAGGTAGGGGAAACAGCTATTAAGGAGTGTTTTCACAAAATAACACCTGGACCACTTAAAAAAAATAACAGCAAATAAAAAAAGTTCTCCTTTAAGGCCGGGTTTAGGTATAGTTTCAGTGAGGTTAGTTTATCTAGCTAACACCACCTGTGGCCTCCAAACACTCCTATTGAATATCAGGTTCCTAAGCTCTACACTAGTGTAGTTAACTAAACTGTTGCCATCGCTATCTGAGTTGCGTGCTTCTTCACTGTCCTATAGCTTTGACTGTCTGTATAAAACTCTGATGCTACTGCAGCTGGAAGTAGGCCTACATTCACTAAAAACATCAGGGCAATAGTCAATATGCCCCAAACTCTTTCCCTTCTGACTCAAAAACACATATTCCGCGTAAGGATCAAGGGCTGATGTGGAGGACTAATAAGATCTTATGTGGTGGTCATGGCCAATAGTGTGGGGGTCATAAGAGCTTATGTGGGGACTAATAAGGCCTTGTGTGGGGTCCAATAAGAGCTTATTTTGGGGGGACAATAAGGGTTTGTGTGGAGTCTAATGAGAGCTGATGTGGGGGGGGGGGCAATAAGGACTTGTCTGAGGTCCAGTAAGGGCTTATGTGGGCTCCCAATCGGGCTTATGTGGGAAGTCAATACATAGGCGCTTACTGTATATGGGAGGCCTTAAGAGATTGTAGGACCAATAAGTACAAAAAGAATATATACAAGGCGACAGATCGACATATAATATTTTTAAGTGTGGTTTTACAGTGTCATTTTGACTTAGTGTGTTAAACAGTGACCAATTCCATCCTCTCAGAGTTAAATGAACACTGCAGTGTTGCGTAACAAGCATGTGTGGACAACCCATATGTGTAGGTTTATTACTTGCATGAACAGAGCGAGGACGTCGAGTGCCCTACTCCTCCAGCTCAACACTCACTGCCAATAGGGTCCACCCCAGCACAGACAGCACAACCTAGTGAAGCACCACTGGGGGTCCCAGCCCAGCGATGACCTCACAATGAGACCCAGTGGTCTAATTTCTCAGATCTGTCCATTGCATAACGGAGAGGAACTTATACTGAGTGTCCGGCTGGGCAGTGTGCCTGCCGCCTGGGCAGTGTACCAGCTGGCAAAGTGCCCTTGCAGCCAGACAGAGACTATACCTGTATATGTGCCAGCTGATGATGTGTGACCACTATGTAAGCTATCGTATCACTCGTCTCACCGTAGGAATTAACTGGAGGTGGTTGGCCTACAACTGGTTCAGTCTGGCTGACATCTGGACTGGCGCTGCTCTGCTCTACCAATCGATCAGAGTGCCACGTTCTGCCTCACTTATTATCTTTAACAGACAACCATAGACTTCCTAAAGAATAATAGAATATTATGATGATGTTACCATACCGTATGCAAGTAAATAAGTAAATATTGCAGACTGTGCACAGATAAACCTACACAACCAATGTAATAAACCAGCACTCACAATCCTTCTGGTGTTCTAGGTTTCATGGGATTTGTCAGAAATGTACTTTTTGGTATGTAGGTGAAAGAAGGAAGTAGAAGTTTTCACAGTTTTCAATTTAGTTTATTTTTAATTTAGTTCATAATTAAAAAATAATAACAGGTGATAAGTTTACAAGGCTAAATGATGTAGGGCATCCGTTATAACAATATGTTATTATTGTATGTGCCTACTTTTGTGTTTCGTATTCATTTAAGAAACAAGAATCCAAAGTGGTAGGTTTCTGCTCAACAGCAATGTAAATCATAGGTATGGTGTTTTTTTTTTAATTATAAGATAACCTTTGTTTATACTATACTATGCTAAAATATAATATATACAACATTTTCACCTGGTCACAAATCATTACTTTTCAGGAAATTAAAGAAATTATTGTCTGACTCTGGGCACTCAATGCAACCTGACCTTATCCGGCCTGTGTGTGTGTGTGTGTGTGTGTGTGTGTGTGTGTGTGTGTGTGTGTGTGTGTGTGTGTGTGTGTGTGTGCGTGTGCGTGCGTGCGTGCGTGCGTGCACGTGTGTGTGTGTGTGTGTGCGCACGTTTACCCATCCACACACTAATAGTAGAGGAAACAGGCACAACCAGCAAATCTAGAGCAATTTCCGGTTAGGTGTCTTACCCAAGGGCACTTCGACAGGAGGATCCGGGATTCGAACCACGAGCCACGAATCATTGGTTGACCTGCTCTACCTCCTGATCCTCAGTCTCCCCTCGCGTGTGTGACATAGTAGTATTATGTGAGCGTATATGTGTACATATAACCACTCAAAGTTCTAGGCCTAAAATGAGTAGTATAAACGGTATAAACGGCGGCGTAGAAAGCCTGTGAGATAGGGAAGGTGGTTTATGGTGTCTGATCTAATAGGAGGGACAGCATGTTCCTACACACATGTGAGACAGGGACTCCCCTGTCAGGTAAAAAGAACCAGCTGGCTCCATGTGTATCGAAAGACCCTCCCCTAACCAATAATAGCATGTATACTAGAAGACAGGTAGTGCTTTGTTCAAGAATCATAATCTTCACTTGATCTTCATATCTGTTCTGGGGCGACAGTCGACCAGCGAGTTAAGGACAGGTACAGAGCGGACCACTGGGAGGCTGGAGCACTCCCGGATCAATCCTTGGCTAATCCTGTGTCCATGTGTCCTTGTATATACTTGACACCGAACCCTAAACAGTCCTTAAGACAGACTGTGTACCCACTACCCACCCATGAATGTTTGGGTGGTTGCATGCACCAAAGGCCATCAGGAACAGGACTCTAACTTGCACAAGTAGGCCATAGCCTATACTTGACTTAACTTGCGCCCGCTCCCCTCATGCAAGTAATGAGCAGTATGAAATTGGGGCAGTGTCAGGTTTCCAAATGCATGGGCACAAAACATCCAGATTATGAAACGTTCCATATCTTATCTCTCTTCCAATTTAAGTGGAAACACCATATCCCTGTAGTTTGACTTTGTCCTGTTCAGATAAGGCAGGAGACACAATGACAATGGAAAATGTATGTCTCTATGTCACAATTATTACATAACTCCATTGCAGTTATTGCATTTCATAAATGTACATTAAAGATTTTTTTTTTTTATTTTTTTTGCATGCAGACATTTTACTTGACTTGCATGGCAGTGTGGTGCCAGTGCAGTGTTGTGCTCTACCTGCATGACCTGTGTGATCTACTGGTAGATCACAATCTACCTTTTGGGCACCCCTGCTCTAGCGCATTCTAGTGCATTTTGGAAGTTCCACTAATGCATATTGGATTTTGGCAGTTGGCAACACTGTGCCAGTGTTGTGTACTCATGATTTGCCGCACACAAGCCATGCATTCATATGATGAGTTGCAAGTTGCAACGTTTTGCAATTTGCAGATTTTCTCACAGTGGTCAGTGCGGGACACTCCAATAACTCACCTTAAGGAGCAGGCCTCAGAGAGGAGGATACATGTACAGAGGGTCATTTGGTTAAAGATATGCCTGGAGTCTGGACACTAGTCATTTGCAGACAGTTGTTTTTATGATGATGGTGATTTGCAGAATTTCTGGCATGGGATGCTGGGAAACAACATTTAAAACAGGAGGAAAAGCTTTGGTGGAAATGAACGTCATTGAAGTGCAAATAATACACCAGCAAAGAGGGAAGAAAATACGCCTGAACTGTGGAGGGTACAGAAAATAATTGACCTGTGCAGCAGGTATGGTATGTAAAAATCAAAGTATCTGAGACGGTGACAGACCTTCACTATGTCAAAATTAAATTCACTACTCATTATATAACAAATTGAGTTTGACATTTGGCAAAGTTGTCGAAATATACAGTGAGTTTTACACTGACTTTGAAATTGTCTCATTTCACAGCATGAAAACAAATTCTGTGCAGTTCAGTTTTGTTGGGACATTTTTATAATGTCATCAATCAAAAAATGCTGAATACATGATGGGCAGCTTATGTTCACGTTATGATTTTTCTTTCTTCTTTTTTAGTTTATGAAATTGTAAAACAACAATTAAAAGATAATCCACAAAGAGCTTATCTTTATAGGCCAAAGCAACACATGCATTAAATTACAGACATTTCCGCTCTGTAAGCTCTTGTTACATATTTTCTCCAATACTGAATAGTCTGTTGTCTCCAGAGATAATCATCCACTACTGAATTACTGCAAGTGGAAGAAGGGTCTGATTTCAAATCATTGACTGAGAGAGAGAGAGACAACAGAGAGACACAAATCATGTACAGTATGTGTACAGTAGGACATTAACCAGCACCATATGGTGAAAACAGACAGGTGTTAAGGTCCATTCCTCTGCTATTGTTCCAGAGACAGTATATTATATAATCATATACATAATTGACATTGAGTGACATTCAGATCTCTGAACGCGCCTGTCCTTTTCCCTTTTATGGCAATACCATATAGGCATAAAAGGAAGAATAGGCCCCATCTGGAGTACCCTGATGTCACCCAATGGCATATCAATTGGATCAGTGGTTCTGGACAACAAATCATAGACACAGGAAACTATCCACAACCGTTGGAGCTTTGTGGTATATGGAGAATGGATTGATATCGCACATAGAGATTTGTCTTGTATTCGTTGTACTGAGGATAAGGTTAGAATAATGTCTATGGTTAGGCTGAGGTTGTGAGTATATGAATAGGGTTAGGGTTTTGCACCTTTTTCACTGAGGTTATGGGTAGGGTAGGAACTCGGAATAATTGTAGGTTTAGACATAGTTTTCTGAGGTTATGTTTATAGGAATACCAGATAGAGACCACTCAGAGTTCGTCGGAATTGTGGCCACGGTGCGATTGTGTTTTGAGGCAAGCAGTCTGGCTATTGGCAATGTGGACATATTTTCTCTGTTCAGTTAGTCCAAATGTCCAGGACCTCAAATTGTTCCAGGTGTACATGGAGTTTGTTTTTGTGCCAGTCTGTTATGTCGTCTGTGGAAGTGGATCATTTCTGTAATGTTTGACTTCTGATGTAATACTATATACATCAACCACAAAATACTGAAATAATGTATGGCCCCTGTGGGGGCGCGCGCACACACACATGCACGCGCACACACGCGCGCGCACACACACACACACACACACACACACACACACACACACACACACACACACACACACACACACACACACACACACACGTATGTGTGTGCATGTAGTCTTGCAAGCACATATGCACATGCTGCTGCCTGAGTTCAGTAATATGGAGCATATCCAGGGGTGCACATAAGTATTTTGGTCCAGTACTCAGAGGAGCACCTGGAGATGTTACTTGGTGCTCCTAAAATGCGCCAACCTTCATCGCCGGGCCCTGGGAGCCCCTTTTTTCCACTCCATACAGCCCAATCAATGTACAGTATTACAGTACAGGGCGATAGTTTGGGTGTTGCAACAGTGGCTAGTAGTAGTACTACTACATGTATTCTACATCCATTAAAAATACTAGCAATATTTTAGACTTTAGTTAGAAATATTTCATTTTCAAGGCTTTTTTTACTGGCCCAGTCGGCCAGTCATTATGAGCCCCAGCTGTGTGGTGCTCAAAGGAGCTTTCCACCCCTGGATTGACAGCTCATTGTGGGATTTTTGGTGCTCCTGAGCACCGGAGCACCACTTATGTGCACCCCTAGTTCAGTAATATGGAGCATATCACTCCTGTTATTACTTTAAATCAACTTAAAAATACTGTTGGTCTACAAACATACATGTTTTGCACCTTATCTCTGGCACTGTTAACATAGTAGACACTAAACTTCACACTGACACTGCACACAGAGATTTGCCAACGGCAAACCTTTCCCAAAGAACACAGCCTGTTATGGCACCACAATGAGCATTTGTTTACGTGTAACTGCACCAATCTGCGTGAAACCTTCACTCCATCAGGTTATGTCAAAACATCCTGCCCATCATTAACACAGTATGTATGTATGTGTCAGATATGTTATATTTCATGCTAATTGGTTAACATTGGCTTCCAAACTTTGAAGGATTGGCCTATTTAGAAATAATAAAAACAAAAAACAAATCATGAATGCAATGTGCAATTTACGTGACATTTTCACACACTTTCCTACTAGGCTGAGTATAGGCTCATAACATCACCTCACCCTGACCATGGTGTTAGGTAACTGTAATAGTAGCAGTTCATGAGAGCCAAACCAGATTTGTGGATAAAAACAAAGCATTGAAAACATGAGGAGAATGTGTTTGTGTGTTTTTGTGTATTTGTTCCAAACCCAGTGTTACTGTATCTGTGTCCCTAGAGGAGGAACATAAAACAAACAAAACAAACAACAGCACAACAAGCTTCTGCGTTTTAATGTGCTAATGGGGACAGACATTTCAGCTATCCAACCTTCACTATAAGGCTTATAAGCAACCATTGACTTTTTCAGGGAGGAAGTCACTTGCAGTCACTGTAAGGTTGTACCTCTAAGCTTGTACCTATTTTCATTTGTGCTGGTCTTCATAAACCTGGACAAACCTGGACCTGGAAACTTCTACACACACAAATGTAAAGACGTATGGGCTATAAGAAAGAATGTAAATAATAACACCTTAAGGCTAAATGCTTAAATTGTGAATTGTAGAGTGGATAAAGGTGCTACACAAGGGAACCATTTTCCATTTAATTCAGTCTTCACCATAGGCGGATTATGAAATGAAGGGCCCCTGGGCCGCCACCAGCCAAAGGGCCCGACGCGGCGGCATGATGGTTTAGGACTTTTGGGGCTATTTTAGTAACAAAATTAGTAAACCCATTCTTAATAAGGACCGTATGCACCATTATTATTCACTCTTACCCCTTTTTAGGTGGGCCCTGAGCTTGAGCTCAAGCTCATGGGCCCCGCTAGCTCAGGGGCCCCTGGGCCTGGGCCCAACGTGCCTGTTGGATAATCCTTCCATGGTCTTCACATCCACACAAATGTGGAACCATTACTCATATTTAGCCAAAATAATCATTATAGTCTTGACCAACCTACTACTGTAAGTATACATTCATATTTCATAAAATGTGTCCAACATCCAGCGGTCACACTAGCGCGACCCTATAGAAGCGTATCAACCTATGAATAGACAAACACCTCATCAATGCTTAACAGTATATGTCTTTGAGAACCTATGTGTGAGGAAGAGTAACTTGAGCTTTTCCCAGTCATGACTGGCTCAATCCTGAATGAACTGACTCAATCCTGATTCCTGAATGAATATATAGCCTACATATGGATCCAGCTTGGTTAAACATCTGGGGATCACCACACCGTACAGAGTAGTACGGCTCAGGCTACTTCAGGTCAGCTTGTAATGCTTTTGGGGCTAAAGCCCCAACGAAAACGTTGGGAAACAGCTAGTGTCCTACTGAACTGAATGCAAAACAAGGGCTTCCTTAACGAACAGACAAACCATTGTGTACTCTGAGAAACAGTTTGTGAAAATGTCAATAAGCTAAACATGCCAGACCATAGAGGTAGAGGTAGAGAGAGAGAGAGAGAGAGAGAGAGAGAGAGAGAGAGAGAGAGAGAGAGAGAGAGAGAGAGAGAGTAGTTATCTGTAGTGTGTAGTGTTTGTTTACTCTGATCATACATGATGCTGCTTTGAACATTACTGCTACATGCTCAGTGTGACGCATGACAGAGAGACCGCTTGTGCAAGACACATACAGACGGTTGAGTGGGGACGTTAGCAGTAGCAGTGGGACAGGACAGCTATTGATCGTTCCTACTCTTGTTTTTCCCCTGTGATTTATGTCTCTCTACCTGTAGGTAGAGAGACACAAAGGCTGTGCAGGTACAGCCACATGGCATGTCATAAAATCTAACTGCTTTTGATTGACATCAAAAAGGGCCTCAGCTCAAAATCCACTATGGAATACTTTGTTTTCAAGTATTGTATCAAAAACATCAGTAGCATTATAAAGTTATCTGAGAACCCACCGACAAAAAAAGTTAAACTGTGCCCTGTTTTTATGTGAGTCAACAGTCTTATGCAAAGAGACCACAAGTTATACAGTTTACAAGTATAACATTCCTATTCCAATTGTCCATCGACCCAACTATCCATCTATCTTCAATCACTTATCCATAGTCGGGTCGCAGAGGCAACAACTACACCACAGAGTTCCAGACTTTGCTCCGTGGAGGAAGTCCCTTTTTTGACATTTCATATTACATAGTTACTGACTGGGTATGTGAAAACAGGGTAATTGTTACGCTTAAGTTGTGCCATATTGTTTTGGGATTTATAGCCATAATCCTTGCCTCTGGGTGTTCCAGTGTTGTGACAAGACCAGTTCAGCGTGTACAGTATAGTTGTTTTGGATGAGCACTGGCTACTCGTTTAGGCCGGCCGAGTCAGGGGTTGGGGGTTGGGAAGAGTGTGTTCCCTCACGAAAAGGTCCTGCAAGTTCAGTCACTGAAAGGTATTGCGTTGTGTCAGCAGTCATGAGTCAAAGGTCAATTTAGTCCTGTCACAGTTGTCTTTGAGACAGACCCCTGACCCCCACTGTGCAGCTTTGCGGTATCAATCCAAATAAAATCCTATTAACCTGAGCTCACTATCTTGCACAGAACAAACTCATGGTAGTCACGTTGGCTGGCTTGCAGATTGAGATTTTTCTATATATTTTCTTTCTTTCTTTCTTTCTTTCTTTCTTTCTTTCTTTCTTTCTTTGAAGCCAATGGTACTCAGATTGTCCACATTTGGACATACCATAGATGCCCCCCCCCACCCCCCCCCCCCCCCCCCCCCCACACACACACACACACACACACACACACACACAAACTGTGTAACTTTTGTCCATGCAAGGACAAGCCCCCTTCAGCCAGCCAATCATTTGTGGGCAGCCAGCCAAGGATCAATGGCCATTACGTCGAAGTGTGTGTGCAGAACAGGACAAGCATGACGCATGATGCAGCTGCAGTCAAGATTACATCATTTTACCCCGCTTCTAGCTGACTTTAGCGCTATATATGCCTGCTGATGCCAAGAATGATTATGAAGTTTAGATGTTTGATTGATTCTCTGTCATGCCATACACAAAGAATCACCGTGCAGCCTTGACAAAATACCGGTTTGCCTAATCTTTCAACAAGTCAGCAATCTTTTTCAGTTTAAACACAATTACAATGCCTAGGTAACTAGGCATTGTTTTTCATGGCTTGGTTGTTTTTCATGGCTCATTTTGCACTAGCCCCTCCTATATGTATTCAGCTGTAATGTAGGCTGTAGATGCTTGTCCTACACAAATATTCAATTCCCCTTGACAAACACCGGAAAATGTACGTCATGTGTAGACGAGCAGAATGTACGTATGATGATTAATGACGATTTCTTTTTAGATTTGATTTTTACCAGGCCAATCAAACAGCTACCGGTACTATATTGGTTTTGATGAAGCCACTAAAGGGCTTTGTCAATTTGTTCTAAAGGAACAGGTGTTGTCAAGGGCAGAGGCAAACAGTTTTTAGAGTGTGTTCTTTAACTCTATATATTCTGTGTGCATTGGCAGTTTATGTTATAGGACTTTGAACATTAGACAGATCAATAACTTTAAGTTATTTATCACATGTCCATACTTCCTCTGCAAAAAGTAGCAGGTAAAAATACTGACTTAGGTCATTAGCAGTGTTAACGATTTGGCCAGATCCTATATGTGGCATGCGACTGGATCACTAGGTCAAATGGTGCCGGGTCATCAGCAGTGTTGAGCTGAGCTGGTCAAGGAAGCAGGGTTTGAAAGATTGCTGTTTTCTTTGTAATCAGACGGCAGAAACTCTCTAATACCATAATACCATAATACACATGTACCTGTCCAACTAACCACATGTGCAACTAGATTTGGCAAACACATGGGACTTAATTTCTTTTGCTCCCATGCGAATCTCATGACTCCTTCAAAACCACTCTCAGAGCCTACCCATTTGACTGCAATTCGAAACAGGCCTCCATGAAATAAATAAATAAATAAATAAATATTTCCCTCGTTGTATATTTCTCTTTTCCGTTGTACCTCTCTTAAACCTCTATGATTTAATTGCTGCTTCAGGCTTTACAGAAGCAAATAATTTGTAGGCTACATATCTCTACATCTGAATCTTGATGAACAAGGTGGTGCACTTTTGTAAATCCTGTGCATTAACCTTTCAGTTAGTTGTAGGCCTACTTGATTTATAGACCTAAGGCATTTCTCCATGTTTGTTAATAAATTAAATAGGCCTAATTTGTTATGATCATCAATCGATTAATGAATGAATAAATGAATTCTTAAAGGAGAGGGGAGACTCGGAGCCATCATAAAGCTGATTAAAACCACGTTCAAAATGTTTATTTTCTGTGATATCTAGCTAGCTGAGGATATTCAGTAGAGATGTTCACTTAATTACGGTCTGGTTACAAATAAATATGAGTCTTCACGCCGTAAAGCAACGCTTACACGATGCAATCGCAGAATTGAGAATTTACCAAACCACTCTGTTTCTCAGACTTTGATTTTTGCAGCCCAATGTCCCAGACATGTCAAGACAACTTGACGACACAGCGCGAGTGGACATTCAGTGTTTGAATCACACTGCGTTCGTGTGCTCGCTGCTCGAAGATTAGGCAAACCTTTAACGACGTAAATATGTACGATTAATCATTAACTAATGCGATATGACGCGCCGTTGATGTTTTTTTTGTTCGAGGAGTAAGTTTATGCAAATAACACTCCCAGAGTGGAGTGGACACGCGCTGAAGAGAACGTGGTCGTGGAGTTGCCCACAGTGTTGCCAACTGCCAAAATCCAAAATGCACTAGTGGCACTTCCAAAATACACTAGAATGCCCACTATCTATTCTGCATTTTAGCCACGGATCATCTTTTGATGTTTTAGATTAGTCTCTTAGTAACTGGCAAAATGTTGGTCAAAATAGAAACTCTTCTACATTTTCTAAATGTGTAGATTCTTGAAAGTTAGGTGTTTAAATATAATTTAACTCTTGAGAGTGTAAAATGAAACCAAATGGACCCGTAAGGGCCCGTTTGGTTTCATTTTACAATCTCAAGAGTTACAGATCTATAGGCCCTAAGGGTCCATTTGGAATGAAGGAGCTAAAAATGTGAAAATCGTGGGTTTTATTATCTCTGGCGCCTGTCAACCAATTTCGCCCCAACTCACCAGCAAAAAGCACTAGATTTTCATCCAGGAGTTTTTCACTAATTTTGGCACTAGGGGGTCTACTCTGGAAAAAAAAAGCTAAATATAGTGACAAATGCGCCAAGTTGGCAACACTGGTTGCCCACCCCTTCCCTGCCCCTCGCCGTGGAGTGGCCTGTGTGGACACCTCCCCCTCCTGGTGGGGTCATCCCTCGGACATAAAAGCAGCGACAGTCAGAGCTCTTCTTCACATCTCAACTCAAGCAACAAGCAGCTTGATAATCCTAAAAAGAGGGAGAAGCAAAAGCACCTCGATGAGGTTTCAATAGGCTACTACTGCAAACACTAAAAAGGTAATTATATTTGTTTAGTTACTGTTATTTATTTAATTCACTGTTGCATTTCCTTTGCACTTACTGTTTTATTTCATCCTGTACTGAAAGATGCGAGGTAATATGAGAAATTGACAAGTTGAAGCTTCTCTGATCAGTGATTATAGGCTATAGCAGCTATGCTCTATTACATTTATCATAGCCTATATTATTCATTGTGATGATCTGTAGATGTTCTCTGTGTGCAGGGATGTTATTTCATCACTGATGAAAAATCATGTAAATTAAGTTTGAGAGCAACTGAGTAACCTAACATTTTTGTTTCCCCTCTCTTATGATCTCTATCCCATCCACTTCTCTCTTCTGTCTACCTTTCCATTCTTTACCTACAGTTGCATCCACTCCAAGCTCTCCACTCCTCTTTCGCACACATACTCTCCATATAGCTCCAGAATGCCTCCCCAGCTGCAGTCTCAGAACCAGAATGGTCCCAGGGTGGTGCAGGGAGACCTGGGCTCCCTGAGTCCAGCCGTCAGGGACTTTGTGGAGGCCAACATGGTTCTGTGTCAGCCCGACGCCCTGCACATCTGTGACGGCTCAGAGGAAGAGAACCGAGCCATCCTGGCCCAGCTGGAAGAGCAGGGCATGATCAAGAAGCTACGCAAATATGAGAACTGGTAAGATGATAGACAATCAATAGTCAATACAATAAATTAATAAATGAATAAATAAAGAAGCATAAATTACCAGCACCGGATAGAATTATCCGAATTAGACTCCCCCAGGAGTCTTTATTGGCTCCCCCTTTCATTCCCTACAGTTCACAGTGTTGCAACACATTGTAAGCTTGTGGATCTGCTGTTTTCGCTAAACGTTGTTTAACCTTTCCGACATGTCCAGTATGATGACACAGAAGTATGATAGAATAGAAGAGAGGTTGAGCCCAAAGTCAATCAGTCACGCCAATGTACAGCAATGAAAATCTTATTAGAAAAAACAAAAAATGTATGTTACATAAGTATTATTTGGCAGTAGCAGGGTTTCAAAAGATACATTTGAATGTATAGGTTACCCAGTACAAGTCAGCAGGTCAAAGAATGTATCCCAACCACAAAAACAACATACCTGTAAAGGTCATGATTAGTGGTTAGGCTGGTTCTGAACCATATGGCACAATTATGCAATGCCTACAGCAAGGGAACGGCATGTTTTCACTACACACATTATTAAAAAGAAATGTGTCATATGAAAATACAATGGCACATCAAATGAGCACACCTCCCTCGCTCTAGCAGCTCCAGCATTTGAAAATTGCACTTTTCTGCATCACACTTTGAAAATAGAACATCTGATGAGGATTTGAGCTTGCAGATTAGCTATTGGTTTCTACTTTTGTGTGACATTGAATGACAAATTAAAATATGAAGGTTTTCCGCTTCAACATTTCCCATTACCCCTGCGTTAACTACTTGTTTCCCCTCCTCCAGTTGGTTGGCGAGGACAGACCCCAGGGACGTGGCGCGGGTGGAGAGTAAAACGGTTATCATCACGCAGGACCAGAGGGACACCGTGCCCCGCACCCAAGATGGCGGAGTCAGCCAGCTGGGCCGCTGGATGTCCCAGGAGGAGTTTGACAAAGCCATGACAGAGCGGTTCCCCGGGTGCATGCGTGGTAAGAAGACTGATGCAAATACATCCTGTCTTCACACTGAAGTTTCGCTCTATGCTTTCTTTCTTGATGACACAAATAAATTAGAATTCAAACTGGAATTGGAAGATGATAAATGGCTTCTCTCTCCTGATTGGATGAAATTGGTCTCCCACCATAAAATGAAACGGGGAGACCATATTACTGAACAATTCAATGATTACTATGAGATAGAGCTATAATGTATACATTTTTTGTGTTTGTATTTTTTACTGCAAAGATCGCATACAGCACTTTTGAGGAACATTAAATCATCTCTCTGTAACTCTTTCTCTCTCTCTTCCTCTCTTTCTCTCAGGTCGCACCATGTACGTGATTCCCTACAGCATGGGTCCAGTGGGTTCTCCTCTCTCTAAGATCGGTGTGGAGCTGACAGATTCTCCATACGTGGTGGCCAGCATGCGGGTCATGACGCGCATGGGGAAAGCCGTCCTGAGCGCTCTGGGAAGCGGGGAGTTTGTCCGCTGTCTGCACTCTGTGGGATGCCCCCTGCCACTCAAGAGTAAGCTGAGGGCGCCCCGAATTCTCTCTTTCAAACTGTTGCTCACTTCTTTCCGGGAACCAACAAAATGATAGCACTTTACTACACTGTATGTGTATTAGTTTGCTATTTAGTTGATTACTTGATATTTGGCTGCAGACCCCATCTCCAAAATATGCTGTGTCAGGGACCTCCAGGAACCCCCAGAATCTAGCACAAGCGCGTATATCTATCTGTTTTTGCATGTATAACATAGTTAAAAGCGGTTAAATTCAACTACTATATTAACTAGTGTCGCTGTGAACACCTTGATATTATAGGACCAACTTTAAGAATGTTAAAGATCCTATGAACTGATGTTGCATTGCTCTGACTTCCATTCCTCTCTCTCTCCACAGAGCCTCTGGTGAATAACTGGCCGTGTAATCCTGATCTGACTCTGATCGCTCACATCCCAGACCGCCGGCAGATTGTCTCGTTTGGCAGCGGTTACGGAGGAAACTCTCTGCTGGGGAAGAAATGCTTTGCTCTGCGCATTGCCTCGCGCATCGCCAAGGAGGAAGGTTGGCTGGCCGAACACATGCTGGTAGGACTTGTCTCAATACTGTCTCTCTGTCTGATTGTATCTATATTCAAGAGTATCTGCCTATACTCTAATCCATCTAGCCAATACAATGACAGAATATCACATCTCTCTCTCTCTGTCTCAGATCCTGGGAGTCACCAACCCAGCTGGTGTAAAGAAGTACATGGCAGCGGCGTTCCCCAGTGCGTGTGGGAAGACCAACCTGGCCATGCTGTGCCCCACCCTGCCCGGCTGGAAGGTGGAGTGTGTGGGGGATGACATTGCGTGGATGAAGTTTGATGACCAAGGTAAGGAAAATATATTGACATAAATAATGTATGCAAGAAAAATATCATGGCTTGAAAATGAACGATTTTTCAATGTGATGATTTGGAACGTAATATTATTAGTTATACATTATTTATTGCTATTATTTTTCCTACATTACAATATTTTTGTCAATTATATTCAGAAATTATGTTAAAAATACAGAAAGCAGTATTAAAAAGAATATTACCTTAGTTCAAATGGTCAAAGCCGAAACACAATTGATTGGTTGATTATTAAAATAAACATATTCCCTCATCTCTTGTTCTCCTTTGCTAGGCAACCTGCGGGCCATCAACCCAGAGAACGGATTTTTCGGCGTCGCCCCTGGCACCTCGGCCAAAACCAATCCCAACGCCATGTCGACCATCATCAAGAACACAGTGTTCACCAACGTGGCCGAGACCAGCGACGGGGGCGTGTACTGGGAGGGAATGGACCAATCACTGCCTGAGGGAGTCACCATCACTTCCTGGAAGAACAAGCCCTGGAGCACTAAGGATGGTAGGTCCACCTGTCAATCTTCACTGTTTAATATTTTAGATGTCTATGCATCACACACATAATAATACGCCTAAATGCCCCAAATAGTGACGTCAGGTTAAAAAGTGATAATGTATTATCATGTATTATCAAATACAGTACCTGCCGTTCCCTGTGCCAAACTCTTGATTGATTTCATTCTTTAATCCATCTTTCGATCCGAGCATATCTTTCGCCGATGAAACCTGTGGCATAGACACATAATACTGTACATAATCCTACTAATCAATAAAAAAAACTATGGTATCGCTGAAAGCATCATTCTATCAGCTTAGCTGTCAATAGAGTGCAGTGAATTATAGCTGATTATTTC
The DNA here is from genome assembly GCA_039105355.1 of Benthosema pterotum. NCBI lineage: Eukaryota > Metazoa > Chordata > Actinopteri > Myctophiformes > Myctophidae > Benthosema > Benthosema pterotum. The sequence goes on along the minus strand of CM076971.1, from coordinate 17,643,603 downwards.
ACATCTCCTCCAGGTGAGCCCAGTGCCCACCCCAACTCTCGGTTCTGCACCCCCGCTGGCCAGTGCCCCATCATCGACCCCCTGTGGGAATCGCCAGAGGGTGTCCCCATCGAGGCCATCATCTTTGGAGGCCGCAGGCCTGAGGGTGAGCAGAGACAAAACAGTAGAATGGAAATACCATAGGACACAACTAACAAAAAATGTGAAACTTACAGTAGCTGCTTATTCCCAGATGATATCACAGGTTGATGTGTCATTATCTGTGTGTGTGTGTATGTGTGTCCAGGTGTTCCTCTGGTGTATGAAGCCTTCAGCTGGCAGCATGGAGTGTTTGTGGGAGCAGCAATGAGATCTGAAGCCACTGCAGCAGCAGAACACCAAGGTCAGTACCTGACTCTAGTCTGAGACTGTTCGCCATCACTCAGTTTACTTATGTAGGCTTTGAAGCCAGGCAGCTTTTCCACACTCTTCAAACGCTGCAGGGAGTCTGTAATTAGACTCCTAGCAGCTAACTAGTAGCTTCCACATAACAGTGGACCTTAGTTACAGTAGGTGGGAGGGAAAGCACTCAAAATTGTGTGAGCAAAAAGTCTGCCTCTCTCTATTTTACTTACAATGGAAAGGAATTTGTTTGCTGTTTCCTTTTCTCAGAAACGATATCTAGAATCTATAATGAACAGAAATGTACTAACAAGAGACCAAGACATTGTCAAAGATATTAACAACCTCTCTCCATCCTTTCCTTCCAGGCAAGGTCATCATGCACGACCCCTTCGCCATGCGCCCGTTCTTTGGATACAACTTCGGCCACTATCTCTCTCACTGGCTCAGCATGGCCGAGCGACCCAATGCCAAGCTGCCAAAGATCTTCCACGTCAACTGGTTCCGCAAGAGCCCCACTGCCGGCTTCCTGTGGCCTGGCTTTGGTGACAACATCCGCGTGCTGGACTGGATGTTCCGCAGGGTGAGCGGAGAGACCGGCGCCATGCCCTCCGCTGTGGGTTACCTGCCCTCTGCACAGTCCCTGAACCTCGAGGGAATGAGGGACACCGTGGACCTGGAGCAGCTGTTCTCACTGGACAAGGAGTTCTGGCAGAAGGAGGTTGAGGACGTGAGGAGGTACTTCGACACCCAGGTCAACGATGACCTGCCCTGCGAGGTGGCCAGACAACTGGAACTACTGGAGCACAGGGTCAACCAGATGTAGAGAGAGAGAGAGAGAGAGAAGTGAAATACATGGAGTAATAGGACAAGGACATTGTTTCTCAGATGTTTTAATTTTAAGGCCTTAATGGTTTACATTAGGGCCACCGACTCCAATAGCTCTGAGTGTGCAAATGGAACCAAATCCATTGGTTCCAAAAATACCTTATATGCAATGCAAGCTACAAGATTTGATTATATATTTATATAAAAAATTCATACAATGACAAAACCAATAGTGGTTGCCAGAGTGGAAAGAGTAGTAATTAGAATATATAATGCTCTTGAATCATGTTAATATTACGTTATAATGTAATATTATGTTTTTGATTTGACAAGAGGCCACTATTCTTCAATTCTTTCAAACATTTATCGTGGCAAGTAAATGTGACAGAGAACAATATTTGCTTTCTCTGATAGTGTTTTATTGTAGTTAGTAATCGTAAAGTATCTTGGAGATACAGTATGTCCCTCTCAGATATGTTGAACGTGAGGGAATGTGTGTCTTTAATTAGCAGACAGATGAGAGATGTTTTCTCCAACCCACTGGACATTCTCTACATGATTTAACTCTTTTCCGAGTTATTGTTCCAATGATTTGCTTCACAGTTCAGACCTCAAGCCATATGCCATTATATTTAAAGCATAAATTATTGAAATGCATAGTATTTCTATTACAACTAGATTGATATGGTTGCCATAGAAATAATAATGCCAAGGGGGACCTGGGTTCAAATGTTGAATCCGGAACATTTCTTTGTTTTCTTTCCTGTTTTTGTTATTATTTTATATTAATTTATTTTTATATTGTATTGTTTTATTTCATGCCTCTGTATAGTTCTGTATCTCCAATCTCCAAAGGGAGAGGAAAAACAAGAATAAACTTTATTTAAATGTATTTGTGACTCAGTTGTGTTAGTGTGTGCGCGTGGTGTTTAAATATAATTATGGCAGTCCATTAATGCCATTACAAGAATGTGCTTTGTCTAGATTGAACTGGCTAAACATAGGCCTATTGTTTTTTCATCAAGTCTGAACAACAACAAACCACATGGAAACAGATTTTTGTGAATCATAGCTTAAGTGTTTTGAAAATACAAATCTGCTAAAAATGTATCAACCTGAAGGCACGGTGGCACAGTGGTTAGTGCTGTCGCCTCACAGCTAGAAGGTCCTGGGTTCGATTCCCGCTAGGGGCGCCGCTGTGGGTGCTGGCGGCGTGTCTGCTCCTCCGCGTCATCAGTGCCCATACCCGAGGCGGGGTTGACGAAAGGCCTTTCTGTGTGGAGTTTGCATGTTCTCCCTGTGTCCCCTAGGGTAGATACCCTCACAAAAACATGCAGTAATCCTGGGCTCTAAACTGCCTCCCCCTGGCCAGCCGGGGCGCCTGATGGAGGGGACTGGAACTGGTTGGAATAACGTGTTCCTTCCACGCGCTACGTCCAACCAGGGAAACTCCCCCCTGTCTGAAAAGAAGGCGGCGCGACTCCTCATGCCTTGAAGGAAACATGAGCCCAGTCTGCTGCCTCCCCAGGTTGGCGGAGGGTGTGTAGAGCCCAGGATCACATTAGGAATTGGCACTGGGTGAAAAAATGGGTTCGTGGGATAAAAATTATAAAAATACAAATATGCTAAAAATGTATCAACCTGAAAAACACCAGCCACTGTAATAGAAAATGTGGGAAGGAAAGTTATTATTACAATTATTTTGTGCTATAAGAAGAAGAATGTAGAATCTGACAAGCAGCTTTATAAAGCCACAAATTACAGTGTCTCGGTTCTTCCACAAGATGGCAGCAGTGTAGTAGTGTGTTTTTCAACCATTTACCAACCAACCAGCCTCAAGGATAGCGACAGATTAATACACAGTGTATTAATTTATAAGCATCTAAGTTGCAGTGCAGTAAAGCCCATATCTATGGTTAAACCATAAACGCAGGATAAAAACTACTCTATGATAAAAAAAACAAAACAAAACAAACAAACAGAAAACAGGTGTCGCTTTCATTTCCTTCCGACTAGATGTGTAACAACTGCAGCTTTCCCCAGTGCAACGTTCCACAACAACATCACGCAGCACGCACGTCCTCCTCCTGAGCTGAGTGTCAAAGAGTTAAATGTTTTAGCGTGAGGATGAGTGCTGCTGCTTCTGCTGACGGTGATAACAGTCGTGGAGATGTTCGAGTTCCTCTGAGGAACCTGCTTAACTCCATCCAGTGTGTCAGAGACACGGTCAGAGGTAGGAGGACACGTTCAGTCAGCATGGCGTAACTCACTTCACATGCATGCTAATGCTAACGCAAATCTAAACACTAACCATCTACAGCAGGGGTTTTCAACCTTTTTGATCCCAGGGCCCACCATTTATTCAGCCTTCGAGCCACGGACCACCATGTGAGGACATTTCAGTCCCACAGACCCCCAAGACTAAAGATTTATTTTGCCTCTGTCCATGACCATTAATCTTCTAGTTGTGTAGACTTGGGCTAATTCACATGATGGATATCCTAACTCTTGAGAGTGTAAAAATGAAACCAAATGGACCCGCAAGGGTCCATTTGGTTTCATTTTTACGTTCTCAAGAGTTACATTTGGTTAAGCAACTTAGATGGGGACCACCTGGAACCCTCTCAGGGACCACTGGTTGAAAACCACTGATCTACAGTATACACAGTTTTCTAGTTTATGTAACAGGGCTTGGGATGTGTGTCTGTCCATATATTAGACACTAATAAATACATTAATTTATTTCAGCAGTACAGCTCGTAACCTGTAGCAATCTGTCTATCTGTGGAATGGTCCGGAATCTCATCTATCTAGTCTGTCTGTCTGTACTTGAATTGTGCTTGAAAATAAGTGCACTGTAATTCTACAAACATTCTTATCTATCTATCTATCTATCTATCTATCTATCTATCTATCTATCTATCTATCTATCTATCTATCTATCTATCTATCTATTAGTTCTTCATAGCAGGAGCTTGTGTCATTGATTGCATTTGTAAACAAATTTGAGTTCAAACTCTGGGGTTCTCATAATAATAATAATAATAATAATAATAATAATAATAATAATAATAATAATAATAATACAAATATTTTTGTTGTCTGCGTTTTTGTCTACAGATGGGGAGTCCAACGAGTCTGATGGAGCGTTCAACCTCTCCAACTTCTGGGATACGATGAGTTGAGCTGTTTTCCTATTCATTCTCATTCAGCATGAGAATCTCTCATGTTGAATCTCTACTTACAGTGGCTTATTTATTGAATGATTAAGACCTGGGGCCGATTCTACAAACGTCTTCTAAATCCTGACAGTTTATGATCAAAACATACCAAGAGCAGATCTAAAAGCTTGCTATTTTTTAAACAGACTAACAAGTGTGAGTTGTCTTTGAAGTAATTTAAATGTAAAATGACACAGATGCTTTCCCAGGTTTAGTGGCTAAACCACAAAATTTGGATGTCAATAACTGTCCAAAAATGAATACATTTAAACATTTACTAAAACTTTGAAAAGTAATAAAAGGTTTGCAGTGCATTTCGAGGAGTTGTTACACATTTGCAATGTTTGCTAGTTGGTCAACAACAAAATATAGGCCTATAGGGCTTATAGGTTTGTATCATTGTCTCATTATTGGCACTACATTTTAACAGCAGGCAAAGAAAATTGGGCAACATAGTCTTGGGCGACGCTTGAGTTTTTTGTATCACCCGAAAGCCTCAATTATATTTATCTTTTCGGCCGACGTTGTTCCGCCCACTTTTCGACCTTTGCCTGCTATTGCCAGAATCTCCTGCAATCAGACAGATAATCAGGAATGTTGTTCCCTCACGTCGTCTCTCTTTTGCCCCACACCTCGTTTTACTTCCCAGAACAAGGGAAATGTTCAAGGAAAGGGAAAAGATGTCCTGTCTCTCTGTTGTAATTGTTGTGGCCTTTATGTTTTCCTGTACAATTGTACATCAACATAAATGTCTCTTTTCTGTTGTCAGACCAGGCAGTGAAGGGTGTCTCCCAGGAAGCTACTAAACTCAGCCTGGCCTTCTCCAAGCCCCCAGTGCCTTCACAAGAGGTCAAGAGCAATTAGAGCATTATTAATTATTATTATTATCATTATTGTTATTAGTAGTAGTAGTAGTTGTCTCTATGTCTTAGTAGTCATCTTGACTGCCATATGCCTGGATTGTTAATTGTAGTTGTAGTAGTAATATAATGTTAATGTCATTTGCAATTGCAGTCAGTAAATAAAACATCCAATCCAATTTGCCACCATCTTGGCTGGCAGCTGATTGTAATTCGGTCATTGATTGTGTAGATTGCACCTTGATAGGACAGTACAGTACTAGAGCATTGAGTTTAGCAATGAGTAATTATTAAATGTTTGTTTCCTTCTCCCTACGCCCCCCCCCCACTCCAGGATGGCGAGAAGCTGTCAGAGTCCATGCAGAAAAGCATTCTAACTTTGTCCACTGTTTACTATTGGCTTCCCAAAAGTCAAGGTACATTAACAGATATGTATAATTGTCTGTCTAGCTCTACAATCCAGTGTTTGTCGCGCAACCTTTGCTGCATGTCACCCCATCTCTCTGTTTCAGGTATTTGTCTGCGGCGAGCAATCAGAAACGCCACAGTAAACGTACTGCGGGGAGTCATACAGCTGGTAGAGGTCATCCTGAGTTCACCCCTACAGAGGTACACGCACGCACGCACACACACACACACACACACACACACACACACACACACACACACACACACACACACACACGCACACACAAAGCACAGACATACCATCTCAAAAACCTGAAGCTACAATTCAAGGGGATATCCCTTTCTGAATAAAGATCCATATACTGGGAATCAACTTATTTCACAGTTTTCTTATCCGGTCCAGAGCTGACATAACGTTTGCACCGTCAAGCATGGATGCCCAAAATGTGCTTCTCCAAAATGACTCCCCTCGATGACCAGATCAAATTAGTCTTTTGACTGACAAGTTCCTTCAGTTACTCTGTGCATGGAATACGTAGTTTCGTTTGGTATATACGTTTTATTCCAAATTGTAGCACGACCATCAATACAATAGACTAGCTACTTAATTCAGCATTTGTGTGCCGCAAGGAAAATGCTTTTATTTACTCATCCCTTTTCATTATGCTAGTAAAGCCCCTTATAACTTTGTTTTCAAATTGTCTGTCTGCCAGTCTGTCTCAGGAGCAGTTGAATACAACAGGAACTGTGTGGTCAGCATGCGACCGCTTTGGGCATCTGCCTCAAGGTCAGTACATCTAACAGACTGAAAAATGTCAATCAGTCATTGGATTCTTTTGCGGAAATGACTGTTCTATTATTAAGGGGTTTGTTGTTTACATAAAGATGTAAACAGTACACAAACAGTAAAGACAAAAGTGTGCAAACACAAACATAGTAGGCAACAGTGTGGATGCAAATTGTGATTGGCCAGAATGATGTGATGTACAGTATGATGATAAAAGCACCCAATCACTTCACATATTTATATATTACATTAAATATTTTAAACATTTAATTTTCATGCTTGCTTCAGTCCAGGTAACTCTCTCTCTCTCTCTCTCTCTCTCTCTCTCTCTCTCTCTCTCTCTCTCTCTCTCTCTCTCCCCCTCTACCTCCCTCTCCAGATAACAAAGCAGCAGTGTTGCTGGTCCTGTCTTCTCACATAGGAGTGGTCAAAGATGCCATCGAGGAGATTGAACAGGTGTGTGTATATACGTTAAGAATAAAAAGTAAGGAGTTATAGTCAGTTCTCTGAAAAAGTAACATATTACTTTACATGTTACTATATTATGACTGTGTTATTTTACTTCTTTAAAAAAAAATAATAATATAAAAAAAGGGGGCTCTGGGGTTGTTAAATAGTGTGTCCATTCACTTTTTCAGATTTGCTGTAGTTGTACTTGAATTGTACTGTAATTCTCCAAGTGTACTTGACGTGTACTGTAACTCTCATTTCTGTTTCATTCACAAATTTCATTAGTTAATTAATTCATGGATTCGTTTAGTTTTGTGTATGTGCACAACAAGGGGTTGTGTGTCAGCCTGTCTGTGTTTACTAGAGCCTCAGTGTGTAAATAGAGTTGCGCAAACTCTGCTCACTTCATGTGTCCAGTCCAGTGGCAGTTGTTCTACGTAGACTTATACTGTACGTAGAACAACTACAGTGCAGTATCGGCAGTATTCTCAACACTGGTAGAGAGACTATACAGTTAACCTTCAATGGAAATGAGCCAGAGGATTTCTTGGATTAGAAATTCTCTTGTATAACTGTACTACTTTCCCATGATTTCTCCGCAAACTGTTAATAAATCAATGCTAATGTTCTCTCTCCCCTCTTCCTCAGGCTCTACAAGAGGCCAATGACCCCTTTGGTGACATCATGGACGACGACATACAGGAGGGGGTGGAGCCTCGGGACAACCAAGACACCTATTGGTCAGAGCAGGACCGGCGTGTGATTGGTCCTTGCCAGGGCCTGATGAAGGCGTCGGCGGCCTGTCTTCGGAAGCTGACGGCGGCGGTAAAGAGCAACGGTGATGCCACCACCGCCCAGAACGTTGCACAGCTGGACGACCTCGCTGATGCCACCGACCACATCAGTCCTGTGTGGGTAACACACACACACACACACACGCACACACACACACACACACACACACACACACACACACACACACACACACACACACACACACACACACACACACACACACACACACACACACACACACTTCAAATGAAAAGGCTTCATTAGCATTAAAAAAATAATACAATGCCAAAGGAAAAGGTGGAGCAATACAATATTGAGAACTTTATTACAGACTCAGAGACTCATGGTCCACAGGGTTAAAACAGTACAGGACATAAAAATAGTATAAATATAAAGACAAACAAAACAAGAACACAGTACAGTACATATAACCTGCCCCAGGTTATAATCTAACAGACAGTCATTGTAAGCTACTTGTAGCTTGCCCCCCCCCCCCACAGGCAAAAAAAAGATATTAGGCCTATAGCCTTTAAGCTTTTTATTATTATAATATTTTTTTTAGACCGCGGCGCCCGCGGGACCCAACGCAAAATGTTGCCATACGGCAACATGTGTTCTGAGAGACTGAGTACCTTTTGCAGTATTTTATCAAAGATATAATCCATATATACCGTAATCCATAATCCACGAGGGTTGAGGGAGGGGAAAGAGCGTCCGTGATCGCCTTCTTTCATGCTTTCTTTTTTTCCTTTTTTTGGGTAGCATTTGCAGAGCCGGAACATCTTCAAGTTTGAGCGCACGCCGGAGCTCGAGATTTAACAAGAAAGCAGTGACATGTTCACAAACGGCTCCTCTCATCATGTCGGTGGTGAACTTTAGGTGTTTGTGCCGTGGTTCCAAAAAATAAGCAAATCAGCGATCATAGCCGCGTTCTTTGAAACAGACTGTGGGGGGAAGGAGGAGGCAGACACACAGCACAGACATGTCCTCGGTACAGCGATAGTAGGCTAATAGCCTGCCCGAAATAAGCAATTCTCTTCCCTTGAAAACAGTAACGTTATAACGTTTTGAACAAGAAATGACAAAGAATACATTTTTACTGACAGTTAAATCTGACAATAGGCTCTCTCTCTGTTCATTTGTTTATGTTAGACATTAACCACCCCAACCCCGCAAGTGGAATGATTAAAAAAAAAACGAGTACGAAAAAACAAAAAACAAAAAGAAAAACGACATTCGACTGGGAGGTTGTCAGTCGACAGCGCCCCCTACCGACTGACTAGTCGGGGTCAGGCCTAGTATACAGTATGCAATAAATCAATTCTTATGTACAACCCCAACTCCGTTGAAATTGGGACGTTGTGTAAAATGTAAATAAAAACAGAATGCATTGATTTGCAAATCGTTTTCAACCTCTATTCAGTTGAATACACCACAAAGACAATATATTTAATGTTCAAACTGATAAACTTTATTGTTTTTTGAAATTATACAATCTTTTGTAATTTGATCCCTGCAACACGTACCAAAAAAGTTGGGACGGGGGCAACAAAAGACTGGGAAAGGTCATGAATGCACAAATAACGCCTGTTTGGAACATTCCACAGGTAAACAGGTTAATTTTAAACAGTTTAATATCGTGATTGGGTATAACAGGACCATCCCAGTCGTTCACAATCAAAGATGGGGCGAGGTTCACCACTTTGTGAACAATTCTGTGAGAAAATCATCCAACGGTTTAAAAACAATGTTTCTCAACATTCAATTGCAAGCAATTTGGTGATTTCATCATCTACAGTCCATAATATAATCAAAACATTCAAAGAATCTGAAGAACTTGCTATACTAAAGCGACAAGGCTGAAAACCAACACAGAATACTTGTGACCTTTGATCCCTCAGGTGGCTCTGCATTAAAAACTGACGTCATTGTGTAAAGGATATTACTGTGAGGACTCAGGAACACTCAGAAAACCATTGTCAGTTTACATAATTTGTCGCTACACCTGCGAGTGCAAGTTAAAACTCTACCATGCAAAGCAAAGCCATACACCAGAAAGGTTGGTTTGAAAAACAACCAGAAAAACAACCAGAAATACCTTCTCTGGGTCCACTATCATTAGAAATGTGGACTCATCAGACCACAGCACACTTTTCCACTTTGTGTCTAACCATTTCAAATGATATTGTACCCAGAGAAGGCATTTCTGGTTGTTTTTCTGGTTGTTTTTTCAAACCAACCTTTCTGATGTATGGCTTTGCTTTGCATGGTACATTTTTAACGCAGTTTTATCGCAGGTGTAGCGACAAATTATGTAAACTGACAATGGTTTTCTGAGTGTTCCTGAGTCCTCACAGTAATATCCTTCACACAATGATGTCAGTTTTTAATGCAGAGCCACCTGAGGGATCAAAGGTCACAAGTGTTCGGTGTTGGTTTTCGGCCTTGTCGCTTTAGTATAGCAAGTTCTTCAGATTCTTTGAATGTTTTGATTATATTATGGACTGTAGATGATGAAATCACCAAATTGCTTGCAATTGAATGTTGAGAAACATTGTCTTTAAACCGTTGGATGATTTTCTCACAGAATTGTTCACAAAGTGGTGAACCTCGCCCCATCTTTGATTGTGAACGACTGGGATGGTCCTGTTATACCCAATCACGATATTAAACTGTTTAAGATTAACCTGTTTACCTGTGGAATGTTCCAAACAGGCGTTATTTGTGCATTCATGACCTTTCCCAGTCTTTTGTTGCCCCCGTCCCAACTTTTTTGGTACGTGTTGCAGGGATCAAATTACAAAAGATTGTATAATTTCAAAAAACAATAAAGTTTATCAGTTTGAACATTAAATATATTGTCTTTGTGGTGTATTCAACTGAATAGAGGTTGAAAACGATTTGCAAATCATGCATTCTGTTTTTATTTACATTTTACACAACGTCCCAATTTCAACGGAATTGGGGTTGTACAAAGTCCACCTGATGGGATCACACACACACACACACACACACACACACACACACACACACACACACACACACACACACCTTTATTTGTTTTCACATTTAATATTTTACCGTACAAATCACGGATACAGGAATCTTTTGCATTCCTGCAATCTGCACGCTTCTCATGACAATCTCATGACTAATTTACGGACATTTCCAAGACTATCAAACATGAACACAAGCATACATTTATAATCAACCTGTAATATTGACAGCATCCTTTAAGTATTGGCACTTAAGATCATGGTAAGGAATGCCTGGTCTAAAGTAAAACATTAAACAGTTGAGTATGGTTTCAACCTGTTTCTCATGGTCATAAAACATTTGTCAGCTGTGAATCTAGATGGGATACTTCTCCTTACTGGGTTTATTTAAACAGATAACAGTCCCATTTAGGCGTGACCTAAATGGGACTTTCTGAAAAACGTCAAATATTTATATAGCAGCAGTAAAGCAATTTCATTATTGAACACTGTACACAGGATCCAAAAATGGATTCCTGGCCTGAATGGGGTTGGGAAAAAGCTGAATGCAATTTAACAATAATTTAACAATATAATTCCATTCCTCAATGGTTAATAAATGTAGAAATGTAAATCTCTTTCTTAGTGTTGATGACCTGGCGCTGAGTTTGTATCCTCGCATGGACTACAGTGGAGTGGAGGACAATGTACGTACACACACACACACACACACACACACACACACACACACACACACACACACACACACACACACACACACACATTCTGACATTGATCTGTGTTTTGAAGTCCATTTTCATAAAAATGTGTTTCTGTCAACAGGCATCTAAAGTGGCATCAGTGTTGAAGAAGGTTCTGGACATCACCAGGTGAGGACGCTGGATTATTTACAGGCTGTTAACAGTCATGACATTTTAGTTGACTGAATTAATAGCATACTATTGTCAAATAATTGTGCTTTATTTGTGTTGTTCCAACATTGGAACATGCATAGAAACTATTCCTGTTCACTTTTTAAATTAGCCCTTCACTAAGTCCCTCCCCATCCCCCCTTGTCCAATAGGCACATTAGAAGAGGAAAGCTTGGCCTGCATAGCAACAGTTGTTAAATTATTTGGATTGGCATTAGACAGTAACTAAGCCACCCTGAAGGTTGGGGTTTTGAGAGGGTGCATGCATTCTGTCCGACATATCACTGGTCCGATGCACCTAAACCTAACCATCGGCCCAATGCCTAACCCTAACCTCCCACGTGGTTGATGCCTCAAAATAACCGTCAGTCCTATGATCTGACGGTATGAGGTCTGCCTCACGTTTTGAGAAGTAGAGCAGTAGAGCAGTGGGCTTGCAATTCAAGCTTAATCATGGGCATTGACCACCATGTACGGTGTGCCGAGCAGTAGCTTTGTTTCTGCCATACACACGCATTCATTTCCCTGTCTGTCCCCGAGCCGCAGATCGGTGGTAGTTTGGAATTTTGCAGGGCAGGCTTTGCAGCAGTGTGTTCTAAGCTCGCCAGTAGTAGCCTACTGTAGTAGGCCTACTGTAGTAGGCTACATAGAATGTTTGATAGTGAAATTCCATTTCAGCTGTAAACAAGCCACCATGACACTTATGAAACTGAAAGGAAAAGTTAGGCTCTGCTGGCCTGTCAGTGCTGTTGCTAAAATACACAACCATATTTACAATATAAAAAAACTGCAGAAGTAGATGAATTATTATTTTCTGTGTTGGAAGCTTGTTGTGATTTCAGTGATTGGGCTGCCAAACGTCCTCCTGCAGCTTAACGAAAAATACACTTTGCAACTTTTGCATCTGCCTGTGTGAGCACACTGGGTACTGAGTAGCATAACATTGTGGCAGCGTAGAAACGTCCCCACCCCCTTTGTGTGAGGGTGCTCCTTTGAGGAAAAGCCCAAAGTAATAATGTGCTGCCCTGGGTATTATCCATCCATCCACCAACTGCTTCAACCGCTTATTCATAGTTGGCTTGCAGGGGTTAGGGCAAAGTGTGAGTTTATTGAAGATGTGTTCGCCCACGGCACACACATGGACCGGACCTGTGTCTTATTCAGAAAAAAAATGTGGACCTTCAGCATTTCTAGTTGAGGATCCCTGCTGTAAAGCTTTGACAAAGAAAACGTATCACATCCAATCATATATTAAGTGTCTCTCTGTCACAGATGGCAGGCCGAGTCTCGTAAGCGCGCTCTCTCTATATATATATTCTATTCATCCATCTCTATCTCAATCAGGTCCAGTCATGTGTGTGGAGAGTCAGAGCTGACCTGGGTTCAGTTCCTAGAAGGAGCTGTGGATCACAATCTGCAGAAGACCAGACTCCTCATCCAACAACCAGACGGCTAGCCAGTGTGCGTGCGTGTGTGTGTGTGTGTGTGTGTGCGTGTGTGCAGAATTCAAGCCAAGTGCATTAATACAGGAGTACAAATGTCTTTTATGTGGGGAATGCAGAGGAATATGAGTAAAGTATTTTTCTCCTTACTTACTGTATGTGATTAATTTATATACTTTCAGTCCAATAACAGACATAACAGATAACATAACAGATAAAACACCTTGACTCAGGTTTCAGTAATAATAATATAGAAAGACTTGAATCCCTGCAAGATGCTGAGTAAGGACCCAGCATCTTGCAAGGATGCCAACCATTGGCATGGGTTCCAACATTGGCAAAGGGGAGGTTGATCACTGGTACATTTCTTAGCACTGGCACGAAGCAAACATTACAAGAAAATTCAACTAAATTAAACTTTCTATGTTAAAATTACATCTTAATTATTATAATATGCTGTTCACTCTGAACTCTGACTGCGCACATAATCTGGGAGATGGTTGGGTTACTGCTCTTGGCCTGAGTCTTATGATCAGTGTTGGTCAATATTACTTAGGAAAGTAACTTCTTTACTTTACTCGTTACCCCTTAGACAAAGTAATACCATTACTGGAATCAAAGAGTAATATATTACATATTACGTTATTACTTTCCCAAGTTCTCAACTCCTACATTTGAAAAAATAGAGATGTACAACATAATCTATTTAGTGAGCTCTTTTTAGAACTGAATCCAATTTATTGTAATAATAGTAGTCTCTTTGCCTCTTTGACTTTTTAAACTTTTTGAGGTCTTGTATTTAAAAATAAATACAAAATATAGCAGCAAGCGATTCGTAGTGTACATAACTGTGCGCAGGATGCAGCGTGTGGACTGGATCTACAATCTAGTGCACATCTCTGTTGTTACAGTACCTGTCGATAGCTTGTAAATCTATTCTATTTTTGCATGCAACAACAAGCTCATTTTAAAAAGTAACTTGGCGTTACTTGCAAAGTAATGCGTTACTTATTACCCATTTTTGCAGAGTAATCTCGTTACTTTTTGGAGCAAAAGTAATAATATTACAGTAATGTGTAATCTAAAATTAGTTACTGCCCAACACTGCTTATGATTATCCTAATATGAAAACAACATTTCAGGAGGAAACGGAAATATAACATTCTGATGTGGTATAATTATAATCTATGTTGATAGGGCACACTGACCATCAAGCAAATAAAACATGGCACTTAATGTCAAAAAATTGCCGATGCCTGATATGGGATGGCTAGTATGGTAGTAGTAGTATGGAAGTTGTCAGCACAACTTTTGTTACTAATTACTCCTTACTCACCTACCCTGATAAAACATGTTATAAGTCATAGTGTAAGTGCCTATTCTGATTTTAGAAGGTCTTGGCCCTTAGCAGTTTACATGTCGTAAACTTTACAACATGTCTGTTGAGAGCTAAGACCTTGTCTCGTAACATTGGTACAGTTAAGATGGAGGCTCTAGGGATTCACATCCTCTAAACAATATTGATCAACTTGCCTAAATGTAGAATGATCAAAGACCTACAGTACCTTATAGGATGATTATATATTAGGCAAATGAATAATGATGATTCAAGTAAATAATACATAATTGTGCAGTAAGCTCATGTTCTGGAAAAAAAAAGAGAATCTGGGCATTCAATGTAAAAAAAAAAAAAAAAAAAAGATTGGGAAGCATTTATTAAATTAATAAAAAGTCAACAGCCAACATGTTTTGACCACTAACTGTTCTTCAGGATGAGAAAGATAAAGGTAATTGACTGCACAAAATGAGTTGTGTATACTTAGAAGAAAGCACTTGTGTACTGAAGCAGTAATAGTAACAATAGCAGCAGTAAGCTCAAATCATCAAGGCAAATGTACTTGTACAGTATTTTCAGAAACAACAATTTACCTGTATATTTGTTTATGCTAACAGCAATCGTAGTACAAGTTATCCCACAATAACATTCTTGCCTCAAAAGGAATATGAAGAAGATCTATCAAAACGAGATTCAATATCAGAAGATAAATGATGCTCAAGGGATAGGGATAGAATCCCTAGCTGACCTAAAACCTTCTCTTTCTGAAGCAGCAATGACTGAGAATGCTTTATTCAGTGAATATAGGTAATGTATAAGGTGGTCAGGCTCTAGGTAGAAAGGCTCTAGTAGAAAAGTAGACAACAGATGTTAGTGGGAGTTAAAATTATCATATGTTAAATGATTAAACATTGTAGTAATTGATTAATTTGCATATATGGGGCAATTCGGGTCAGGATCAATGCATGTGTTCTATTTAGTTGGCGCAGGCAGAGTCCAAGTACTACAACCAGTTGTGATCGGTTAATAGACATTAGTAGTACTTGTGTGCTCTGCTTGTGGCCTTTCTGTCTCTGCTTGAGGGAAACTCTAGGAAAGGTTATTCTCTTGGATATCCACCAGTTACTTTGTAAAGTCAGAGTAATGTCAAAATATATATCTCAAACAAACCAAAATACCTCACAAGGTCGGCAAAAGGTCTCAGCAAACAACAATGATGTTTTATGCAGAGACAGATGGATGACAGGCTAAACATAACTCCACTTATTTTAAATATAAAATACAAATGTCTATATTGTCTGATGGTGAACCACAAGAAAGATCCTTGATTTGGAGATCAATATGACAAACAAGCCACGTTGAACATGAGAGGAGGGTATTATTCTTTTTTCTTTATATTATTTTATTTTGCATATAAAAATGGAAAAAAGAAGAAATTTTGTAAATTGTACAGGTAAATACTGTTTGATTTACAGCATCTTCAATAAAAACCTCAATTGACAAAAAAGAACATGAGAGGAGGGTGGTGAAGAAAGGCTAAGGATGTCATTTAGCTGTCGATCATCTCAGACAGCTCCTGAATCAGGTCGTCCTCTCTAATGCTGGGGTCCACCTCCTCCAGGTGGTCATCTGTGAACTCATTCATCAGCTCTTTAAAGTCGTTCACTGGCACAGAGGTGGATGTTGGAGACCGCACACGGGACACAGCCAAACTAGGTCTATGTGACTTTGGCTGAGACTGAGTCTTCACTATGAAACAGTCTACTGTTGACTGCCTGCTGTAGGCTTGGTGTTGTCTGGCCGCTGTACGCCTGGTGGTGTCTGCCTGCCGTGGGCCTTGTGGGGCCTGGTGTTGTCTGCCTCCTGCTGTCTGCCTTGTGTCGTCTGACTGTCGTGGGCCTTGTGGGGCCTGGTGTTGTCTGCCTGCTGTGTGCCTTGTGTTGTCTGCCTGTCGTGGGCCTTGTGGAGCCTGGTGTTGTCTGCCTGCTGTATGCCTTGTGTCGTCTGCCTGTCGTGGGCCTTGTGGAGCCTGGTGTCTGCCTGCTGTATGCCTTGTGTTGTCTGCCTGCCGTGGGCCTTGTGGAGCCTGGTGTTGTCTGCCTGTTGTATACCTTGTGTTGTCTGACTGTCGTGGGCCTTGTGGAGTTTGTTGTCTGGCTACTGAATGCCTGGTGTTGTCTGCCTGCTGTAGGCCTTGAGGAGTTTGGGGTTGTCTGTCTGCTGAATGCCTGGTGTGGTCTGCCTGCTGTAGGCCTTGAGGAGTTTGGGGTTGTCTGTCTGCTGAATGCCTGGTGTGGCCTGCCTGTTGTAGGCCATGTGGACTACTCTGGGGTTGTCTGGCTGCCCTATGCTCAGTGTTGTTTGCCTGTCGTACACCTTGTGGAGCTTTGGGCTGTCTGGCTGCTGTATGCTCAGTGTTGTTTGCCTGTCGTACACCTTGTGAAGCCTGGGGCTGTCTGCCTGCTGTATGCCTGGTGTGGTTTGCCTGTTGTAAGCCATATGCACTACTCTGGGGTTGTCTGGCTGCCCTATGCTCCGTGTTTTCTGCTTTTAGTAAGCCTTGTAAAGCCAGGGGCTGCCTGGCTGTCCTATGTTCAATGTTGTCTGCCTGTCGTACACCTTCTGGAGCCTGGGTTTGTCTGCCTGCTGTATGCCTGGTGTTGTCTACCTGCCATGGGCCTTGAGGAGTTTGGGGTTGTCTGCCTGCTGTATACATGATGATGTCTGCCTGTTGTAGGCCATGTGAACTACTTTGGGGTTGTCGGCCTGCTGTATGCCTGTCTTGCCTGATGCTGTCTACCTGTCGTAGGCCTTGTGGAATCTGGGGTTGTCTGCCTGTTGTATGCTTGCTGTCTGCCTGCTGTAGGCCTTGTGGAGTCTGGGGTTGTCTGTCTGCTGCATTCCTTGTGTTTTCTGCCTGCTCTAGGCCTTGTGGAGTCTGGGGTTGTCTGCCTACTGTATGCCTGATGTTGTCTGCCTGCTGTAGGCCTTGTGGAGTCTGGGGTTGTCTGCCTACTGTATGCCTGATGTTGTCTGCCTGCTGTATGCCTGGTGGAGTCTGGGGTTGTTTGGGCGCTGTATGCTCTCTGTTCTCTGCCTGCCATAGACCTTGTGGATTCCAACGTTGTCTGGCTGCTGCAGGCCCGGTGTTGTCTGCATTTAATTTTTCACATTTTCCAAAACAAATAAATGAAAATATTAATCGAAAACCACCCCCGCCTCACACATTAGGACAATATCAGTAATCAGAGAAAAAGTGTTTTCAATTAATCTAATATGGTTAAAGTCTGTAGTGAGTTTAAAGTTACCATGGGTTTGTATAGGAAGGGGGCAGTACAGCTAAATTCTGAATCAAGCAAGTTAAGAACTGTCTGGGAGGTTCACATAAGCCTGGGTAGACTGAATAAAATGTCCAAAAGTTAAATGATAATTCCCATCAATCCAAGGTGTATATCACCGTCTATCACCATCTATCAAAGACACTGCTATATACAGTAAGGTACACAAGGTCTCTTATTGGCCAAGCAGTCCCAATGTGATTGGTAGCCGATTTGCTTGTTTACATATGATGTGAGTTTTGCCTTCAATGTCCATGGCAATTAATGATTTAATGTTTAATTTAATCATATTTCATGGAATTTTGTTTTTGCTAAATAGTTTCTCTGTTCATTTTCCGAGGCAAATTCTAACTCTGAGGCATGGGGGAGGGAAAAGCTGTACATAGAAGCGGCTGAAAATACATTGCAGTATTTCTATACTTTTACTTAAGTAAAACATGTGATTCCTTTTTCCTCCACTTTTATTTAGTTTAGTAACTGCAGATAATGGGTCTGTACTGTTCTCTGTACCTGCAGTAGAAAGGTTGAGTTTTGGTCTCTTTGGTACAGATGGTCCTGTATGACAGAAGTGAAATATTTTGTTATTAAAATATTATTACTAGAAAAAAGGCTCCTTACAAGCCAAGTCAACATGAGAGTAGCATTAGAATTATTATAAAGGCTGTGGAAAATAATCTGAAGTGTACCGAATGTTAACATGCATGATACATCATTCAGAGTTCAGAGCACAATCTACCATTTAACTTTGTGTCAATACCCTAAAGTAGCATACCATGTCTGTGTTCTCACCTTCCTCCTGTGGGTGTCCATGTCTTTTTCTGTCCTGTTGTAGTGGCACTGGAGAGCTGGCAGGGCTGACCACCTCAATGGCTCCTCCACTGATGTTTTCATACTGAGTTGATGATGCTGCAGGTCAGATAGGAATCCAAGTTATTAACTCTGTCAGCCCTCAGTTTGGAGGCTGAGAGTATTTGCCACATGATGACATAACATTGTTGAAGTTGTGCAAAAGTAAAAATGGGGTAGGGAAAGGAATGTGCCCTCAAAGCTATGAGTTAGAAAGACCCAGAAGGAAGGGGTATGTATTATTGGTATTATTTAGTGTGCTTAATAGAGGATATGCTTATGAATAAAGTGAGTGGCAAATCAAGTGGGCTTAACACCATTTAACACAAGACAGTACCCTGTTGTGTATTTGTTTATTGTGTGCTCAAGTAGCAAGCCCTCTGTTGTCATTTACAGTCTTTATTTATTTCCACCCCATTTTCATTGCCTACTGGGCTATGACATCATTTGGTAACACTATTTTCTAGTTACTTGCACAGGCACAGTGCACAAGTAGCCTAGTATAATGTATGTTGGTGGTATTGCTCGGCTAATCAGGACATGACTATGGTACATTTGGTGATCATGTGAGTGTATTGTGGTAAGTCTAGTCGTCCGTTATTGGCTGTTTGTGGTGACGTGAAAGGTGAGGTAACCAGCGTAAGTTTCACATAGGACAGCAACGTTCTTCCACTTGCCTTTGTCTTTGGCCATCTTCTCTATGTTCCCCCAGCTATGATGTTGTTGCTGGAATTCCTTCTCGATCATCCTACGCTGTGTCATTTTAGGCCTGCTTTCCTTCCCCTTGCCTAGATAAAAGTGAAACTAGTTATATCGTCAGCACAATATAGTAGGATACCACAAGTGATATTACTGAATATACTGTACGTTGTGCCTAATATTCTCTTGTTCTTCTAAAGGGTGAGGTGTTTTCACTTTATTTGAAAGTGAAATACCCCATTAATGTTCATAAAACAATTATCAATATCACCTTTGATCTGTTCAGAGATCCGATATTTCACAACGTCTAGCTGTGTTCTGCGATCACGATTCTCCTGCTGGAGTTCTGCTTGTGTGTTCAGGTCAGACTGCTCCAGGTGCAGCTCGCTGCTATGTTGAAGCATCTTATCCTCCTGCAGCTTCCTCCACCTGCATGCACTCTCCTGATGCTCTTCATTAGAATGTCTAATTGCTTCCTCCTTTCATGAATTATAAACACCAACCTTATTTATTTATTATATGCCATGTTTGTTACGTGGTCAGAGGGACATTGTCAGAAGAACATACATTATAATGATCAATCAATGTATTCTGACTTGGATCAATGGCAACGGGCCAACTGGCAAAGGCAACATAAATGACAACTTTTTTTTTCTTTTCTTTTTGGAGATCTTTGATTTTTTTTTTTTTTTTTTTTTTTTTCTTTTTTGAGTTTGGGGAATTGAGCAATTAGCTAAATTGGCTTTTTTTGTTGCAAACTTTGAGGGGAAAATCAAGTTGATTATTTCATTGTTGTTTCATAGTTTGTTATTTTGGTATCAAAATGTACACCATTTTTAATGTACGTGTAAATTACAATAACAATACCATAAATAGGCTAGGTTGACAATTGTTGGTGTCATAATTCAAAATAAATGGTAAAAATAATAACTATACATTTACAGTAAAGTTCTGCAACTGATCAGGCCCAATGCCCGGCCCAGCCCGACCAATTAGCATAGTTTATAGGCCCGACCCGGCCCTACAATGTCGGGTCGGGCCTGGTCGGGTTTGAGTAGAATTTGAGCAATCTACACAGAGTAAAAGTGAAAAAAATCTTATGAGAGGTAAATACACAGACAGACAGAACAGAACTATTATTTTTATCATAATAAAATAATTCAATATTGCTTTTTTCATGGCCGATCCGGCCCTACTGATCTGCATACATTTTAGGCCCGAGCCTGACCCTAAAATGTCGGGTCGGGCCTGGTCGGGTTTGGGCAGCGTTTGGGAACTCTATTCTACAGTATGTGGAAAAACCTGCTCTCACCTCTTCGATCATACCCATTCTAGTCACATCTGCAGATCCATTCTCTGCTACAATGGTGGGGCAGTCTGTCTGCTGGAGAGCATTCACCACCATGGATAAGGCTTCATTAACAGAGAGCTCAGGGCGCTCAGGGTAACTCCTCTTACACAGGGGAGTGAGGGGACATAGGTAGCCTCCTGTGGGGCTTGGCCCTGCCCAGTATGTATCGATGCAATGCTTGCAGAAACTGTGTCCACAGTGAATGGAGACAGGGTCTCTCATGGTGGAAAAGCACCTATAGCAATAGACTGCCCGCTGTACACTGGAGATGAACGTACTGGAGCTGAGGGAGAGAGTTATAGACAGAGCTTGTAAAGGCGTTTTTACTCCAGTAAAGGATGTGGATATCCTTCCTGCAGCATTAACGGATAACACTCAAGCACAAACCGGTTTGAAGGGTGTTATCCTGCTTATTACATGGCTTAATACAAGACAGTTGGCAGAAATCGTACACAACAAGAAACTTTGGTGACCTTGGCTATGCAGAGGTCTGTTGTTGAGCAGAGCAGTCCGTTCCGTTGTTGTGACATGTAACCGCTCACATGACCAGAAAGCTGGCTTCTGATTGGAGCATTCATTCAAGCCATGTAATAATCAGTGATAAAAGGCCAAGCCTCTTCTCGTGGCACCGCTTCCTCACCTCACATTAGGAGACTGTGTTTTGTCACTCTTCATGGACGTACAGCTGGGACTAGGAGAGGGACAGCCTGTGCTTCCCTCCATGCTGAAAAACACACAGTAAAGCTGCATGTTAACATGTCTGATCAAATCAGAGTCAGTTCTACTCTGGCTTGTTTTAGAGTTGTTTAGCAAGGCAGTCTCACAGAGAAATAATATAACATTATATTGAAATATGTCTATTATATTACAGACATTAACAGTATCACGGCCAAACCCTTGTTTCCCCTGTTTTCTTAAATTCTTCAAAAATACATGATTTACCCCCTATCTGCACTCGTTCTGCTGGAGCCATGCAGCTTATCATAGTATGTTTTGACTTCTTCATACTCCTTAGTGATATCTGAAAAAAATATTGGTGAACCAAATTAATTTGTTTTGTTACATCCATTTCAAATTCCTATATACACAACTGGTTGATCTTGTTACCTGGGACAGAGTTGTCATTTGTCTTGAGTGACTGGTCAATGGATCTCAGCATATCTTCTTGCAATGTGTCCAACAATGTATTCTAGATTAGGATAAAGATGAACTGCTCAGAGCCAGAATGAGATGTTTGAGTGAATTTAGTTCAGTGGATTTCAATGGGAAAAGTGGTTTGTGCATCTCCATGTCTGCAGGAATGACCCTTAGGTGCTGGGACCATCACACACACACACACACACACACACGCACGCACGCACGCGCGCACGCGCGCACGCGCACACACAAACACAGCATGTACAGTATATATGCAGGTGTTAGACAAACCTTCAGATTGTCCACTAGATGCAACAAGCAATTCTTAGCCTTTACAAACATGGTGGATTTTGATGTGCTAAGATGCTCACGCATCTCCTTCCTCATGTTTTCTAGTGCACCTTGTCCACAGAACTCGGCAGCTTCTATTGTATAGTAAAAAATACAGTATATATGTGTAGACTTGCTTAGACTTAGACAAGATAGACAACTATTCTTGAATATTTTTACATGCCCAACACAAAAGCTCCAAAAAGTGGATCGGGTATCCCCCCCCCCCCCCCCCCCCCCCCCCCAAAACAATTCCATATGAAAAGAAAAACAAAAACAAAATAGTTGCATTTTTATTGCTATATCAGTATGTAGGAGGCATGCAAAGAGGATAGTCTTTTTAAGTCATCACATATAATGTTACTTACTGACATAACATGGCTGCATGGATTCCGTAATTGACTTTGTTAGACTGAGGTAAATGTTTTTCTTTTTTTCACGGATGACATTGGCAAGTTTTTTCTTTAATTTCTCCTCCTGTTAAAATAGGTTAATGATTAACTGAACACACAATTTACAGAGAAGAAAATGAACTACCATTTTGTTCCATTATTTCTCCCCTTTAATAATACCAACTGGTATTGGTATCCTGTTTGTCATTGATTAATCACCTGTAATCAATCACCATGCTACATCTTGTAAGGACCACGTATTTGTGTAATTATTTTCTTTATATTATATAGTATTCTCTGACTAGAACAATTATTGTCATGGTGAAAAATATATATAAATACAGTATATACCTCAGTCTTTAGAAATGTCATTTGCAAGGCAACCTCTTTGTGCTTGTCACTGAGGCTGGCTGTATCAAGTGTGAATTTATTGATAGCCTCTTTGATGGGTCCAGGTCTTCCTTCATTCCTGAAATATAAGATCTGCATTGAGTTAAAGAGGCCGTTTTAGACATGCCCCGCAGCCCTCCTCTCCCCAATAATACTGTATTAAATGATGTTGTCTTCTAGCAGCAATAGATACTTACGGGAAGGTCTTGCTGAACTCTTGGTCAATGGTTTCTCTCAAGTGCTTAGATAATCTCTCATTGAGATTTACTTCAGTCTTTCTTTTGTTTCTTTGTCTTTTGTAGATGCCATTGTTCTGAAGCAAATTTTTCAAACTTGGATATTGGAACCCTTTTCCTTTCTGAAATAATTGAGAAGATT
Organism: Benthosema pterotum; assembly: GCA_039105355.1. Taxonomy (NCBI): domain Eukaryota; kingdom Metazoa; phylum Chordata; class Actinopteri; order Myctophiformes; family Myctophidae; genus Benthosema; species Benthosema pterotum. The sequence goes on along the minus strand of CM076971.1, from coordinate 17,620,327 downwards.
AAACATTATGGCTGGGTTGCACATCAGATTCTTACAACCTAAGTGGCCCCTGCTCTTATTTTTTACTTGTAAAAGGCAGGGAAAGTGAAATTATTTTTGTTAAGTGTTAATTTAGCCCTATATTCTAATATTACTCAATGGTAGAGTGTTGTTCGGTTGGGCCATGGACAGTTTTATCCATTCAGGAGATTGACATCATACAGTATAACAAGATAAACAAGTGAAATTACACAGATTAGCAGACAAATTTGAATATGAAACACCACAAAATGGTAGCTGGTAAAGTCTCCTGATTGGCTGACTTTGGCAAACCACTAAATATGTATTTTCTATTAACCTACTAAAGAAAGACAAAAAAGAGACAGGGGCAGTCTTGTTATTAACAACAAAAAGAGAGACCATGCTGACCATGCTGAGACCATGCTGTACTCACCGGGTTCAAGACACCCTTCAAGATGTTCTCACATGATTCTTTAGACTGTTCCACCCCATCATCAAGGCATCTTTCAAAAGCCTCTTTACACTTCATCATGGTGTCATCGACTTCATCACTCCAAGCCTGAAGTGTTGTTTCCAGATCCTTGCAAACGTCTTCCTTGAGGGAACCCTAAAAAGGCACTCAGAGCAACATAACCAGAATGTGTAATACACTATCTTGTGTGTGTGTGTGTGTGTGTGTGTGTGTGTGTGTGTGTGTGTGTGTGTGTGTGTGTGTGTGTGTGTGTGTGTGTGTGTGTGTGTGTGTGTGTGTGTGTGTGTGTGTGTGTGTGTGTGCAGTCCCCATTGCAGTGTTTGAGAAAGAGACATTTTATGCTTATATATGGTCTCTCCGCATGTCAGTAGAGTGTTAGTGTTGACACTCATGCTTTTACTTTCACTTTCGTTTCAGCAGTGGTTCAGCCATAAACAATGTGCCCACCATTTGAGACAGCTGAATCACTGCTCTACCAAAAGTGAAAGTGTGAGTGTTAACACAATACTGATATGGTGGGGAGACAATATATAACAGAAAATTGCATTTTGGAGCGATGTATATAGGTGAACCCCTTGGCCCCTTTATAAGCCTATTTTGGGATAGGGAAAACAGCCATTAAGGAGCATTTTCACACCTGGACCACTTTTTTTTAAAAAAACAACTGCAAATAAAAAAAACCTTTAATGTTGAATTCTCCTTTAAGATTTGCATTAATTATTTGCATGCAAGTGATAAGCAGGCCTACACCTTTTTAAGTAAATAGCATTCATAATATTGCCATCCTAAAGTGTTGATTCCATCACGTACAGTACGGTAAACTGGCATGTGTTCATGAGTGCGTAAGCTCCTACCGTTTCCGGTGTATTTGCTGCTTTCATCAGAGAAAGTATTCCATATGCTCCAGAAACATAATAGTCTGTCTTTGATTGATGGTCATTGAGATCTTTCAGAAACTGCTGAAGTTGGAGTATTTCTGGAAAATGGTAATTAAAATGTTTTGTGTATGTTATGTATACTGCAGTCACATCTATAGTACAGTATACAGTTAACATGTATGCCACGTAAACTGTGGTCTCATGTATTCATTTGATTAAGGATAATTAGTAATATTATGAGGTATTGCTATAGTATGTACAGTATATACAGTATATATAGACTTGTCATTGATATCTCTATATACTGTACATCTATACAGCTAGTATTTCATCTAGACCCACATGCTAGAAAGTGCAGGTTCTTATGTGTGTGTTCTTGTGCCCATCTACAGGTTCAATTGGTAGCATCTGTGAGGGGCTGGCATGAGACCAGGGGACTGATCACCCCCTGTCCTCATTGGCTGTCTGTCGGTCACATGGAGGCCGGCGGACATAGGCAGCGTCCTCAAAGAGACCTGTCAGTTGGAGGCGAGCTGGGACAAGGACTGTATAAAGAGGACTGGAAGCGAGGACCCCTACAAGGGAGTCCACATTGTTTCATGGAAGGAAACCGACATGCTCAGTAGAGACCAGGAATTGTGCCATAGCATGATTTGGTCCAAGAGGCCAATGGCAAGAGGGGCAAACTCGCTTTTCTTCCTGACTCTAGAAGGAGGGTGGCCGGTACAAAAATAGGGGACCGGAAGAATGCTCGAGTCTATTCATTTCCAATGGTAGAATAAACGTGAACACAACTCTATCCATGATCCATTTCTTACCTCCATGGACACTGAACTAAATACTGGGCCCAGTCACCACAAGGCATATAATATTTACAACATAGTCAAAGTAAAATGGCTTCTATTAGCTAAACAAATTAGGAGAGATTTCACTTTGTTATCAATTATTCTTTATCCCACCAACCAACTCTCGTGAGATTTGCTAGGAGTCAGGAAGAGTCTCTTTGTAATCTGTAATGTGACATACAACAGATAGGGGCTCTGTGAGGGGAAATTAGGAGACCATTTGTAGGATTTGTAGTCCATGTCGCCTATAGTGGCGTTAATGGAAGGTTGCAGATCTTCGTACATAGAGTATATTTGATTTGGTCTTGTCAAACTTCCTTGTCAAACCAATGTGGACTCCCCCGGAGGGGTCGTCTCTTCCAGTCTTCTTTATACAATGACACAGGTCCTTTACCTGACCCACCACACGACTAGCGTTGTGTTAGCGTACCTGTGTCGCTTATTGTTCTTTTGTTTGAAGGCTTTTTGTTCTCTTTAGTTTGCTTTAGTTAGTCCAGTCTTTACTTTATTGTATTTTCTGTTCTGCTTTAACTAACCATTACCCATTGTAAATATTGTTTATAATAATAAGCTTGTGTAAAAATAAAGATAATGCCTAAGATATTTATTATTTATATAGCATATTATAATAAATATTCACATTTTCATCCTAGTGTCCGCTCCTCCTTTGCGTTGCTGAATCATGGTACACACCTTATGAGTCGTAAGTAACAATGTATTACACTAAAAATACATTATTATCACTGATCTGAACTGCAGATGTGTATTTGTGTGCAACTGTGCATTATCTGTAAAGTTCTGTCCTACCCATGTCATCTTCTTGTAGACCAGTCTCATCTTCTTGCTCGTCCTTTAGCCTGTTGAACACTCTAGAGGTAACTGTGAACACTTGGAAAAAGTCGCCGTGACCACTGAAATGTTTCTGAAAAGGAATTAAATAACCATTTAAATATACAAATTACACATTTCACAGTTATGAGCCCCATGTGGCATGTGGTCCACAAGTACAGTCTCTCACACCAGCACATCGCGACTCCATAAAATATCAAACAAACAAATGAATGAATAAAAAAAAAAAACATGACGATTCCTTTCCATAAATTGCAATTTAGCAATTTGCTCTATGCTCATCAGCAAAACACCAGACTGAAAAAGGATTTAAAACATACGGTACCTCAATGTCCACCTTTTTTTGGTCAAATTTCTTTAGCACTTGGTCCTTGACTCTTTTGTTTTTTTGCAAAACATAATTACGCCTTTCCTCTTTTGACCTGGAAGACAGTGTACAATCTTACTTTATTATGTTATAATTAATTTTCATCTAGAATCTTTACCACTGAAAACACATTAAAACACCCATTTCCCTCTTCGGTGATGGGACCAGGATACCGGTAACTGCTGCAGGCAGCACCATAAGCACATTCAACAATGGATCACATCTGTGCTATCAACTAAATATGTCATGTCATCAAAATGTGTCTTACTTATTGTTTTTGTCACCAATATCATCACATTTGGTGCAGATGAAGCGGATGCTTCGGCACTCTCCACCATTTCCAATAAGTTCAATGGCGTGGTTTAAGATCTCCCATGGTTCATTCTCTGAATCTGCTCGAATTGCATCACTCACAATCCACACAGCAGAACAGTCTCCTACACACTAGAATAAAATAGTTGAGTGCTCTTACACATACAGGTATATGCAGTGCATATTACAGTATATTTAAATGTAATACAATATCATCAAAATATAATGTAGCCTACATTTTATCTTAGAAGCTCCCATTTATTTATTTTTTTATTATTATTTTTGTAATAAGAAATAAGGTAAATAATTTACCTTTCTCCACATATCATCTCTGCTCTTGTTACAGTCTCCAGTTCCAGGAAGATCTACAAGTGCAACATGCTGAAGAAGTTCTTTGGCATTTGGTACCTTAAGGGTAAGCCATTTAACGGTTTTCTTTGTACGTTATTATTATGTTTTTTGTTTATTATTTTGTCTATTCAGTTTAAAGTTAATTGCTAAATATAATGATTGATTAATTAATTTATTCTGATTGACTTCCAATTGGGCACACCCCTCTAGGCCTGAGACAGTGACATCATATCAAGGCTAGAGGAAGGAGGAGGGGTTATGCACCTGGGTGGAACAATGGTTTTTACCAGGCTAGCCAGAAGAAGGTCCTGAATTGTTGTTTGTTTGTAAAATGCACTATGGAGAATTAAATGCAACAAAAAGAAGCTGAACTTGTGGACATTCTATCTGTGCCTGCGTACAGCCCAAGTCTGGGTGCATCAGTAGGTCTAAAGTCAGTTTGTTTGACAACTGACTCAGCCACTATACAAGTAAAAACCATCTCCATTTTGGATCTTGGACAAAAGGATTCGAACCAGGTCCTGGTGACCCACAAGGAGATTCATTTGAAAAAGGCCTAAGGATCAAGTATTGGAGTCTGGAAGGAGTTCAGTAACAACAAACTCAACAAGCTCAAATGAATAACAAGTGGATGTGCAGCATTAGCCGTGAAAGCCTGTCAGTGGTATGTAATGAGCACAGAATTTAAGGCTGTACAGGAAAACAGCAAATGACTAAAGGAGTCATTTTATTTTTTGTGTGTCACTCACTACTGCCTTTTATTGGTGACACGTTGCTGAAAATTGCTGCATTGCTCGTCCATTGTTTTATTGTTGATGTTTTGTCACTGCCGGACTTTTATTAGTGACAAGCTTTTTGCATTACTGTCCATTATTCTTATTATTGATGTTTTGTCACTGCTGGACTTTTATTAGTGACACATATGCCCTTTGATTTTCACTGCCTTCATTTAATATGGGCATTTTGCTTTGCTACTTTTGCACCTGAACCGGACAATACTGTGAACTGGTAAAAGTGTGACTGCGCTCCCTTAAAGGTTCATTCTATACTGCACTTGAATGTGCTAAGAGGAAAGTTGCAAATATGTCTGTGAGCAGTGGTGCACAATTACTGGAAAAGAGGAACCCAAGGTTAACAGAAAAGGGCATGGCTTTGCACAAGGAAAACTGTCTCAGAGCTTTAAAGACAAAGAGTAAAAACACTGGCCAGTGTATCGACAAAATAAATGTGCTCATGAATTCCAATGAAAATGTCACTCCAGTACAAACTGAGCTGAACAAACTGAAAACTTGCTTTGATGAATTGAGTAATGAATATGATGCATTTTTGAAAATTCCTCTGACGGAGGAGGAGGTTAAGGAACAAGGAGAATGGTTTGAACGAAAAAGGAAATGGTACAATGATTTTACAGAGGATGTGAAAAAATGGTTGTGTGGGGCAGGTCAAGCATCACAAACTCCTGACAGCCTGCATGAGGCAGATGACATTGGCCCTAATGACAGCGTCTCCAACATTGCAAGCCGGGCTAAGTCCCGTAAGTCCACAACCTCACGCACCTCGACTACATCATCTGCACTCATAAAAGCACAAGCTGAAAAGGCAGCCCTTCTGGAGCGGGCTGCTGCCTTAAAGAAGCAACATGAGCTGCAGGCACAGGAGGAAATTGTAAGGAAAAAGGAGGAGGATCTGAGGAGACAAAATGAAAAAATAAGGAGACAAAGGGAACAATTAACTCTGGACACGGAGTTGGCTGCATTTAATGCAAAAATCAGTGTTTTGGAGGAAAATGCATCAAGGGCCGGCTCAAAAGTATCCAATGGAATGCACTCTTATTATGAGAAATATGATCAAACCACAAAGCAATCCATGCTCAATCCTAATGCAACTGTGTACACTCCCGCTGAAGTGATCAATAACATGACTGTGACTGTATCTAACCCTATAACAATCCCACAGGTTGTCCGTCAAAAGGAAAGTCCAAATTTACAAGTCACAAATGCACAAACTGTTTTTTCTCAAGCTCAAATAATTCCAACCAATGAAACTGAAATGTCCAGGATTTCTACCACATCAGCACAAAGACACCCAACAGAATCTCTCCCAGTCGGTCAATCAAATGGTCGTGTTTCTCAAGCCACAGTGCTATATGACCACGGTCAGAATGATATTGTAAACATAATGAAAAGACAGAATGAAATAACATCTTTATTGGCCCAACAGAATCTTGCATCTGCTCTTCCAGTGAGAACTATTCCTGTATTTGATGGGGACCCTCTACAATATTATGCCTTTATGCGTGCTTTTGAAAATGGGGTTGAAATGAAAACTAATAATTTTGGTGACTGTTTGCACTTCCTTGAGCAATACACCAGGGGACAACCAAAGGAGATAGTGCACAGTTGTCAGCATCTGCCTCCTCAGCAGGGGTATTTGAGAGCAAAAAACCTCTTGAAAGAGCACTTTGGAAACGAACAAAAGGTCACATGTGCATATATGGACAAGGCTCTCAGTTGGGCACCCATCAACAGTAATGATATTAATGCACTACAAGCATTTTCCCTCTTTTTACGTGGATGTTGCAATGCAACGGAGCAAATCACACATATGAGTGAATTGGACATACCGTGCAATATGAGGAGCATTGTTTTAAAGCTGCCCTATAAAATGCGAGAAAAATGGAGGAGCACTGCTTGTGACATGCAAGAACGACGGGGTCATAGGGCCATGTTTAATGATCTTGTGGAGTTTATCGAAAGGCAAGTCAGAATAGCCACGGATCCATTGTTTGGCAATATACAAGACACCCCACTCGCTTCCTCTAAGGGTCTGAAGAGCCATAAAGGCAGCAGTTTTGCAACCAATGTTGCTGTGGTGGAGGAAACAGTAAACACACTCACACCCCAAAGCTGTTTGTATTGCAAAAGGAGCAATCACTCACTGGAAAAGTGCTACCAGTTCAAAGGAAAATCACACAAGGAAAAGATCAACTTTATTAAGGAGAATGGGATATGTTTTGGCTGCCTAAAAAAGGAGGGCCATATTAGCAAAATGTGTGGCAATAAACTGACTTGTAATGTGTGTAGCCAACGACACCCCGAAATTCTCCACATTGACAAAGAGGACAAAAAACAACATCCTGAACAAACCGAGCCATCTGAAGGGGCAGAATCAGCACTTGGTGATGAAACTACGGCACCAAAATTATGTGGTCATATTGGGGCTGGTTGTGAGGAGGACTGTACTTTTTCAATTGTGCCAGTACAGATAAAATCTAAAAAATGTAACACAATCATACAAACCTATGCCTTTCTGGATCCTGGCAGTTCAGGTACTTTCTGTACAGACAGACTTGCCCACAGATTGAATGTACAAAAACAAAAGACCAGCATTATGCTGAGAACTATGGGGCAGTCAAAGACTATTTCTACCCATATAGTTTATGGGCTTGAAGTCTCTGCACTGGATACTGATGATTTTGTAGATCTGCCTGAGGTCTTTACCCACAACAGCATGCCAGTGAATGAGAGCAACATTCCCAGGCAGGAGGATGTTGATAGATGGCCATATTTGAGTAACATCAAAATATGTAAAATTGACTCTGGCATCGATCTTCTTATTGGAACTAACGCTCCTAAAGTCATAGAACCGTGGGATGTTATTAACAGCCAGGATGATGGTCCCTATGCAGTGAGGACCAAAGTAGGCTGGGTTTTGAATGGCCCACTTCGAGGTAGAAATTTGAGTGACGGCATGAGCAAGAGAGGCTGCTCTATTTACACAAATCGAATCTCTATTGAACACCTAGAGAACTTAATCATCCAACAGTATAATCATGACTTCAGTGAAAGGACTTCTGAAGAACAAGTTGAAATGTCAAGAGAGGATGTTAAATTCATGAACATTATGCACAACTCCGCTGTATTGAAAAATGGCCATTACACCTTTGACTTACCTTTCAAGAAAGAAAATCCCATCTTGCCTAACAACCGCTGCATAGCAGAGCAGCGTACTGTGAGCCTGAAAAGAAAATTTGAAAGAAATGAGACATTTCATGAGGAATACACTTCCTTTCTGAATGAGGTGATTGATCAGGGCTATGCAGAGATTGTGCCAGAGGATCAATTAAAAGGAAATGATGGGAAAGTGTGGTATATTCCACATCATGGAGTTTATCATCCCAGGAAAGGAAAATTAAGAGTTGTGTTTGACTGTGGAGCTGTGTACAAGGGAACATCTCTCAACTGCCTACTTCTACAAGGGCCGGATCTCACAAACTCCCTCATAGGAGTCCTTATTAGATTTCGACTGGAACCCATTGCACTGATGGCTGACATACAGGCTATGTTCCACGGACATTGACTTTCTGCGCTTCCTGTGGTGGCCACAGGGTGACACCACACTCCCTCTGGTGGAATATCGGATGAAGGTACATCTGTTTGGAGCAGTGTCATCCCCAAGCTGTGCAAATTATGCTCTGAGAAGGACTGCAGATGACAACCAGGCTTTTTTCTCTGCAGAAGTAGTTAATACTGTAAAACATAATTTTTATGTCGATGATGCTCTCAAAGCTATGCCATCAGAGGAGTTGGCAACACTGATGGTCAAGGATCTTACTGCTCTGTGTCGCAAAGGAGGCTTTAGTCTCTCTAAGTGGATAAGCAACAGTCGCTCAGTTTTATCATCAATCCCACGAGAGAGCAGAGCAAAAGAGGTCAAAGTGCTAGATCTGGACACAGACAGTCTCCCATTGGAGAGAGCACTCGGACTACAGTGGTGTGTCGAGACTGACAAATTCAAGTTTAAGACCATCATGAAAGAACAGCCACAGACAAGAAGGGGCATTTTGTCAGTGGTCAGTTCACTCTATGATCCCTTGGGTTTTCTTTCACCATACACCTTGACAGCCAAGATGATTCTCCAGGAACTCTGCAAAAGACAGTGCACATGGGATGAAAACATTCCTCAGTTCCTTTCTCGTCAGTGGGCAGAATGGCTCAATGGCCTTGAAAGGGTGTCAGAAATAAAAGTGAACCGGTGTTTTAAGCCCAAAGACTTTGGCAAACCCACTGAGGCACAGTTGCATCATTTCTCCGATGCCAGTCAAGATGGCTACGGTACTGTGTCTTACCTGAGGATGAAGGATGATAATAAAAAGGTGCATGTTGCATTCCTCCTGGGTAAAGCCCGAGTCGCACCTTTAAAACAAACCACAATTGTTAGAATGGAGCTCACCGCTGCTGTTCTAGCAGTTAGGATTGATGGGATGCTGCGAAAGGAGCTGCAATTGGAGTTGGAAAAATCTGTTTTTTGGACAGACAGTACAACAGTACTTAAGTACATTTGCAATGAAACCAAGAGATTCCATACCTTTGTGGCAAATAGAACAGCGGTCATCAGAGACGCCACCAGTGTTGAACAGTGGAAGCACATTGGCTCAAAGGATAACCCCGCCGATGATGTTTCACGTGGACTGAATGCCACGGATTTTTTGGAAAACAAAAGGTGGATCAACGGACCAGGCTTTCTCTCTAGGCCAGAGGGAGAATGGCCTTTGTCTGATGTGGAACTGCATGATATTGCTGCTGAAGACCCAGAGGTGAAAAGGGATCTGAGAGTCAGTTTCATTTCTACAAATACAAAGAACCCTACTGATTGTTTAATGAACTATTTTTCATCTTGGTCAAAACTAAAAACTGCTGTAGCCTGGTTTCTGAAAATTAAGCAGTGTCTTATGTTGCTGCGACAGACAAGAAAGGAAATCCATGCTGCAGTCTGTGGCAATGAAATGGACCCAGAAAAGCAAAAGACAGAAATAACAAAAAGGATGAACAATTTCAAAACTACCATCAAAGTGCACAGTTTACATCCTGAAGACCATGCTGAAGCAGAAAAGGCCATCATGTGTTTTGTACAAGGGCAAAGATTTAAGGAGGAGATTGACATTTTGTCAGCTGGAGCCACAAGTGTCAACAGAAACAGTCAATTGTACAAACTTGATCCAGTATTGGAGGATGGAATTCTGAGAGTTGGTGGCCGCTTGTGTCGATCATCTATGCCAGAGGAGACGAAACATCCCATTATCTTGTCTAAAGATCTTCATGTCTCTTCACTCATTCTTCGCCACATTCATCAGCAGCTGGGACATGGAGGACGAAATCACATGCTCTGCCAGCTTCGTAAGAAATATTGGATCACCAATGCAAATTCTGCAACAAGGAAAATCATTTCAGAATGCATCATATGCAAACGTCAACGAGGAAAACTTTGTGAGCAAAAAATGTCAGATTTGCCAAAGGAGAGAGTTTTGCCTGACAAAGCACCCTTTACCAATGTGGGGGTGGACTATTTTGGCCCCATCGACATTAAAAGAGGAAGAACTCTGATGAAAAGATATGGTGTGATATTCACTTGCTTCACCAGCCGAGCTGTGCATCTAGAAGTGGCATACAGTCTGGACACAAGCTCATGTATTAATGCCATAAGAAGATTCATCTGCAGAAGGGGTCAAGTGTCAACCATACGATCTGACAATGCTACAAATTTTGTTGGAGCTAACAGAGAACTAAAGAAGTCCCTGACTGCCTTGAATAACGACAAAATCCAAGCTGCGCTACTGCAGGATGGAGTGACCTGGCTTTTCAATACCCCTGCAGCTTCCCATCAGGGCGGCGTGTGGGAACGCCTTATTCGCATGGTGAGAAATGTACTCAATTCTGTTCTACAGCAGCAGACACTTGATGATGAAGGACTGCAAACTGTCCTCTGCGAGGCGGAGGCAATTTTGAACAGTCGACCCATTACAACCGTTTCAGATGAGCCGAATGATCTGGAAGCTTTAACACCAAACCACATCCTTCTGTTAAAGGGAAAGCCAGCTTTGCCCCCTGGACTGTTTGACAGCGGAGATCTGTATACCAGGAAAAGATGGAAACAGGTTCAGTATATTGCTGACCTTTTCTGGAAGCGATGGCTCGCTGAATATCTGCCTTTGATGCAAAAGAGACAAAAATGGACAAAAGAAAAGAGATGCCTCACTCCTGGAGACATCGTCCTCATCGCAGATGCTGCGGCTCCTAGAGGCTCATGGATACTGGGTAGAGTTTTGGAGGCAAAACCAGATACCAAGGGCCTGGTGCGGACTGTACGCCTTCAGACAAAGACAAGCCAACTGGAGAGGCCTATTAACAAACTTTGTTTGTTACTGGAAGCAACGGACTAAAGACTTAAAGCTGGCGTCAGAAGACCTATGCCAATGTTTATTTTGTTTAATGGCTTCTTTAAATATTTTGTAATTGTTTATATTATGCACAATTAGGGGCCGGAGTGTAGAAGCCATTTAACGGTTTTCTTTGTACGTTATTATTATGTTTTTTGTTTATTATTTTGTCTATTCAGTTTAAAGTTAATTGCTAAATATAATGATTGATTAATTAATTTATTCTGATTGACTTCCAATTGGGCACACCCCTCTAGGCCTGAGACAGTGACATCATATCAAGGCTAGAGGAAGGAGGAGGGGTTATGCACCTGGGTGGAACAATGGTTTTTACCAGGCTAGCCAGAAGAAGGTCCTGAATTGTTGTTTGTTTGTAAAATGCACTATGGAGAATTAAATGCAACAAAAAGAAGCTGAACTTGTGGACATTCTATCTGTGCCTGCGTACAGCCCAAGTCTGGGTGCATCAGTAGGTCTAAAGTCAGTTTGTTTGACAACTGACTCAGCCACTACAGTACCTTAATGGTAACACACTTCACTAGCGGCCAATACCGTCTCTCACTGCTGTCTTCAGTGTCTTGTCTTGTATAATTTGCAATTTTGGCAGAAAGCTCTGAGGACTGTAACAAATACATTACAAATGCATACTTACAACATAACACAAATGCATATCTATTCTTCCACAGTGGTACTGAGATACTGTAGCTACACACACACACACACACACACACACACACACACACACACACACACACACACACACACACACACACACACACACACACACACACACACACACGCGCACACACACGCACAGTCACACACACACACACACACACACACACACACACACACACACACACACACACACACACACACGCACGCACATACACCAATCAGCCTGACTGAACAATATCACATTAAAAAACATTGTCTTAACTTACTGTTTTACATTCCAGTATCTTCTTTTGGGACCGGCGAAATTCTGGAATTTCTCTATAATTCTTGTTGTCCATGTAGTCTGCAACATTTACAAAGTTTTTTTTTTCTTCTCCATACAGTGCTGACATCTTTTCATTAATATCGTTATTTTCCTCTGAATCAGGACTCTTCAAAAAATCCCACAACTCATCTTCCCATTCCTGAAAGAAAAGAAGAATCATCAGTCATTATTTACTAATACATAATAAAATCGCTTTAAAACAGGTATGCATCTAGCCTCGACACTCAGGCTTTCATTTTCACCTGCGTTGTGAAAAAAACAGAAAGCCTGGACTAAATCGTTAGCCACGGTGGCCTAGAAGTGGGAGTTAACCTTTCGGGGTGGGCGTCGCTCCAAATGATGTGACGTAGCACAACAGTGGAGGGTCAGGGGGCGGGGCGGGGATGACGACACGTTGGTGAGATCAGATCAGATCTACCCAATCTACTGGCGTGGCTAGTATGCACCATTTTGCATATAATACAAAAATCCAATTCCACTTATGGGAGAACAGGTTAACATGAGGCATGTTTTGCATAAGTTGTCCTGGAAGCCAGGCAAAATGAGTTGGCGGTTAAATCTAAAGACTACACCCTATTTCAGGATGTCTTCTATCAATTGAAATGATGAGTACAACAAGGGCCCATAAAAATATGACTTATTAATAAATGGACAAGTGGCTTCCCCCAATTGGTTGATCAAAGTCAAGGGTTAAGTTGAACCACATGATATTAGAATGTGAAGGTTTATACTTACAGTAAAGAGATAATGTATTAATTTTATACAAAATAATGTAATAACGCTTTTTTCTTATTCATTTGCTTGTCATTTAAACAATAGCCTATCAAACAATTAAATGATGTGTTATTCAGAAGATTGCAATTGTTAATATGTTGTACAATATTTCAACATTGTCTTAACCCATTAAGGACGGGAATCCATATTTGGATCCTGTACAGTATGTACAGTATTCAAATATTCAATTTGTTTTTATGCTGATATATAAATATTTAAAGTTTTTCAAAAAACCTTAGGTCAGGCCTAAATATGTAATCCAAATTAAAGATCTTGCTAACACAGTGAGCCACTAGATTTCATCAGTGCATAGATGCCTGTTAGGCCCTGACAGATGGGCCTACGTGTAATTTGGTTATGATAGACGGGCTCACATGCAATGTGGTCTTGGCAGGTGGGCCTACGTGCAGTTTGGTCTGCACTTTATGTGACCTTTAGTCTAATTCGTACAATGTAAAACCGCAATGTTATTGCTTATGAGAAACATGTTCCAAATGTTGGTGAAAGCTTGCAAGGTCAATTCAGGTTCACTTGATTCTTGTATTTCTCCATGCATGCATTCTGAAGTTTTACTTTGTGCAGGAGTATGAACTTTGGATGCCCAGGTTGAAGCAGGAAACTCTAACCACACACCCATCGGTTGGGATCTTTGCGACTGCGATGAACAAAAGCGAGGAGCAGAGACGTAGGCGAGGAGACTACGGGCTCCATTTCCGTTACCATCTAAACCCCTTATCCTAAACCCCTTATCATTTTTTTTTTACTATTTTGAGAAAACCTTTTGGAATAGTTCATCGTGACAATCTATTGACACATTGTGAGCTTGCAGACTGGCCATTTAAACTATTGAAAAATGTTCTTTTTAAAATAGTTTAAAGGGGCAAAGAAGTTCTATTACGAACTTCCTGTGTTTACTGCTATGGAAATGGACAGTTCACAAACTTAGTTGGAATATTCACCTGACCTTTGTATGTTCTCGGAATTTTGTTAATTTGCCATCTGTGACTTCATGACCACAAGATTGGCTCAGCCCTTTTGTAATGTATACTCATGTCTTTGTGAATAAATCTTTGAAAGAGATTGTGAAATCACACCTGTGTCAGTTCATTATTTGTTCACGAAGTGCACTTCTATCTCTGTACTCAGTGAGGCAGTCAAGTTTCCTTTATGACCAGACCAGACGACAGCAGATGACTCTGTGAATTTCTAACAGCCACTAAAGCCAACCCACATCTGTGCGTCACACACAATATTTTGGCATGTGTCACACACTGCCCATGCGAACTGTGTTCACTTCCGCAAGCAAGACACACATTCTTACTACAGGGCACATCGTACCGTTCTCCTCTATAGCTTAGCTTTACATATAATAATAAGATGTTATTTTTTACCTTTGCTGGGATGAACTCGATCTCTGCAATGTATTTGGAGTCTGTAATATTTGCTTGCACTTGAATCAGGACTGAGGTACAAGCACTGAGATCTCCAGAAGGCAAGAGATCCTTCTCCCCGATAATGGCATTTATCAAGGAGCTTTTCCCAGCTCCTGTTCTACCAAAGACACCAACCAGCTCCATCTTGCTCTTCTCTAAATCACAAATCTTTTCCCTGAGGTGATAAACAACAACAACTTTAACACATGTTGTGTGTGTCTGTGTGTGCCACGCGCACATGTGTGTGTGCGTGTCTTGAAATGTTTTGCCGAAACCGAATAGGCCTACAGAATATAGGAAAAGGTTGGCCGAATACCCGAATTCCGAATTAATATTATATTCAGCACTATATACAGCACTTTTGAATGATGAATGTGGTGCATCACTAAGTAGGTTTAATAATAGCAATACATGATATTAAAATGAGTTTGAGGGTGGACAGCAGACAGTGTCATCACAATTAAACATGCATATATGGAGTGGCATCACAAACACATGCTCATGCACATAATTTGGAGACTATTTTGGCGTTAGTTGTAATAATATATAACATTTACAATGATGATGTCATATTCTGACTATGATAACACAAGTTTAGCTCACAAAGGTTTTATGTGCATTATTGCCCAGTTTATAGTGGATCTGCTATTTAAAAATAACCAAAGCAAAATATCAGATCTAAACCTGCACAACGTGTCACATTGTGATGCTTTGTATGAAGAGACACACAGAACATACGTATATAATCCGGTACATACATTAATACAAATTTAATATATATGTAGGAAATGCATCAAAAACTATGCTATCATATCAGATTATATATCCATCTTTTTCTTTAACCAATAGTAACCCTATGTCCATCAGCACCCTAGATGTTGGTTAACAGCACTGATGCAAACAATGTTAAATGAGTTCAAAATCATCTAAAATGCAGCTGGTTATGTTATATACCATATTGGTTAAAATAAACACTCCATAATGTTTGATTGGATGGGCAGGACACACCATCAAACACATTTGGGTGATCCTCTCAGTGGAGCTGGTGGTTGACCGCCTACTACTGAAATAAACACACTCTGGCAATGTGAATATTGGAATACAGGGATATTTAGCATTGGTTAAAAGTAAGACATCATAAATGAATGGAGGAAAAAATAAATAAAGTGCTGTGTATGAACTGTGAGTATGTCCCCCTATCATGATCTGTTGGTTACAGATCACACCTATAATGTACTGTTTGCCAGCGGGGAAAACCGACTGGCATTTTGCACAGTGGGCAGCAGCAGCACGGCACACACAGTTCAGACTATACTGTACTGGACACTAGACTGTTGATTAACAGAATGTAATTTTAGTTGCCTTCATACTCACTTTATGAATTTGTTGAGTTCAGTCTCCTGAATGGTTTTATTATCAACAACTTTCATGATCTTCTTCACTTTCAAAAAATACTCTTCTGTAAAGATATAATATGAACAAAATTCAACCAAAATTTGACCTTAAAATAGCTACAGTGCCATTTTATAATGACATAAATTGAAAACACATTGAAGTTGAAAGAAATACTGACTGCATTGTGCAATGTGCTTGAAATTACTTTCAGTCAATGTAACATTTTTGTTACAATGAGTAAAAAATCACACCCGTCTGAAGTAAGTTGTGCATGTGCAACATACAGTAAAGTGATTCAAAACATATGGTCATTAATAACATACAAATGTTATATTAATCTGTTGCAGAAATATCCTTCAATCAATACTGCATTTATTTAGAATATTAAAATGTTAGTGAGCTTCCTTACCTTGCATCGATTCCACAGTATTACTGGTAGAGGCTTCAACCTGAAAGTGAATACATGTTAAGTGAACACCCTTTAAATGCATCATTCAAGGACCAAAATGGAGAGTTTTTTTTACAGAGCCCCCCTCCCCCATTTAGACCCCCAAAAAGGTTACTGTACCTGTTTGCCACTGAGATCAATGTGAGGATGATGATTTAAGATGTGCTGTTGCATGCCGGTATGAGCAATTGTTCTGTTACAATATCGGCAAATTGCCTTGCCGTATTTTATTGTAAAATCAAAATGATCCAACACTGATGATCTGTAAATCTCAGGTTTACGGGCCATCTTGAAACTGCAAAACAAACACATACAGCAGTCAAAATCTTAAAGAAACATTTTCCACCTATCTTCATCAAATTGGTCCTCAGACTCCCTATTCTGCTCACATTGATGCTCATAATACATATGGAACTATTTTTGTCTATTTGTGTCTCAGAGGAGTACTGTAGCTCAAAAAGCGTTTGCCGCTTGCAGCAGCAACCGACAGCAAACAGTTGAGAGGGGTTAGGAAACAGTTGAGAGGGGTTAGGAAACAGAATTCTCCAGGACAGACACAGCGCTGGACCTGTGCTTCAAGGGGTGCCCCAGCTAAAGAGCCGATATACAGTAATGTGAATCTTGGTTCGCAGTATAACAGGTCGTATCTACTTTTAATCATATAATATGCATTTGCTGTTCATATTCCTATCATGAAAGGGATACACTCGATCCCATTTTATATTCAATAAATATGTCTAGGTCCCACAGAAGTTACGTCTACAGCCTCATATTGGACTTTAAATGTGGTTGAACTTATACTGAACACATCAGTGTGTGCACCTCATGGTGGTGGTGATTCTCCTCACTCCCTGCCTTCCTCCTGTATGCAAGGACTCCTTGAGTACCACCTGTCTACTGCCATCTATTAGGATGTAGTGTTTTAACCCTTTGATATTTTGACCTGAAACAATGCAGTCATTTTAATTACTACTTGTAATAACTAAACATCACTTTAAACTCATCCATTTCACTGTTAAATACATTAATTCCTATGAAACTGGAAACACGTCTGTGCCACATTCCTAGATTCCCCATCCCGTTGGGCTGGTAAATCTCATTGTCTATCTGTACATCTTTAGTTCTAGTTTAACTTCTCAGGTGAAATTTCTGAGTGGCGCAGTCAGGCTATGTTTCTGGGCCTTGGTGCCCTGGCCAGTGGCCACATATACAAGGACCTAAAACAGTTGACACTAGCTCACTAAGTAACTATAACTATTCTCTCTGAGTTTGGATCTTTTGGAGGTCGAGATAGTTGGGCCAGCCTTTCCACACACTGGGGACGAGTTTACTTTACGATTCCGTTTGTTGCCTTATTGTGAATAAGCGCCTGGGACATTATCTGACTTCAACACTTAGGAATTCATTATAGGGTGAGTACACACACTGTGCAGAGCAGATTCATGGCACGCTAACTGTGCACAGATGGGACTGTCTGTTTTAGTATTAATTAAATGTGTGTAAGATTACAGACATGCCTATACTAGCTGAGCCTGTCAGAGTAGACCTAGAGATCCTGTGTAGGCTTTTTTTTAAAGTAATGGCAAGAGCTAGTGCCTAGTGTAATTTAGTCATGTATGTCCCTATGTTTGAATTACCCCCTTCAAATTTACACTGAGCACACACACACACACACACACACACACACACACACACACACACACACACACACACACACACACACACACACACACACACACACACACACACACACACACACACACACACACACACATACACACACACACACACACACACACACAGAGTCAGCATGCTTTCTAGTCTAGAGGGCAGTGGGCATGCATGGAGTAAGTGGAATAGAATAGAATCCTTCTTCTTGTGTTGTGGCTAGACACCTTATGCAAGTGAAGAATTGTCACCTAACACATGTAAAACTGGAAAAATGCCAAAATTGTGGAACTTCATCTTTACATGAACTATGCTAAAAGCATTTGAAGAGTTTTGTTACAGAGAGGCCAGATTTTACTTTTTGAGCATAAATAAAACATGGTTGATAATGTGCTAATTTCTGTCTACATGTTTCTCAGAGTAGTGGTATAGGTTTTGGCCATGGTGGACATATTGTGCAATACTTGTTCAAGAAACATATTGATAATCTATATCAGAAGACAAAGTACATGACTTTATGCACTGAAACATCTGTCCTGTATTAAGAATGTTTGGGAACACAACCAACATCTAAACCACCAAAACAAAGTAAACAACATTCCTTCTAGAACTCTCCAGAATTATGTAATGAATCATATGAAGTAGGAGAAAGGGCGCTAAACGAGGAGAGTGGAGGAGAGGGTGGAATAGGCAGAGCCATGGCGCTGGGAATAGGGAGAGGATTGCACTGAGAACTCTGTAGGAGAGATGGTAACTGGACTGGCTCTGCTCTACCAAATATATATATATATATATATATATATATATATATATATATATATATATATATATATATATATATATATATATATATATATATATATATATATATATATATATATATATATATATATATATATATATATATATATATATATATATATATATATAGCCTATATATATATATATTTTCTTTTATTTTTTTCCCCATAAGCCTAAGAGCCCATAAAACGCTGTTTCACATTACAAGCCTATTTAAACTTTTATTTTTCTTCTGTTTGCTTTGGCGTGTATGGTAGACAATGCTGTTTATGGGTGCAGAATATTTTTTCTGCCTGCTCTACGAAGATAGCCTATACGGTAAATGGGTGAAGTTCCACTCCAAAAATGTCTTGGAATTACTAAGACGCATCAGTGTGTAAAACCCTGCCATGGGTCAGCACAACATCCCGCCAACGGCGCAACTGGCTGTGCGTTGGGCAGGCGAGTCCAGGGTTCAATTCACACTACAAATGCATGCAGTAGTAGTAGCCTACGATTAAAAGAAACTGTGGTGCCTGTTACTCTGCATTCACGAATTAAATTGAGAACTTTGGGTGACAAATTCCACAAATGTCAAACCTCTTATGTCAACCAAAATAAAAAAAATAGCTGCCTACCTGTGCGCATAAAGGGAGAGCGGGAGTGGGCCAAGATATTTATCTGTAGACTTCTGACGTGAGTGCCTGCAGACCTACATTGTACATTTGTATTTTGTACAATGCTTGTACAACTTACAGCTCGTCAAAATTATATGAAGCAATCAGGGAGTGGTTCGCAGACAAACTGAAAGTCTGGGTAGGCTAGAGATTGGTTGGCCTGGCTCGAGCCGCGAATCGCTACATTTCCTGAGTGAGTGACGATTCAAATCTTTGAAGTGAAGTGATTCCTGGGTGGTATGGTGGTAATCATTAACCATAGTCCATAAGCCAGACAGCATGTCGGTACCACTTGATGCGACAAAACCTTACCTACACTAAAATGTTTATAGGGTCAATATAAGTAAATTAAAATGTGATAGATCTTCCAGAGGATTAGCTTTTTATATTTTTTGTCATTTTGTCATTTTTAGTAACAGATTGGTTTAGTAACAGATTACATGGTTCTCATTTTACTATGAAAGGCGTGCTTGGTGAGGAACATAGCATAGGGAACGGGAGTTCCCTATGCTATATAACCCCCACAGGATCAAGTTTCTGATCCAGGGGGTCTACAATGTCCTTCCAAGCCCATCTAACCTGTGCATATGGGGCCAAAGTGATACACCTGCATGCCCCCTTTGTTCCAAAGCAGGGACACTGGAACACATCCTGAGCAGCTGCTCCAAGGCACTGGGCGAGGGCAGATATCGATGGAGGCACGACCAGGTCCTCAAATCCATCGCTGAGGCAATCAGCAAAGGGATCAATGGCAGCCGATACACCCAAGCCACAGCTAAGGCCATCCAATTTGTGAAGGAAGGTCAACAGCCAGAGAGAACTCCAAAGAACTGCTCCACTGGCTTGCTCTCGACTAGACGGCCCGAGACTGGGTGATGACAGTCGACCTTGAGAAGCAGCTGAAAATCCCACCTCGCATCACCCAGACGAGACTGAGACCCGACATCATCTTGGTCTCAGAGGCCACGAAGCAACTGCTTCTGCTGGAACTGACCGTCCCCTGGGAGGAGAGGATGGAAGAGTCGCATGAAAGGAAGAGGGAGAAGTACCAGGAGCTGGTGGAGGATTGCCGGAGAAACGGATGGCGAACCAGGTGCATGCCAGTAGAGGTGGGCAGTCGGGGTTTCGCCAGCCACTCCCTGAGCAAGGCCTATGGGGCGTTGGGCATAAAGGGTGCCAACTAGGGTTCACAACCGTTCCGTATAATACGGAATCGTTCCTTAATTGAACACTAAATGATGCGTTCCGTATTGAATCGAAACGGAACGCGGTTTGTTCCGTATTTCCCTAAATGCCTCCTGTCCTGTGCGATCCGTCACACAAACATCAACACTGAATTTAACAGTAGTGAACAAAATAAAGCATGAGATATATCATATATTTAAGATAGCACTGTGGCGAGTGTGCACACAGGACTTCTCACGAGCAGAAACCAAACCAAAACCTCCCTGTGGCTGCAGATCTGCATGTGTGTGTGCGCGGTGCGCTGGTAGCGAATGATAATAGTCTCCTAATGATCAGCCAGCGTCTTGCACCTGCTGCCTGGCTGGCGGACCAGAGACTAGAATTTAGAAACCCCCCCAGTATAGAAGGAAAAGTAAACAACCAAGCAATACCACTACACACACACACACACACACACACACACACACACACACACACACACACACACACACACACACACACACACACACACACACACACACACACACACACACACACACAGGAAAGTAAACAACCAAACAATAGCACCACACACACACACACACACACACACACACACACACACACACACACACACACACACACACACACACACACACACACACACACACAGGGTCTGATACATGGTGGTGACCGCCGCTTTGAAACGGCACGTCGTTATAATGTTTCAAATCCGCCAAGTGATGCGAAACAAAGAAGCACTCCAGTCGTACACGGTGGTGGTGGTGGTGGTGTTGTGCGGATGTTGGGCTTGTTTGCAAGATTGTGGCGCTTCTCGTGTTACTTTATAACTGTGTGACTGTCGCTTCCTCCTCCTCCGGCAGGGATGGAGACAATGTAGCCATGTCATGTAATGTGTGTGTGTGTGTGTGTGTGTGTGTGTGTGTGTGTGTGTGTGTGTGTGTGTGTGTGTGTGTGTGTGTGTGTGTGTGTGTGTGTGTGTGTGTGTGTGTGTGTTTGTGTGTGTTTGGGGCAAGATCCAAAATGCACTAGAATGCGCTAGATGCTCGCCTGGTACATATACAGATCAAAATGACCATTAATCTTCTACATTCTCTAGTTGTGTAGACTTGGGCTAATTCACATGATGAATATTTTAACTCTTGAGAGTGTAAAAATGAAACCAAATGGACCCGCAAGAGTCCATTTGGTTTCATTTTTATGCTCTCAAAGAGTTACATCTGGTTAACAAAACTGTCCATCATTTAGCCTGGGGACCACTGGTTGAAAACCACTGTCATAGGAGGAAAAATGGTGAAAAATGAGGGTTTTATCTCTGGCGCCTGTCAATCAATTTCACCCCAACTCACCAGCCAAAAAGCACTATATTTTCCGCCAGGAGTTTTTCACTAATTTTGGCGCTAGGGAGGTCTGAAAAGGCGCTAAATATAGCGACAAATGCGCCAAGTTGGCAACACTGAGCGCTGCTAGCGCTGCTGCTCTGTGTGGCTAATCCTGCCTACCCAGAGCCATAGAGTAAGAGAGTTCCGCAAACTCCCAGAGCCATAGGTAAGAGAGTTATGCAAACCCCCCACAACAACTGTCACAGACTCAGTTCTCATGAATGAAACTGCACCAGGAGATCGATTTGGTATGCTTACGGTTTATTACTAAAGTCTAATAAATGTGTGCGTATTCAATACAAATTTTGCCCATTAAAAAAACTTCTTTTAAATCGGGATTCTTAATGGTATAAAGACAATGGACTACTTGTTCATAATTGATTATTAACATTTATACAGCACAATAGGCCTACCGGCCTATTCTTCCTTACTGACCACAGTAAACAGGCCTTAACTGACCCCAAAGGTTAATTAAATATGGTATGTGAAATCACCCCTCCACCTTCAACAGCTTATCCGTAGTTGAGTCACAGGGGCAGCAGCTCCACCAGAAAACCGCAGACTTTCCTAACCTAATACCGCGCTGCTTCGCCGCGTGGTCGTAGAAGTGTTCCTTATTCCAAGATCTCTTCTCCGGTTGCCAACCGGAGAAGGGCCATAGACAACAACGTGGAGGCTGCAGAAAAAGCCTCCAGATGGCTGTGGTTGAAGAGGGGAGAGCAGTGGGCGCAGTGGCATGCCACTTGGACACAGGCCGGGGTCTGATCAGCCTCGGTCGGGTCGCCTAGAGGAGGGTGTCTGTTGAAAGACCCGAAACACCCCGTGATCCTAGGAATCAACACTGATGATGTGTCCAAGGTTGCCATTAGTAGATGTATTGTTAACAGTTCACTCAAGTTAATCAACTCAGTCTATTTATTCAGTAGTCCATTCACTCTATTTATGCAGTCTTTTCAATCTAGTCTGTTCCAACTAGAGTCATTTGTCCATTCATTTATGCTGTTTTTAAATAAAGTTGTAAATATTTGTGTACATTTTGACCTGACTTGGTGTCCTGTTTTTATGTTATGGGTCCTTGGTTTGAGCCACATTTAAAGGAACGTAACAGTCAGTCAGTGCTTGTAGTACAATACGGCCACAGAAGACCCCATTGTTGTGTCGGAGTCTGACTCGGTCATGTCATGAACGGCCAGCTGTCATTCTGATGCTGTCCGACATGCGTTCAGTTTTATCGCAATTGTGGCAGGTTGGGCGTACAATATATTGAAAATAAATTAACCCAGAAAATGAGAACGCGACCCTCACATTAAAAAGACAATGGGTGCAATTCCAGATCGCTTGGTGTAGCCAGGTATGGTGTAAGTCTCCTCATTGGCTGCATGGCAGCAAATCAGCTCTGGGGCCTCTGTAGTAGGCCGAAAGCCTATACCACCAGGCCTGGGCCTGGGCTTACCAAATAATTATGCAGAATAATTAAAATCTGCAATTCAAAAGGTTCAGAAATCACCTGACCCCCCAATTAAAAATGTTACTATACTCCCCGGCTTTGTTCATCATGAGTTGATGACTGGTTTTAATTATTATGAATAATTATTTGGTAGGCCCAAGCCCAGGCCTGGTGGTATAGGCTTTTGGCCTACCCAAGGCCGCAGACCTGATTTGCTGCCATGCAGCCAATGAGCACGGCCCCAAACCTGATTTGCTGCCATGCAGCCAATGAGAGGACTTACACCATACCTGGCTACACCAAGCGATCTGGAATTGCACCCAATATCAGTTACGAGAAAAAAATATGTGTTTTTGATTAATCTGTTGTGGAGTTTTAAGTTATACTGGGTTTGTGTAGGAAAGGCATGGGGCAGCTAAAATGAACATCAAATTACTAAATGCAGTAATTTGAAACTGTGTGTGTGTGTGTGTGTGTGTGTGTGTGTGTGTGTGTGTGTGTGTGTGTGTGTGTGTGTGTGTGTGTGTGTGTGTGTGTGTGTGTGTGTGTGTGTGTGTGTGTGTGTGTGTATGTATACTGTAGATAAGCCTCAAGTAGATGATAAAAAATGATTACCGAAACATTACAAAAAGTGAAATATCCCTTTAACTAGGCCCACACATTTGATTGGCAGCCTATAGCCTCACTATAGGCTGCCATATTTGTTCACATAAAAAAATAAAAACTAGAGAAACATGCACATGTAGGCTATGTTAGGCTACTATTTTATTTACAACTTGTCCTTTCATCTTGTAGCCTCTTGGCTATAGAGGCTACATCAAGAGTCTAGCCTTGTTGTTTTGTGACATCTGGTGGACAAAATGACTCAATTAAGACTATGGGCTCCATTTTCGTTACATTCTAACCCACTTATACCAAATCCATTATTTCGTTTTTACTATGTGAAAAACTTTTTTGGAATATTTCAACATGTCAATCTATTAACACGTGATTTCGTAGACTGGCAATTTGAACTAGACCTACTGAAAAATATATTTTTTTAATATTTTAAAATGGCAAAGAAGTTAAGGGATAAGGGTTTTAGCGGTAACGAAAATGGAGGCCTATATCTTTGACAACATCTTTTTTGTAGTTTTTAAATATTGTACATGGGCATTCCTGCAGTCCAGTATAGGGGTTCCTGTCCAGAAGGTTGGATGAAATAAGAGAATGTTGATTAATATAGCAAGGGTTGTGGTCTCCAGGTTTAAATCTGGGTGGTGGTCCCCAGATTGATTCTTAATCAGGATTCACAAACAATTGAAAACCCCTGCTCTACATATATAGCCAACTAGAGCTACTACTTTTCCCTCCAAAGTGTCTGGTAAACAAAACAAAAACCCCTTTAATTCATGTTATTACAAGGTTACAAGGGTTTTATTTAGACTTGGGCTACTATCAAATATCATGCCTACAAGGGCAGGCGACCACTAGCATTTCTCACACCAAACAGATTGTCTGTCTGAAAACAAATCGTGTTTCCCAAATTAAAGAGAGCGGAAACAACTATATGAACTTATATGTCAGACTCTAATTATCTATGATTTATACCAGCAATGATTCATGGGATTGGAGAAAACCATGCAGCATAATCTTGCAATGTGTGTTGTATTTTTAATTCATATTTGATTGATTTTGTTTGATTTATTGTATTGTGCCATTACATTTTCCAGTTTGTTTTTGTTATACTTTATACACATTTATAACACAGCTTTATGTGAGAGAAAAATACTATTGTTGTAGTAGATCTAATAGATGTAGTTAGTCTGGAAATGTCCCTCCTAGGCTACTGTGGGAACACGGGTCCAAGTCCCTTCCTGCTTCCTTGTCCCACCCCCCATATAAAAGCCACACTTGTCACTAAATTCTCCCTCTCTAGCTCTTGTCCCCTGCTTCCCTTGCTGGTGCAAGCCATACAGCCTTTCCTGGGTATGTAACAATATGTAGTTGTACATGGGTGTGATGAAAATGATGTTGGTTGCCCTACTGAGTTTTGTATGCTTATTCTAGGGTCTGCTTCCTGACCAACCTTGTCCTGTGGGCCTCCTTAGTATGAGGCCTTCGTATAGATGAGAGGTAATTGTCACTTCGATTGGTTGTTTTAAAACATTTAGTTGGTTGGAAATGGTATTAATGTGTATTATTTGTTTCCTTTTTAGACTCTACTGCCACTGCTGTTTTGTTTTGTTTTTTTGTTGTTTTGTAATGTTTTGAACTTTGGTTTGTTTGTATTGAGTTGCCTTTGTTTGCTTATTTGTATCATCATTTGCCTAGTAGTTTATGTAATTTCCCCACTGGAATAAATTCCCCCAAGAAATACATCCTAGCTATAACTTTACATGTATTTAAACTGTCTGCTCAGGATTAAGAGAAACAACGGCGCGTCATACGATTACGTCACACGCCGCTTCGTCCCTGCTGGAGGGCTCGTAGTCGTAGCCCTCTAGCCCTCTAGTAGCCCCAGGCTACTCATTCATTCTCAACTCTCGTTGAATCTGACGTGTCAACATCAGCTGTGCAGTCAGTGTAAACACTGACTTTTTCCGACGATTGAACCACAAATTAAAAGATCCAAGCTTGTGTTCAACATACCATACAGGGATAGGCTTAACCATGAGGAAAATCCCTTTGGTTTAAAGCTGCGATCCATGCCATGCGTTCCGTCCGTGGTGGTAGACTAGGCTAGATTTCAGTAAATTTGCTTATTTTAAGTGCTGAGGGCAAATCGTGTTAATTTATTACATATAAGTGTTCTAGGGGTATTAAGGCGTGCTGAATCCAAATCTGCTGTATGTAAACCTCAAAAATGGCCGCTAAGCCTTCAAAATAGACCATTAAAACATGGCGGCCACCATAATGAAGCATAATAAAATGATGTATGTTTGACTAAATGAGGTGTAAAATGGATTGAAATGTATTTTTTATGTTTTCATATATGGGGAATACAACGACATATTCATATTTCAGATCAATTGTGAAGGTACCATTTTAATATATATAATTTATATTGTGAAAATTGGCCTCTTTGGTATTGAAAAACGTTTTTTTTTCCTTTATTTTTTAATGGTGAATAATTTATTCATTATTTGCCAAAATTAGTGTTTATTTGCATGCAGTAGACACATGGACAGTCAGTCCCAATGATCTTCAGTGTTCTGGCAGGTGTTGCCAACACCATAGCCTATATCTTACAAATTAATTTCTCTGCCGAGAAATGAGTAAAAGAAGCATATCTTTATCATGTGCTGTCAGCTTCCTCATAGTCAGCACTGAGATGAGACTGGCACAGACCCTGGCATCAGGATCAGATGACTTGACAATGGTCCTTCACTCCAGCAAACCACCCTGATACAGCAATGAGCAGAGTGTTGACATACAGTATGTTGACATATTCACCAAGTGGTCTAATGCCAGGTGGCTTTCCCATTGACCCATTGTCCCATCATCACAAGTGCTTGGCCTTCGATGAGCAAGCAGATGGAATTGTCAAGTCTAAATTGATACAATACTTGCCGCTGAGACAGTGTGTCTCAATTCCACAGTAAGAAAACAACCTGGCAGGTGTTGATCTCATTGGCCTTGGAAAAGACATACAAACTCAGCAGAGAAATTAATCTGTAAAATATATGGTGTGCCTGAAGTTGGTGCATGCAATGAAGCAAGAGTCAAGTTGTTTTGTATGGGGCGTCCGCAAGAGACTATGCCACCAACCTCAGATGCAGTAAAGGTTCACATCATGCGTTCCCATTATCAAGCTCTTGTATAGAATCAAGCTCACTTGACACACCCTGATCTTCCTGCCATGACTGAAATGGCATGGATGATGATGACTGAATGGTCAGTTGGTACCCCGGCTGCTTTCCTTGCCACCATTGCCAAAAGCATGCAGGGAGAACACGTCATGCATTTGCACAAGGCTGCTTTCAGCCAACGTTGCGGCTGCAGGAAAGTACACATTGAAGTGTGCCAACTTAATTGGCAACACCTGCCAGAACATTGAAGATCATTGGGACTGACTGTCCATGCGTCTACTGCATGCATTAAGTCATAATTTTACTATGCTTCAGTATGGTGGTGGCTGCCATGTTTAAATGGTCCATTTTGAAGGCTTAGCAGCCATTTTTGAGCTTTGCATACAGCAGATTTGGATTCAGCATGCCTTAATACCCCTAGAACAGTTGCATGTAATAAATTAACAGGATTTGCCTTCGGGGTTCACATTTTGTAATATGGTCCCAGTCTATGGGTCCATCGTCCATGCTGGATCAGCGTAAGAAATAATTGAATGCGCAGCTGCTTGAGCCGTCCTTCTGTTATGGCATTTATGAACAGAGCAAGTATGCACCATAGTGAGCAAGTGAAGAAGAAAATAAAGTAGGCCTAAATAAAAAATGTAAAGTATAAAGCAGGGTCACTCGTAGTGCTGCTGCTGCTCGGCTCACTGACTGACTGACTGACGGACTGACTGCTCTTGGCTCTGTGCCAGAGCCCTCCAACAGGGACGCGACGGAGAGGTGAAAAATGTTTACGCCCAAAGGGGGCGTTTTTGTTTCTCCCTATAGGTGCAGAGGCCTGGTGTTGGGCTCACAGAGGTGTCCCCCCCTCCCCTCCCCCCACATTTGGTACTGTGCACTCCTGCATGCTCCCCTTCACCCCTGTAGGTCTCATTACTAGCCCATATTTGCTACTGTTTTTAAGGTCTTAAACTACTACTATTTTAAATTAATTTTGTGCAATAAAATGCTTTTATTTGAGTATATGAATTTAAAATAAACCGTTGTAATCTTGGGGGAAATCCTTGTTGCTGCATCTTCCTTTCAGTCATTGAACCTGTTCAGTTGGGTATATTCAAGTATATATTATTCTATCATACTTTTAACACTTGAATTCAAACTCTGGGTCTCGGCCCGGTTACATATATTTTCACTAGTTTAGGAGCTAGGCAAACACCTCATTTCTCCTCTGGGCTTTGAGCTAAAAATAAAGGAAGGTATATACAGTATGCAATGCCAAATTCCTTGTCCAACTCTATACTAGTGTATGGAAAACCTCTAATTGAAAACCAGGACAACAGACCACAAGAGTGTGATCCGACTGAGTGACGACACCTACCTCTAGCAATACACTTCACCATGTATGACCATTTAGGGGAAAAAAGTAAAAAAAAAATCTTGCAGACTTTTACCAAATATTTCTGCAAGCAAATGCACAGTGGATATCACCTATTTCACTGGGTCTAAAATGCATGTAATTGTCTGTAGACTAGCATTTTTTATTGACTAGCTTATCTTTTGTTAATGATCACTAATCAGTTTGTCCTCATTGATGCTGTGACTGTGCCAATTCTTTGCCTTACTGGGTAAAAATCTATACTTATGGCATGTGTGTGTGTGTGTGTGTGTGTGTGTGTGTGTGTGTGTGTGTGTGTGTGTGTGTGTGTGTGTGTGTGTGTGTGTGTGTGTGTGTGTGTGTGTGTGTGTGTGTGTGTGTGTGTGTGTGTGTGGTTGGCTATGTTTATGTATTTACACTACCCTTCTGATTAGTTTTTTCTTATCTTCATTGATGTACTTCACAGGCTACTCATAGGCAACCGCTTTGCTACGTTATCAAAGTGTGTCGCCACTGTCCCTCTACAGATACTCTAGTAAACAGCTTGCGTTTTTTTGGCTCAGGTGTGATGTCACTTCCTGTCTTGTTTATAGTGGTCTAACTTTCAGCTTGCTCCGCCTTGCATTTTCAGTGATGACTAGCTTACAGGAAAAGCTTGCCGTCAGTAGCCTGGCATAATCTAAAATGATTTTGGCCTAGGGGGGTGGGGTGCTGTCAGTTTTTGGACGGCAGATGAGCTGATCTGATTTGAACTCACCAACGTGTCGTCATCCCCGGCCCCTCCCGCGCCCCTCCACTGCTGTGCTATGTCACATCATTTGGAGCGACGCCCACCCCGAAAAGTTGACTCCCACTCCTAGGCCAGAGTGGATAATAAATTAGTCCAGGCTTTCCGTTTTCGCGCAATGCAGACGTAAATGAAAGTCTGGGTGTCCAGGCTAGTCGTCAGTGACTCACACCTGAGCCGAAACCACGAGTAGTAAATAAATGCACCATTTACACAAGCCAGGTCTGGATAGACACTTTCAGTGGACGTTTTGGTGTCTGACTTCCCAGTAACTGACAACATTGATGTGGAATTATACAGGGATCACATGTAGTAAAATAGCTCACAGCTCTCCACTTGTTTTAGTCACGTTCACATAAACTGAGATCATTAATCAGTCAACACAAATCACTTTTCCCACGGTTTCTCACCATTAAGAATCATGACAGACTGTCACATTGACAGACACATATATTGACTGACACATATACACACACACCTGTTTTAATGGTGACTAGTGGTAAGTGTATTGCATAACTTCCGCTTTGGCAATATTATTTCAATTAAATATTAAAGAGCCGACTGATTTCAATGAATTTCATGTGCATTCTATCTCTTCGTTCCTTCAGCTTATCTCTGTTACATTCATTGCAACATTCTTTGAGTCCATTCTCAGTTCATTCCCTTTATGCATGCATTGCATTCATTCCCTGGTTGCACAATGCAACCACAGAATGACAAGCCAATGAAGCATCGGCCACTGAATAATATTCAGAAATCAGTATAGTGTAAATCAAGAAATCATATTTGAATTGCACCCAAACACGTTTAAATAAATACACATACAGTAGCTGTATAGAGAACGAAAGGAGACACTGATGGAGGGTTTGTTTGAGGAGTACTAGAGAGAATGCCAAAAAATTATTTGGGGAACATGGCTAACATCAGCATCTGAAGAAATTAAGAACCATTTTCCTGCCCAAACTTTCTGCAGCCCAAATATGGAGTGTATAAGTGTTTTGTGACTTTGTGATTAAGCACAAGGTGGTGATTGCTTATTCTACCTCTACCATAATTCGACTAAATCTGCCATACTAGTTTAGGTCCATGTATATTATTTGATATTTATCTGAATTTGGGACACAATAATGTGAAACTTTTGCCGCCCTGTTCAGCTACATTACATCCCACAATAGTTTAACACCCTTGTCTCTATACTTGACTCACCGGAATACCTGGAATTGACCCAGGGCCAGGGCTGGCCTTCTCAGGCCAGCCCATGGGTCAATGGGGTTTAGTCATGTCCTCACCCCAGAACCAGTGTGCCTGCATTGAAGGCGCTCTGAGTGACATTTGTATCTGCTGAGAAAAGAGAAAGCATGACCGGTTTTCGAACTGCAACACAAACTTCTATCATGAATCACATTCTAATGAGACGGGTTGGGCAGGTATTTATACTGCTGCATGACAGTAACACTACCAGACACAGGCACACTCACTCACACAGTCACACACACGCACACACAGTCACACACACACACAGTCACACATAAGCACGCTGTACTCATACCCACTCTGCTGCTCCCTGTGATTTCCATACAACACAGACATGGCTGTGGATCTGAGTAAGTAAATGGTTATTTGATTTGTTTAAAGCTGCAATCCAAAATTAATTAATAAACCGTCATTTGTTATCTGTATGGTATAGAGCAGGGGTTAGGGTTAGGGTGTGCCCTATCACCTGCAATAAAAGCTATAAATTATTATTTTGATGCCACATCAGAATGTTATATTTCTGTTTTCTCCTAAAACCATTCACATCGATTTATATATCATATTTAATAGATTTATATTTTTTATCTTATTATCTTATTTCTGACACTTATGCAAGTGGTGATAATCCACCCTCCGTCAATGCTGGCACCAGTGCCAAAGGTTGCCTAGTGCCTATAGCAACGGTATCACGCTGCTCCAAAACTGTTACTTTTCAGGATTCAAATGCATTTTGTGTTTGTAGATCGGAATTGTTTCTGCCAACTTTGTTGTCACACTTTTTTTTACACTATAAGAAGTACTGTATGGGGCATCGATTTACAGAGAAAAATTAGATTTTTGCCCGCCCGACAACAAGGATAAAATATGCAGTGGTTGAAGGAGGTAATCTCCCTACACACCCCTGCTAACCTACTGGTTGCCCTGTCTGAAGCACATGAACCCAGAGGAGAGGTGTCCAGTTAGAAGTTTGGTCTCTCATGCCAGAATTACAGGTGTTGCCTTGCCAGTGCAATTAACTCTCTTTGTCAGGAGAAGACGTTATGCATTGCAGGTTCTAACTTGATTGATTTTCAGTGATGGAGGATGAAAGAGTGAGAGAGACAATGGGAGAGACAAACACGCGTCAGTGGAGCTTCCAGATTAGCTATTATTTTCCAAAAGATGTTTTAATACATTTTGAACTTGTGAAACAGGATATTCATTGAGTATTTTTACTCTTGGTACTTAAGAATATTTTGATGCCAATGGATTGATGGATGGCTGGATGGATAGATGGATAGATAGCAAGGGTTGTCATTGGATTCTGAACCAGGCACCATGTCACGTTATTTGTCTACTGTATTTGGACAGGTTATTTCCTATTAATGAATATTACCTATGAATAAGAAAAATACCCTGTATTAAAAGAAATACACACAAGAACAAAGTGCAAAGGTATGTGCATCTCTGGTATATGGTTAAGCAGTCTTTTATAGGGCAATACAGATTTGTAAAGTAGCTGTAGGGTGTTAAATCTTGTTTGTCCAAAGGGCATGACAGAATTCCTGCAGAATATGGTAGAGTAGACTATAACATGTTTTCCAGTGCTTATCTCTCTGTAAATGTTTATTTTTATGGCGTGGCTGCAGCAGTCTAGCCCAGTTGTAAACTTCTTGTACCCAACGTATACTAAAGTCAAAACCTCCAGTCACACTGCATTCTTATCTGTCTGTCTGTCTCTTGGTAGCTGTGTGCATTACCAAGTGTCCCCAAAAGTATAGTGGAATTTGCGAAATTGTGAGGAATGGTCCTGGCTAAGTTTGAAGTTGCAGAGACCAGACGTTTTCTATGTCAAATTAACATAGGCCAAGGAAGACTCTGATTAGCCAGGGTGGAAAATGGAAAGTAACATAGTACTGTATTTGAGGTATTTCTTAGTATTTCTTATTTAAGTAGAGATAGACAGTCTTTCCTATTTCTAATACATTTACGGCAATATTACAAACTTTATTTACTAGTTTATTTGTATATTTCACTTATTATTACAAAATATACCTTAAAGGTATGGGTAAGTGATTTGAAATTCATCATGTAGTACCAGCCTGGTGCACTAGGGGCCCCCAAGAGTAGCTTCACTATGTGAACCTGCTGCTCGATCCTGATTGGAGGAGAATTCACCAGGGGTGTAGTAGAGGGGGGACGCAGGGGGCGGCGTCCCCCCACTTCTCACATCTAAAATATTTTTGGGTCTGAAAAAAATCATTTGCATGGTGAAATACATCTTGATCATCACATCATCAAGACGTGTTTCACCATGTTAATGAGTTTCCTTTTTTTCTGAGAGTGTACAAATGGAACCAAATGGACCCGCTAGGGTCCATTTGGTTCACATTTGTACACTCTCAGAAAAAAGAAATGGGGGGAATTCTCCTTTCAGAGGCGTCCCCCCACTTTTAAAAGTACCACTGCAACACTGGAATTCACCCTCCACCTGGGGAACTTTTATTAGCTCCTCTGCTGTGGGGGAGGGGGAAACTCCATATATGGCCTGCACACCTTATAATAGAGCATTTTAACAGATTTTCTTTTTTCGGGGGGTGATATCTGACAAAAGTGAAATCCTTTCCCCTACCTTTAACCACTTCAGCCATGTGTACGTTTTGGCCATTTGTAGATAACCAATGTGATGCATTGTGAGCTTGTAGTTTGTCTATTTTCAGAGATGCCACTATTTTCAAAGATTTGTATAGGCCCACGTATTGAACAATGGAAGAACTTGTGAAATATTGTATTGACACTTCTACTTAATTACACTGTCGTAAACACACTGGTATAACTCTTGAACCTGTTGTCTTGTGTAGGTCGTTCAATGTTCAATAAGGTGAACTTCAACTGTCAGACCAATAACTCCTCCCACCACACCAGTGACATCACAAATGACCAGCTGATCGTGCGGCGCGGCCAGGCGTTCGTCTTGACCGTTGAGTTGCTGCAACCTTACAACCCTGACACAGACCAGCTCCGCTTTTTTGTTCAAACAGGTGAACTTGTAGATCTGCTCTTTTTGGTTGAAGTTTGATGTAAAGCAGTGGTTTCCCTGAGAGGTTCCAGGTGGTCCCCAGCTAAATAATGGACAGTTGATAACCAAATGGACCCTTATAGATCTGTTATAAATGGACCCTTATAGATCAGTGTAAATGGGTAATTCAGATGATTAAATTATATTTAATCATCTGAATTACTTAATTTTTGAAGAATGTACATTTAGAAAATTTACATTTTGCCAGTTTTGGGTCCAAGAGACTAAACTCAACATCGTATGAAAAAGGTTGAAAAGCCCTGATGTAGAGGGACAAAAGGAGGGGGACGAGTGTAGATCAACTGACTTTGAGAAATAAGTCAAAAGATCGGACTGTTCTTGCTTGACGTGGTTCTCCATGTGCTGGATGGTATTAAAGACAAATTGAAATGAAGAATGAAGAAGAATATTATATTTGCTTTCACAGTTTTAGAATATAATTAACGTTTTTCTGGTATGGTATAGTCATATCAAAATTCCCTAAAAGTCCAATGTCTTTTCCTGTTATGTCAAACAAATGTGTAACTACATCCTCAAGTCGGTATATATTCATGTTGTAACTATTGTATGACATCAAGTAAAACTCTAGAGTACCGTTGTGGATATAAGATAGTGGCAAGACGTTCCTGGACTGAGTCAATCTGGAACTGTACTCAGAGTGTGGCTGCGCCCCTCTTGTGAATGGACGCAATCAAGACATAAATGACTCAGGTGGTGAGAAATATAGGCCAAATGCTGACAAACAAATAGTAAATAGACCCTGACCCTGCACCTAGTTGTGATCAGCATGCACTGCAGACATATTTTGGTCAATTAACCTTTTTATCTTGACCACAAAAACAGAACTAGACCTGTTGTGCTATAGTTTCAATCAATGAATCATTGCTATAGACTGATACTGTAAGGTTTTTGCATGGTTTTCCTGTGATAGAGTTTCCTACAGTATACAACATCCTTTCCTACACCATTCCGTTTCGTGTTCATGATTCGACGAGGAGCGGATGATATTGCTACGTCATGTTGTAGTCAATCTGGATCTTCCTTTTCCCTCTTTGGGTGCCTCTGCACTGGTTTTTGCACAGTTTGTGTTTCGGACCGAGACTATGACGTCACATCCTCCTTTTTTGAATGGGTTTCAATGGGAACTTCCGGCTAGTTCCTGTCTGAATTTCGGACAGTGGTGAGGCAGCAGGAAAGACCCGAAACTTGGAATGTGCAATCTGCAGTCTGTAGGGCCTGTTAGGGTGCCTCTACACCTTGCTTGTGCACTGCTGGTGTTTTCACCAGAGCTGTGACGTCACGTCCTGCTTTTTTGAATGAGTGTCAATGGGCACTTCCGATTTGTTCCGGTTTGCATTTTCAAAAGCGGGAAGCTTGCAGGAAAAGCCTGCCATTGCAGAAAATGCAAGCAGGAACAAGCCATTCAAAAAAGCAGCATGTGACGCCATAGCTTGCCGAAAACACGGGCAGTATACAAGCAAGGTCTGTAGAGGGTCATATCGGCTTTTATTGTTATTCTTCCGGTTTGAGGCAAAGGACGTTCCAGATGATGGTTCCTGCGCGATGACTACATATCAATACATCATGATATGCCAATATCATACGATCCAGACCGCGTTCACGCATAAATTTGTGCCGTTCACAGGGTCTTTGTTAGGAGAGGCTTTACCCCCAAGGTGGAAAGCCTGTTGAAACAAGGTTAGTGAGGTGTATAGTGTAGTGATTATGGATTTGATGTACTTGTACACAGATAATAGTCTCTCTGCCTTTGTTGTACAGCATGTGTTGTTTACTTGTATGTTACTCTGGATAAAAGTGTCTGCTGCTAAAAGCCTCAATATGAAAAGCAGCCATATTGGAAAGAAATTAGGCCTCGTCCATATTCCTTCACATGTGTTACCAGTGATACCAATGAAGTATTTCTTCCATTTAGTGTAATTTGGTGGTTTTCGAACATTTAAGATTCAACAAGGAGCTCATAAGTTATTGTAGAAATGGAACCATTGTGACCCCAATAAACTGGAGTCCCACTGGTGTTGAACATTTTCCAGTGAGCACAGTATCAGCAGCCTGACTCTGTTTGACATATAAGTCACATAACGGAATACAGACTTAATTGGAACCATTAGTAACACTTACGGAGGAACTGAGGAAGAGCCCCATATCAAATAGGGTAAATGCACAGAGCCTTTAGGGAATTGTAAACTTGTATTGTAAATTGTATAGTTCCCAGGGGCTCAGAGGAGCTCGGCACGCGGGCTGTATTTGGTATCCGAGGCCTTGAGGGATTCTGCACCAGCAAGGCCAAATGGAAGGCCGTGGTTAACAAGGATTCAGCCCTTCAGCAAGGCCGTGTGGTCTTGGATGTGATGCCTCCTGCTGACGCTCCTGTGGGGTCCTACTGTCTGTCTGCAACCAGCGAGAAATCCCTGTTAGTAGCCGAACGGGAAGTCATCATGGGCAAGCTGGTGGTGCTCTTTAACCCCTGGTGTAAAGGTAAGAACGAGGAAAGTTCAAAGGGAGACAACTTTGAACTTTAACACATCCAATTATTGTCTCATTAAAGGACATCAAGGGGCACTAACTTGGGGCAAAGGTGCACTGTGCTGCACCAAAATCCATCGTGGTGCATTTGTTTAACATCTATGCGAATACCATCTGCCTGTGTTCAGGGAAGGGGTGCACGGCTTTGAGAGTGTTTTGTATGGAGATGAATGTGTGTGTGTGTGTGTGTGTGTGTGTGTGTGTGTGTGTGTGTGTGTGTGTGTGTGTGTGTGTGTGTGTGTGTGTGTGTGTGTGTGTGTGCGTGTGCGTGTGTGGGTGTGGTATGTCTGTGTTTGTGGTATGCCTACTGTACAGTTTATGGTATGCCTACTGTACGATGAAAACACATTTTGTAAGTGTACCATAACTCTACTGCACCTATTTGATGTGTCCTTGTATGCATAACATTTGGATATAAATATGATTAGACAAGAGACTAGATGCTCCGCCTTCAAATACACATTGTGTATCATGTCCTGTGATAAAGATGGTAGCAGTCAGATTCTTTAGCATGCCATCCATTATTATTCAATATTAAGGGGTATTCTTTTCTTGTTTGGAGTGGTCTGTGTATAGATTGACTAGATTTGTATTTATTGTGTGTAGATGATACAGTATATCTTCCTGATGAAGCTGAGAGGCAGGAATATGTGATGAATGAACATGGAGTCATCTACAGAGGAACGGAAAGATACATTTCTGCTATGGATTGGGATTATGGACAGGTAAACATTAGCCAGACAGACCAAAAAAATCGCATTATGCAACATTTATAGATTCATGATTCATGAACTCAATATTATTAAACTCAAACTTTTGTCAAACTCAAACTTTTGTCTTTCTCGCTGTCCAGTTTGAGGAAGACATGGTGGACATTTGTCTGAAGTTGTTGGACGTCAACCCCAAGTTTGAGAGAGACCCGGCTGATGACCTCTCTGCTCGCTGTAACCCCATCTATGTCAGCAGAGTGGTCAGTGCTATGGTAAGGCAAACACAAGGTAGGTAAGGCTGCTAAGGCCTATCTGCGTAGTAGCCATTGCTAGTCTGTACAAGCTTATAGGCTAGTGGCTCTCAAAGTCAGTGGCATTCTACTGGCACTAAGCCGTCTGTGATGCAAGTCAGGAGTGCCTGCAGAATATTTGGAAATGATCGGTCACTTCAGATAAACAACTTAAACCCTCTATACTTAGTCTACACTCTACACCCCTTTGTCTCAAACTGCCAATATGCAAGCTTGTAGCCAGATTGGCTGGATCGTCCCCTCAACGATATTGGCGCTTCAGGTGGCTAAGTGTAAATTATGAAATTACTTTCAATCTGTTGTAATAATAATGCCAGTTTTACTTGTGTTATCCTAGGGCACAGCTTCCATGTTACTTTTACTTAATATGATAACTGCATATAATTCTGAATTAGTCCATTTTACAAAATGGATAGTCTACTATCACTCATATATTTTGAAGCCAATACCGTTGCACTCAAGTACAATTTGGATTTAGTACTTTAGTAGCTTGAGTATTTCTATTTGTGTGTTAATTGTTAAGTAAAATGTCATTGAGTAGCAGTCTTCTAATACCATTGTCTATTATTTGTGCAGACCAACTCTCTAGATGACCGAGGAGTGCTGGTTGGCTCTTGGAGTGATTATTACGGCGGCGTCCCTCCCACTCATTGGAGTGGAAGTGTCGAAATCCTGCGGAAATGGCACAAATATAACTGTCACGCGGTGAAGTACGGGCAGTGCTGGGTGTTCGCCGGGGTCATGTGCACAGGTAAACCCACAAAGCTAACGTGAGCTCTAGTGCTATACAGTTCTGGATGTCATTCAAAATATCCAATCCATTGGAAGGTATATGCACAAGGTTAAGTGCAAATACATTGTAATACATTGTCAAATAATTGGTTTTCAACAGCCGGCCTGGGGACCACCGAGGGTCCAAATGGATTTTTTTTTTTTATTATTATTTTGATTTTTTTTTTTTTATTTATAGTTCAACTAGCCAATCCACATTGATATGTTGTTAACTTGTAGACTGATCATTTTAATTATTAAAAAAAAAAGTTTTCAAAATAGCACAACACAGATGTTTAGGAATAAGGGGTTTAGCAATGACAAAAATGGAGCCCTTGCTGTCCTACCAGCCATGACATGACATGACATGACATGACATGACATGACATGACATGACATGACATGACATGACATGACATGACATGACATGACATGACATGACATGACATGACATGACATGACATTTGACATGTCATTTGACATGTATAGTATATAAGTCTATGTTTTGTTTTTCTCAGTGATGAGGTGTTTGGGAATTCCATGTCGTGTGGTCACCAACTTCCAGTCGGCTCATGACACAGACGGCAGCCTGACCATCGACGTGTTCCACGAAGACTACGGAGTTCGGCCCAAGGACTCCAAGGACAGTGTTTGGTGAGTTCATACTGTCATCGCACAACGGTGTCGCCTGCAGACAAAATGTGATGTCCAACTAAAAGCCCTACTAGTTGTCACCATGACACACTGAAAACACAGCACACATGGACATTGTTCATATATTTGGTTTTGGCTTTTTTTTTTTAACCACAACGTTACAATGTCATTCCGGTGTCATGTTTATTAGACAGATGCTATTGGCATTGTTTACCTAGGATCCTATTGTTTCAGTATACGTCGTACATTATTTTAATAGTAAATTGTTTAGTTTATGATACTAGCTTTCAGCATGGAGACCTGTAATGCTACACTGTCTTTGTGCATTTAATCATGCACATAATTTGGTCATTTAGCCATGCGTAGATTGTTCTAGGTGCATCATCAAATGCACCTATTGTTCACATGAGTGTGATTTATTTTAATTACAAAGGAATTACAATAATAGTAGTTACAAAGTTCAATTAAAAGTGTGGTTGTTAAACAGATAAACTAGATCAGCACCCGGTAGAGTGCATACTTGCATGTTGCGCACAAGTAGGCCAAGGCCTACTTGTGCGTGATCGGAGCGGGCTAATACTCAAGACTTAAAGGCATATCTTATTTAGCTCACAATTATGTCGCCATTACATCACCCAATTACGTCACCCCAATCCGGATGGGGCATCCCGATTGGCCCAAGGGACGACAAACACGCACCGTGCACTACCGCGCACCGATCACTTAACTTTCACCCACTCCGCTCACACTGTCTTCTGTTGCGGTGTTTAGTTACGGTAGGCAACCTGTTAATGACATGAAGTGTTGTTTGACTCTGAACTCCTGTGCATTATTCATGGACTTAACAATGATGGCCTTTAACTTGAGTTTAGTGTGC
Organism: Benthosema pterotum; assembly: GCA_039105355.1. Lineage (NCBI taxonomy): Eukaryota > Metazoa > Chordata > Actinopteri > Myctophiformes > Myctophidae > Benthosema > Benthosema pterotum. Next base: position 17,580,731 of record CM076971.1, on the reverse strand, counting down.
AAACCTTTTTATTCGTATCGTTATTTATTCTGTCGTGCAGGAATTTCCATGTGTGGGTGGAGGCCTGGATGAAACGCCCAGACCTTAAGGAGGATGGAAGTTATGATGGCTGGCAGGTTCTGGACCCAACCCCACAGGAGAGGAGCAAAGGTAGCCTACTTATCACTGAAATCAATGCCTTAGAATGTCCCTCTAATATACAGTAATGCATGAGGAGGTCATGATTTTACAATTAATTTTCTTTTAAAGTAAAGCAACCGGTTTGTGGTGATTGACTGGAATGGTGATGTAATTAAGAGATCTCTATAACTATTGTTACAGGTATTATCTCCCGGAGGTGTCAGAGTACTTGCTCTCTGGTCACCTGCTCTGCTCCCACACAAGTAGACCATGGCATAATGCATTACATACATTATACACAATGGAGACGTAACTTGTAACAGGAATTGTCTTGGCTAAAAGGGAACCCTAGAACCCCCCATATTTGTAAAACAATGCATTAGGCCACTGAATTGATCATGTTTCATCTCTGGGACTCATACACAGCAAATGTAATTTAACTCTGAGATTGTATTTCCTTGAAAATAGAATAGGAACAATTGGAAGTACAGACTATTAATGAGTTTGTTCTCTCCTACAGGTGTGTTCCGCTGTGGTCCAGCTCCCGTCGCAGCGATCCATGCCGGACACACCAACCAAAAATACGATATTCCATTTGTCTTTGCTGAGGTCAACGCTGACTGCATTGACTGGCTGGTTAGTAAATGAACTAGGCCTTAGTTAGTATATGAACTAGGCCTACATTTCATGAGTTCAAGCTGCCTTCTTTTCACGGGCGGGGGGGGGGGGGGGGGGGGTTGGACATGGCATGTGGAAGTAACACGTTATTCCAACCAGTTTCTGTCCCCTCCATCATATGCCCAGGCTGGCCAGGGGGAGGCAGTTTAGACTTCAGGGAGAGCATGCAAACTCCACACAGAAAGGCCCTACCAACCAACTCTTGAAAGTGGCACCTTTCATATAAGAGAATAAAGTTAATATAAGATGCATAGTATTTCTTGAAACATATACAAAACATATATAACTTTGTGATATATAAGAATTATATATGACACTCAAAAAAGATATAAGATAGTGTATTGTAAATTGAACCATGTATAATTTTGTAATTTCTAAGAATAATATATGACATGCAAACAGATACACGATCCATAGTATTTTTCTTGTAAAGTGGCTTGTATGAAAGGTGCCACTTTCAAGAGTTTGCATATAATTTTTTTTTTCCATATGGGTAGCGGGGATTGAACCCAGGATCTGTGAGGCGACTTACCATTGTTCCACCGTGCCCCTCCTAAACATCCCTCCTAAGCACAATGTCTTTCAAATTCACACACCATTCACACACCCATTCACACACCTGTGGCAGTGCGACCCAAATATGGATGTATTTCACCGCAAGTGCCCAATATGGAAAATTGGACATTCTCCAAATGTCCAGGTGTAACTGAATATGAATCTGTGAGTGCTGTATAAAAGTAATAAGAGATCCCTCATGACGCAGTAGATTAGGCTTGCTCTGGAACCGGGCCTTTGAGCAGGGCTTTAAGCTGAATGGCTAAAGGATTAGATGATAGTAATGATATTGATGCTGGCCTGGGATGGGGTGTTGTCCCAGAGAAGATGAAGAATAACGCTAAGTGGCTTGATGTCACGTGTGTTTTCAAGGGGGCTTGCAAGGAACTGAACCTTGGTGAGTTGCTCCATGACAAGGTGTTTGGCCTGTTCCAGGCTATGTCGGCCGTTGAGATGATGAATCCAAAGATGGATACCGGAATGATCGGGAACCAAGTCAACCAGAAGGTGGTTCTGAACTTCGAACAGGCCGTCAAGGCTGGTGCCATCAGCGTAAGGGACCTGGGCTCGCCTCAACTGATCGGCATCATGGACACATGTTTCTGTTGCTTGACCATGTGGCTGGAGGGCCACTCTCTGGCCCAGACCATATTCACCTGTATGTACATGCACAAACCCGACTTAATAAAAGACCCAGCTCTCAAAGCCTTCACCCTGGGAATCCTCAAAGTCTGCAGCATCGTTCAGGAGAAAATCGTGAAGGCTGCCGTGTTTGAAGAGGAAGATTTCCAGGCTGGGACCTATGGCTTCAAGATGGCCAACAATGTTACAGGCCTGCGGATTACAAGCATGCTGAAAGACGCGGAGGATGAGTTCCAGAGGCGGGTTAAGAGCACACGCCGTCGACAGGAGAAGATACAGCGACCAGACACTGAGGTCGAGCTAGAGCACCAGCAGTATTTGGCACTTTTCAACAGAATCAAGTTCACACGCCTGTTATTGACCGCACTTATCGCCTTTTCAAAAAAGGAGACCAGTAGCAGCTCGATGAGCGAGGTCCAGAATCTAATGGCTCAAGCAGCTGAGCTCCTACCACCCATCAACTCCAGTATCCAACACGGTGTACAATCACAGATTGATACTCAAGGAAATCAACCCATCATGATGGGCTTTGAGCCACTGGTCAATCAGAGACTGCTGCCCCCCACCGCCCCACGCCACATCAAGATCATCAAAAGAGAGGAAATGGTGGCTTACTTCACCAAGCTCATAGAACGTATCAAGAGCATCTGTGACGTCATCAACGCCACCAGCCTGCACGGCATACTGGACTTCTTCCATGAGTTTAGTGCACATTCTCCCTGTGTGCTCTCCCGGTCTCTGCTTCAGACCACGTTCCTGGCAGATAATAAGAAAGTGTTTGGCACTTACCTCATGCCGAATATGATCAAAGATGCTCTCAGATACTTTGTCAGCCCGCCTGTCCTCTCCTCAAAGTGCTGTCTCTTCAACAACCAACAGGCCAAGGCCTACATAGACTCATTCATCACACACTGCACTGTGCCATTCTGTAGCCTCGTACAGATCCACGGCCACAACCGAGCTAGGCAGAGAGACAAACTAGGACTCATCCTGGAAGAGTTTGCTGCCCTGCAGGCTGAGGCAGAGAATGTGGACACCGCGCTGCACGGCTTGCTGACCAAGCTGGAGCCTCAAAGGCAACACCTGGCCTGTCTGAGCAGCTTTACCCTGTACCACAACCTGAGGATCATGATCCAGTACCTGCTGAGTGGCTTTGAGCTGGAGCTTTACCGTGTGCATGAGTACCACTACATCTACTGGTACCTGTCAGAGTTCCTCTACAGCTGGCTGATGTCGACCCTGAGCAGAGCCAACTCCTCTCAGACATCAGAGAAGGTTGCAGAGGAACAGCAGAAAGGACGCAGCAGCAAGAAAACCAAGAAGAAGGAGGCGTGCCCACTCAGTAAGGAGATCACCATGTGTCAAGCCTACCAAAACATGTGTGCTGGCATGTACAAGACCATGGTCGCGTTGGACTTGGACGGGAAGGTGCGTAAGCCGCAGTTTGAGCTGGACAGCGAGCAGGTTCGCTATGGGCATCGCTTCGCCCCCTTCAACAGTGTGGTCACTCCCCTGCCTGTACACTACAGCCAGTTCAAGGAGATGTCTGTCCTGAAGAAGTGCAACCCCCCACCAGGTTCGGCGGATTTGTACCTCGCAGCGAGCAAGCACTTTCAGCAGGCTAAGCTGGTCCTTGAGAACGCTCCAAATGCTGAGGCAAGCTGTGTCCTGAAGGTGGCCAAGCCCAACATCGTGGTGACGAACCTGCTGGCCAGAGGACACAACAAAGAGCCCACAGGGTTCCTACAGTTTGACTTCTCTACTCACAAATACTTTCCTGTGGTCACGATTACATGATGCCAGACTACTGGCACTGACTACTGTGTATGTCATTGCCTAATTTCCTTCTCTATATTAACCCCTGTGTCAAAGGCACCTCTCACCTCATACTGGATTTTTTTGTCTATTTTGTATTTGTTTTCATTCCATTACATTTCATTCTATTACATAAGTACGGTATCTATGTGAATGTACAGTATACAAAAATGTAGATCTAATGTTTTTGCAGATTGCCATATTATTATTATTATTATTATTATTAATGTTATTACAATTACTGTATGTGTTTTTGTATACTGCTAGGTTATGGCCGATGGTTCAAAGAGGAACATTTTTTCTGACACAACAAGAGTTGGTCAAAACATCTCCACCAAGTCTGTGGGCTCCAACAAGAGGCAGAATATCACAGACAGCTACAAACACAGAGAGGGTATGTACCCACTAAACACGCACACACACACACACACGCACGCACGCACGCACGCACACACACACACACACACACACACACACACACACACACACACACACACACACACACACACACACACACACACACACACACACACACACACACACACACACGTGCGCACATTTCTTATTTCTGCCAATATTTTTTTATTAGCTATTCGGTGTTCAAAAAGCAATAAATAAACAAACAAGCAAATTACATACACAAATCAATAAAATAGCATTTAATTAAAGCTGCACTATAGGTAATCTTCCAAGCTTTCCTACCATAAAACCTAATTGAGCCTGGATGCTCGCTCAGGAATAACTTGAAATTCAAACTTCAGGTCAAAATTGTTGTCAAACCAGAAACAGGTTTGGGTCAAAGGCCATTTTTTATCTAGACACGTTCTAAATGTTATAGAAGAGCATGGAGGGAATGCAATGTTGCATATCGGTATGTCATTTGGCATCTCAGGTTGGCAGGTTGACTTACCCTCAAATGGATTTATTTTATGTATATTCTCCCCAACTCTGAACATTTCATTTCATCTAGATCAGTACTCAATTCATGCTTATATACAGTTGACTATACACTTTCTTGTCTGCAACCTTAATCATGTTCATGTTATTAACATGGATTAAAGTCAATAGTCTCATTTCGTACAAATCAAGCGTTAAAGTCTCAATCTGCAATCCAACACTAACTCTGGTTCCCAAACAATATACGTTTACATACGGTATGTTGTTTGGGAATCAGAGCTAGTGTTGGGGGCTCATTTCAACAGCTATAAAGATGCACATATATATAGATATCTGTATACATATGCATACTGTAACTCCATTTTCTTTTCTGAAACATGCAGGTACCGACAAAGAGAGGAGTACCTATAGGCATGCCCTCACCAGAGATTACTCCATAGAAGGACGCCCCAGAAAACCAAAAGTGGAACCCGGAGATCAGTCTGGAACAAATGGAGCGGATGAGGCAAATGGAGCAAATGGAGCAAATGGAGCAAATGGAACGGGTGTCGTCCATGCTAAGATTTCAATGAGCATCGAGGAGGTATTGGCTACTTACTCATTAGGGCAAACACATTTATAGTAACATTGAATACATGCCTTTTATCTGTACTGTATAAGAGTCTATGTTATGGTGTTGGTGCTGTTGGATACTTAGGCATAGGAAGGAAAAGAACATCTGTATATGTCTGTATATGTCTATATGCATTATTCTAGGTGTCCAAGCCCATCGACGGTCAGGACATAAGTTTGAAGCTGCAGATGAACAGTGATGACCAGGCGGTTAGGCATTTCTCTGTTAACATCAGCATGCAAGTCATGAGGTACACCGGTGTACCTTCTGCTAACGTCTACACCCAGATGAACGATGTCATCCTACAGCCTGGACAAGGTAGTATGTCCCTACAGTCAATTTACTAACAAAGAGCTGAGTAGAGAGGTGATACAGGCCGGACACTGGCATTCCACAAAAATGATTAATCATTTGCAATGACTTCTTGCAACCACTTCTGCTGGTACTGCATGCCATGCAGCATGGGTAGTCCATTTACACAAATTCATTGGACACAAGCAGCTACAACACCAAATATATAACTTTGTTATAGTGCTCTGTACTATACTTTGATTATATTTGTAAATAAATATTTGAGAAATGAGAAGCGTGTGGGTCGGAATGTGCCCAGGGGGGTGGCCTGGTTCCAGCCAGCTATGCGAAATGGTCACACCCAAGAACACATCCAGGAACATGTCCAGGGGCTTTGCGTTCGGATGGACAGACACAGGGACATGCATACATACATATAGTGCATGCATACATGTACATACACATACCTGTACATACTATAACACGCATAGTACACACACATAGCTGCGAAAAGGAGTCACTGCTCAAAACACTGGACCTCTGCAATGTTAATAGGGGTGCAAAATACTTGATTATATAATATTTACCTTTTTCATAACAAAGAGGCAAAACAAACACATTTCAGCATATGTAGCCTTTGTGGACCTGACAAAACCTGCAGAGATCGATGAATCCTAGTTTGTTTTGCCACTTTATGAATACATTGGTAAATTAATTTGCTCTCTCCAATCCTAATCCACAGCCACTGTCAAATCTTCACTGTTAAACTGCAGAGAGTACACAGTGTTTGGGTTTCTCAGTCAGTACTCGACCACAAGGCCAGCTCTGCGTACGAGTAGCACGGCTTGGGTGTGGAAAGCTGTGCGGTTGGTTATGTACTGGGCTGGCAACTGATATACGTTGTAGTAGATAGTAGGTGTTGTACTCCAACTCTGTAATCCTTCTGGCACATTGTGAAAAGGGGATATGGACTCCAGCACTCTGAATGAAACCGCTGATATGCCTCTCCAACCGGTTCTTGTATTTACTTTTTTAACAACATATAATTTGACAGTTGTGACAGATCATGTGTGGTCTTGAGTGAGAGTGTATGGTATTTCTACTCATTCAGGTGTGTCTTTTGCTCAGGGGGAGTTGGCATCCCTGCAATTATTGTGCATTAAACAAACATTGTTGCCGCACAGCTGAAATGCTTTTGTTTTGCTGCCTGACACTGCTGCTCCATTCAGCTAAATGGATCACAGGGGGATTTAAATCCTGAAACTCCCAGTTCTGAGCAGGTTTGCACACGTGCATGATCATTTTCTTATGATCAGAAGCCCCAAAATATTTTTCCATGTGGTAATTTAATCAAGCCTTTCAGGCCGGGAATCCATATTTGGATTCTGTACAGTATGTACAGTATTCCATAATTAACTTTATTTGATGCTGAAATATAAATATTTCAGGTTTTTCAAAAACCTTAGGTCAGGCCTAAATGGGTTATCAAGGGCCTTGTGTCTGTGCCTCTCTCTCTATTTTAATGTATTTGTATTTATTGTGAATTGAAGTCTATCCTCTGTCCGTCTGTCTCTCTCTGTCTGTCTGTCTGCAGACATGTCCGTGCCCATTCTGATTCCAGCCTCGGCGTACAGGGGCCACATGCTGGACTGTGACAGTGTTAAGGTGTCCGTCATGGCCACAGACAAAGCACGTCCAGATGCCATTTACCTGAAGGAGGCGGACATCACACTGGAAAGCCCTCCCATCTCTGTCACAGTTAGTAGCCTGCTACATATAGTTACTACTCAAGCTGTGACTAATCAGTCAGTGGTGGTGTAAACTCAAGCTTTCACACGAAGTACAATTTCAGAAATGTACAGAATTCTTCCAAAATCGGTGAATATAGCGTTGCTGCATATTTGTAGCTAACTGCATCATCTGCATGTACAACGTAGTAGTGCATACATTCAAGACATGTGACGCAGAACCTGCCAGCAAGCATGCTGCCTGCCTACCTGCACGCATGGCCTGCCCCATGCGTGCAGGTAGGCTGAAAATAGCTTGCCTGTCAGCTTTATATCTGTTATTTTTAGCTATCGTTCTCCTCGCAGTAGTGATGCTAGGGTTGGTTAGAAATGAAAGTGTGCAAAATGCAAGGATTTAGCGGCCTCCTTGATTAGATTTCTGACCTGTGTGTGTGTGTGTGTGTGTGTGTGTGTGTGTGTGTGTGTGTGTGTGTGTGTGTGTGTGTGTGTGTGTGTGTGTGTGTGTGTGTGTGTGTGTGTGTACACGTTCGTGTGTATGTTTTGTAGCTTCCAGAGCAGGCCCAGCAGCACAGAGAGCTGCCTGTGGAGGTTGTGTTTAAAAACCCACTTGATGAGATGCTGAAGAACTGCACTCTGACTGTCACTGGCAGTGGATTGGTCAAATATGCCATTACGGCCAGGTCAGTGCAAGTGTGAATGTGATAACCAATCTCCTGTTTACGTGGGCTTGTGCGTGTGTGTGTGTGTGTGTGTGCGCGCGCGCGCGTGTGTGTGTGTGTGTGTGTGTGTGTGTGTGTGTGTGTGTGTGTGTGTGTGTGTGTGTGTGTGTGTGTGTGTGTGTGTGTGTGTGTTTGTCCGTCTACATGTGTGTATGCGCATATGTGTGTTCATTGGCATACGGCATGTTTATGAGAATGTATTGTGTTGTTGTGTATGTTCAGATTAGCAGAGCTGGCTCCAGATCGCCAGGTGCACTTTAAGTTCTACATCCTTCCCTACAAGTCGGGAGTGAAGACTCTGCTGGTGGACTTTGACTGTTCCCGCTTCAGAGACATCAAGGCAAGCTGCACCACCCACATTTTACCAGCCACACCCTGGGCAGGCTGGAGGATGTGATCTGCTCCTTCTAGCTGCACACACAACACACACACATACACCCTCCTAACGATGAACCTTCCACCTTCTATGACTCACACCCCTGAGGATGTGATGTGCCCTATCCAGGTGTGTGTCCACATTCTACCACTCACACTTACCCCAGACTATGCACCTGCAACCTCTCACACCCCAGAGGATGTGATCTGCGTATATTTCTAGCTCTGGGACACCAATGTAAAATGCATTTATTTTGTTATGCATGATTAGTATGGTGAGTTTGAATTCAATGTCAGACAAGCAGTGGACCTTTTGCTTACAACCTTTCAGTGGACATTTCTAAACTGACAGATGTGCCATTGCCAATTAAAACGTGAACTGGGTATAGGCCTACTCTTAACATCATACGCCATATATCACATTGTGTGCTCAGCCAACCAAATCAATTCGAATCTAATCATTATGGGTTATAAACATATACACACAAAGCTCGGCATAGGAGGATAGCACCCCTCAAAAATAAGCAACTAACCCTAAGATATGTGTAAAATATAAACTACAGTAGGCCTATTCACTACCCTGAACAGTGTAGGGGGCATTACCTTATGTTTTGAATATACAGTATTACTTAATTACTATTACATAGGCTATTATACTTCATCTTGGGAAGGTATAGGGTGGTTGTATGTCACTGTGAACTGTGCAATGGACAATGATGTATCATCATCATCATGTAGTTGCCCGTGAATTGAGGCAAAAAAAAAAAAACTTTATTGCCAAAGGCTGGCTTATTGGCCAGGTCAGATTATATCCACTATTAGTATTACAATCTTAAAATCCCATCATTTCCTAGCTTTATGCGTGCCCAGCATTTATTTGAGCCAGTGCTGATGCAGTTTGAGATCAACCAGCAGGTGATGTTATACTGCCATCTTGTGAACCAACAGCGCTTCACTGCTACTGTGGTCTTCTGATGCTTGGATGTAGCACCTGGATTTCATTAAAGATTGATCAAATGTGTACTCTCTTGTGTCAATCATAAAATGTATATATCTTACACTGAAATAAAGCTTTGATTATTGATTCCAGTGATTATTTACTTTTTTATTGAGAAAATAAGTAAGAAAAACAATAAACACACAGCAAAAACGCTGCATTTTCCATTCACGAGATTTCATGCACAATAATCAATTATTGGAATTATCATACAATAGCATTGGTATTGTATAAGAATTATTGCAACAATGGGCCGAAGAAATAGATCCCATTTCTCCCATTTTTATTTTTTGTGCTAGTGTGGACAACAGTCTTCACACTGGCAGGCGGGGGTTCAGTCTTTCCAGTGTTGGGACATGTGCACTACCTAACTTAATATATTACATAATACAGTATATTACAAAAATGCAGTAACTTGTAATATAAATATAGCCTATTACTTAACAAAAACAAGCTAATATATTATACTTTTCTTTCTGCATTACTGCATTACTTTCAATATTACTTTCTGTCAATCTGTCTTGTTGAAAATGTTCTTGTGAAATTATCTTGACAACTGCAGAAGTTAAATAATTACTTACTTTCTATAATTTGTCATCAAATTATTTAATCAGTAGTGATGTTTTTTCAAGTTGATTTGTCCAGATAGCCAAGTGCGCTTGCTTTATTGTAGCTATGCCACTGGCCAATGCAATATTTGATTAATAGTGACACTAAATATTTCATTATATATTTTGTAAAAAGTTTTTTTTAAAGTAATATGTAATAGTAATATTAATATATTACACTTGCTCAGACAGTAGTATTGTAATATAATATATTGCTTTAAAATGAAGGTAATAATTAATAAGTAATATATTAACAAGGTAAAGTAATATTCCCAACACTGAGTCTTTCACGTTTCTATGCATATTTTACATATTAGGCTTTGTGTTCCTGCTTCAAGCTTGGTCCCACCTGATTTTTATTTTTATGTTTCCCGGCTGAGAAGAGCATAAAATGTGTGCTAATAATCGTTAGACAGGAGAGTCTAGAATCACACATCATAGCCTTTAACTTGTATTTATAATGTGTAAAATAAATAAATAAATAGGCGAAAACTTCGTAAATGATTTGCATTCTTTGCTCTCCTTATTCAAAAATAGAAAGCCAACTGCTCTGCTCAGTCATGAAGCAAAAGCGAAATTGAACACCCTGCCTGCAGTCTGACACTACTACTGACTAGCCGTCAGCTGCTGTACTTGACCAAATGACCACACTACAACAGGAAATTGATTCATTTTGCCTTCAAAATTAGAGTTTAATAATAATAAATACATTACCTTAGTGTTGTTGTTTTTTTTATCTTAGTCCTTTGAATATTAGTCCTAGTCCTATTTAGTCTTCTGAAATTCTTTTGTCTTGGTTGATTGATGATTGATTGATTGATTGATTGATTGATTGATTGATTGATTGATTGATTGATTGATTGATTGATTGATTGATTGATGGTCTTAATTGATTGAGTCTTAGTCTTAGTTTTAGTCTGAAGACTCTACGTAGTCCAGGTTGAAGATATTTTCACTGTTTTTATTTTTTAAGTGTTAAGTTGTGTGGTTGATGTGCTAAATATAAAGAGCCATATAGTAAGCCTAGAGTCCTGACTCCAATCTAATCTAATCTATGGTTTAGCCCTACTCTAGAGAGGTCGTCCAATGAGAGTTGGAGGTTAGAATCCCGCCGGCTCCTCCTGTCTACATGTCAAAGTGTTTTTTAGCAAGACACCCAAAATTGCTCCTGGTGTGCTGGTTGTGCCTTCGCTATCAGTGTATGAATGTGTGTGGCGTATTGCAGCTTTTACTTTGAAATACACCACCGGAGGTCGCATTTTCATTAACTGGTTTAACTAGACGAGGGAGGAGAAGAGAGAACTTAGGAGCGAACTAGACTCGAACTAGTAAGCAGGACGTCCATAAGTGTCCCTGCAGCAGGTCCATGTGCTTCCAGACAGACAATACTGTGGGTGACACGTGAGCAGAGGACAGCACACAGCACTGATGACAGGACAACAACCAGTGGATTGGAATAATTTCGCATCTCTCATGAAAGAGCATGGTTTAAACCTCGAAGAGGCGATACACGTCCCCACAAGCGGTAAGTAAACTGCTGTTCACTTAGCGCACAGTCGCAACGTTGCACCAAAGCCGGTGACCAGTGAACAGTGGTGACCCTTTAGCGTCGTCGTCTTCTTCTCGCTCTAATTCCGTGGGGTTTCAACCAATGTCTTTTCTCAAGACACATTATTTATTCGGCATTTAGTCTCTCGAACCGCAAAACTAAGGTAAATCTTATTGTCGATCAAAATAACAATTCAACATAATCTTTGTGTAGACTTATTGTAATTGGAGTAATGCAGAGGTAATATTCAACTACAGTATGAATTCTTTCAAGCGTAAAATTAAACCGACTCGAGACTCACGGAAGAAGGGAAACGCGGCGTAAATGGTTCTCATCAGATGTCAGATGATCTATCGCGGTTATTTGTTTGTGTGGTGTCATTTGCTCATTAATTTAATCGGCAACAGCATTCGTTAGGTAACCAACTACGGCATGACGCCGGGCCGCCCGGCTTGTTCTAGCTTGATTGCTAGCTCGTTTATTTGGTCCACAAAACAAAATGCAGCAAAGTCACTAGGCCATAAATATAAAAGCAGAATAAATCCAAACATAAACAGTTATTCTAATCTCCACTTTAACGGTTGTGTGCTTGTACATTGTTTGTATCCCAGTGTTTAAGAAATAGCTGGCCACATCGCGTGGCGATGCGACGTGTTGCGGGCATCTAGATTTTATCTATTAGATACAAAATAATCAAAATAAGGAATTTCACGACTAAATATATACACACACATTTAAAAACGGGGCTCAATTAAGTGGTTGCCCCCAACAAGCCAGAGCTGGATCCTAAATCTATTAAAGTGGAAGGTTTCACATTAGGTTAGTGAATTTATTGTTCATAATAGTAGCATACCGGTATATTAAATGCGTTTTTTTCTGGGCTTGTGTTAAGGTTATGTAAGTCCAGTCAGTTTTGTCTGATCTCGGATGGAAGCATTTTTATCCTGAAAACGTGTATAGCTCAATTGTAGATTGAAATGTAGCCTGCAATTCTTCATAATGACATGCAGTGCCCCATGGATAAATTGTAGACAATGGAACAGATGTATGAATCTATAAATAAATGTACATGCAGTAAAGGTAAGATACTAGCATTGCATTGTGTTCCGACAGAGAGGTAGATACAGTAGTAGTAAAGCCACAGCAAGGAAAAGGGGGACCAACCTCAAAGAAATTGTAACAGAAACTCTTTCAACTTGTTTTATTACATAACTATATTCCCAGTGATGGAACATATGGAAAGTAACATGCTGAAATATTGGTAGGTGATGGTATCTACTACCTAACCATTAACAATTTTTTGAGGGGCACAGTGGTTAGTGCTGTCTCCTCACAGCTAGAAGGTCCTGGGTTCGATTGTGTGGAGTTTGCATGTTCTCCCCGTGTCCCCTAGGGTAGATACCCTCACAAAAACATGCTGTAATCCTGGACTCTAAACTGCCTCCCCCTGGCCTGATGGAGGGGACTGGAACTGGTTGGAATAATGTGTTCCTTCCACGCGCTACGTCCAACCAGGGAAACTCCCCCCTGTCAGGTGAAAAGAAGGCAGCTTGGACTCCTCATGCATTGAAGGAAGGATGAGGCCAGTCCGCTGCCTCCCCAGGTTGGTGGAGGGTGTGTAGAGCCCAGGATCACATTAGGAATTGGCACTGGGTGAAAAAATGGGTTAAGAAATCGTGGGATAAAATATATATATAAAAAAAAAACAATCTATATAATACATTCCCTAAACGTAATCCTGATTTTAAGTAGCATGCGACGTGTCAAACTAGGTTTTTTCATATTGCGTTTAATTATTTTTCTCCTGGGAATTGAACGTGTGATGTGACATTATCATCGAAGTCGAGGTCAAAAGAGTGGTGTTTATTACTTGTAGTAATAAGATGGCTTTTAAAAATAATTTACAAACATATTGTGGCCGTGACTAAACAAAACTCTGTCTCTCTGTTTTTCTCTGTTTTTAAACGGGCCCATCCATCTAAAATGGTCATGTGTCTCTAAAGGTCCTCAGTGTAGTCTTCTCCTTACGGAATCAACAATCAGCCAAGGTTTATTTGTGTCTCAGTCATTCAGGTACAGTATAAGCAGGGAAGTGTTGGTGTGGCATGCTCTGCAAATCCGTTCATAATCTTAATGACTGTACCTTGTGCAGTTTACATTTTTTTAACTATTAATATAATATTAAGTCAATTAACCAATCAATTAAAAAAAATCTACGTTCTAGGACATGATGGAGCACACAGATTGTTGCTTAAACATTACTGCAATGAAGAACTAACCTTCAGAGTGAAAAGCTATGCTAAATATTGATTACACGAACAGAGGAAAGCTCTGGTTATGAAGGATAAACGGATATAGGGTTGACTTGTTGATTAAATGGCATTTTCTCTTGTTTAAAAAGAGTCTCTTTGTGTGGAGTAAACAAAGTATTGGTCAGCATTATATTCATTGGCTTTTTTACCCCCAAACCTTGGTATGGCTGCCTGGGTGCATAGTAAATGCAATTGCAAATAATAAAGAATGCTTGCCTGTGCTGTATCCGATATTGTTTGTTTGTTTCCAGGTGTTGTGTATAAGAGAGAAATGCCAAAGAAGCGCAAGTCTCAGGCGTGGGAGGAACTGAAACAGACTGGCAATGAACGTTTTAAAGCAGGCCAGTATGGAGAGGCCACCGAGCTATACAGCCAGGCTATCAAAGAACTGGAGAAGACTGGTAAAGGTAAATGTTCGCATATGCAAGTTATTACAAAAAGTCTTATTTCTTTATCCGACGGCTTTGCTTCATCCTCTCCTTGTTTGAACGTTGTGTCGTCCTGTTTTCTTCATGGCACTTTTGGATTTCATATTTCAGTTCTATTCTTTTAGTTCAACTAATTTATAGTATGTTTCCAGCTCAAGGTGTGTTCACAGTCTTAATAATTATTGTCTAGAAATTATTTGTTTAAATGATCATATCCTGGCCTGGGTGGTTGGCTCAACCGTCTGGGCACCTAGGCTGCTGAGCCAGCCGATGGCGTGCTGCAGGTTTGAGTCCTGTGTGTCTTTCCACCATTTCTCTCCCCGTTAGCTGTTGGTTACCTGTTGGTCAACCTATCCAAAAAACAGGAAAAACATCTTATATTCTATTAATGAGTCTGACTAATAACTTAGCTTTTTTGTTAGCATTTGCTTTATTTAATCGCAGCATTTCTTAGTTAAATGTTTTTAATACAAACCCTTTTCTATGTAGTTTAGCTCTCATGTACAGTATTATTGATTGTGGACTGGAAAGAACACTGAACATGAATGAATCCAGCTCCCTGTCTTCTTAATTCCATTATTCCATTAAGAGGGCATAACTGGTTCAATTTCCTCTGATCTTATTTAGTTTTATGTTGTTTTAAAGTTCAGCTTCACATTGCTGTATCAGTTGTAACCCGTTTCTGACTATTTCTGTCAAACCTCAACGTTTTGACCTCCCCAAAAGGTTGACAGCTGTCTATTCTTGCCTGTGTGATCACACATCCTTGTTACTGTCCCTGTCTCTCAACTGTTCTAAATCAAACAAAAATATAATGCACAAATCTACTGTAGATGCATTAATATTAGTTGTCTTTGTTTTCCAGGCAAGAATCCAGAAGATCTGAGTGTTATCTATTCTAACAGAGCAGCCAGCTACTTGAAGGATGGCAACTGCACACTATGCATCCAAGACTGCAACACGTGAGTCTATCATTATTAGAGTCAATGTGTAAGTCTTTACACAACAGTTGGAATTATTTTGCATGCTTAATCGGATTTACCCATTTAGGCCTGACCTAAGGTTTCTGAAAAACTTTTAAATGTTTATATCAGCATAAAAAAATAAATTAATTAATTCTGGATTACTGTACATACTGTACAGAATCCAAAAATGGATTCCCGGCCTGAAAGGGTTGCTTATGTCAGTACATGTAAAAACACAAATGTGTCAAGGAAATGAATGAGTTAATGTTTTTTTGCTCTTAATTTATTTTTCTTTTTTAAACAAAAAAACAATACAAACTGTGTGAATATGAGGCATCTCAAATCAATTATTTGGTGTGAAATATTGTAATATTTATTCTTCACCCTCCTGGTGTGTAAGGACCTTTTACACAGAATGAATAGAATATGCAGTAAAGACAACTAATAACAAAAACACAATACAACAGAAATGTGTGTGGTGTGGACTGGGCAGGGTATCAATTGGCATATTGACTAAAGCATAGGGGGTAAAAAGCAACAAATGAATTCGTAATAACAAATTAAAGTGTAAGTGCTAACTACCACTATTCTGTCATGCTAGACATACTGTGTCTGACAATCTGTCCATCTGCCTGTCTGTCATTATCCCTAGTAGTGGGCTAAATAAAAAATCTCTGTCTCTCTCTCAGGTCTCTGGACTTGGTTCCGTTCAATGTAAAGTCTCTCCTTCGCCGAGCAGCAGCTTATGAGGCTCTAGAGCGCTACCGTCTGGCCTATGTAGACTACAAAACAGCCCTGGCAGTGGACAACAACATACCATCCGCACATGACGGCACTAGCAGGTAGGAACCATACCGTTTAGAAATAGACCATGCACCTCAGTGGAGAGGAGCCTTATTAACCTCATTAAGCCCTGTCTACAGTATGTCACTGTACAACAAAAATGGAGCTTAATTGGTCTTGAAATGGATCTTTACATCTATTTGAACCTATGCTTGACCTCCTCACAAGATGATGACCCAATTCATTGAGTTGAATGGACAGGCGGTGGCATATTGAGGTCTGCCACTACTGTAACAACACAGTGTTGCGTCGATACAAATTTGATCTGGAAAGAGATAGCATGATGGTATTAATACTAGTCACAACTTGTTGTGACTGTGTAAGTAATCCAATTATGTCCTGTCTGTGAAACACTAAACAATCTTACTGCAACTCTGTATGAAATGTGCTATATTCGTTATTTTAAGATGAAAGTATGATTATGATGAAGTATGAGTATTGGAAATAGACAAAATCGAAAATACAATGTATGTTCATTCCTCCATAAAATGGTCTCATATGTTTAACAAAAGCTAGTGTTTGAGGCAAAATCTAGTTGGTAGTGCTGTTTCTCAAATTGCAGATGCCCTAACAACGTATTTGATCTTTCAATTTTGTTATGCTTCCATCCATGTAGTGACCACTTAAACCCTATTGTCCCTTTTTTGGGCATGTCATAATAGGTGAACCATCTGTGAAAATAGACCTTTATGGTCACAATCCATCTGTTTGTCTGCAGGATGACCAAGGTTCTGATGGAGATGGACGGACTATCGTGGAGGGAGAAGCTACCTGCCATCCCCACTGTCACATTGACCATGAAACAAGCCATGCTGAATGCCTGTCATGTTGCTAGCACACAGAACGGAGGAGCCGAGGAAACGCAGAACACACCACCGGGTAGGTGCAGAGACCTTGCAAACCCTTTTTATTTCAAGGACCCCCAGTTTGATATCCATGAGTCCGCAGACTATGTGTTTTTATTCGCGGGACCCCGATCCATATAGCAAAAATCTCATTTAATTTACACAACAGACCTCTAACATGTTCTGTATTTCTGTCATTCTGTTATGTAAGCTCCCAGCGCACAAGATGTGAAGAAAGGTCAAATGCTGAAGGAGGAGGGCAATGCTCTGGTCAAGAAAGGAGAACATCAGAAGGCTGTGGACAAATACACACAGAGTCTGAAACACAACCCCACAGAAGTTACCACATACACCAACAGGTAGGACACACACACACACACACACACACACACACACACACACACACACACACACACACACACACACACACACACACACACACACACACACACACACACACACACACACACAATTTCAGTATATGAACTTGAATGGTGGAGGAAACCAGCATAGCAAAACGACTGCTTTCCGAAGCCCATTGCTTTGGAAAACAATCCTGATACTGTCCCAATATGAAGTAATTTCAATTGTGTCCACCGTTACCAGAAGTAATGGTAGGATGATGTCTATGATGGTCTGGCTGCGACGAGACTACTACTCGCACATTAACAGTCTACCACTCAACCTGAAACGCAGGTCAACACTTAAACATAATTCAAAATTGAATTGGATTTTGGAATTTTCCTAATTAATGATTTTTTTCCTAACTAGAGAGTGTTTTTCTAATAAAATGTATTATTTTGTTGTAAGTGTGTGTGTGGGTGATAATGATGTGACTTTGTATGTGTGCAGGGCATTGTGCTACCTGTCATTGAAACAGCCCAAGGAGGCGGTGCGTGACTGTGACCAGGCTCTGTGGTATGACAGCTCTAACGTCAAGGCTCTGTATAGGAGAGCTCAGGCTCACCGGCAGCTGAAGGTGAGCACACACAGGCTCTCAGATGGTTCCAATCCACACATTTCACAAGTGGGGGTTTACAAAGTGCTGTACAGAAAGTTAAAAGCTAAATATAGTGAAGCTAAAATAGATCACAGTAAAAAAGTGTGGATGAGACAAACGGTAAAATCTTCCACTGTTAAAATAAACAAAAGTCAGTGAAGAGAGGCCAGGACGGGTGTAATATCGGCATGCCTGGGGGTTCCTTTCAATAGATCCATGCCAAATATTTCATTATAGGACACAAGGTCAATAAACCCACATTTTGGCAGATATTTGCTTTCTTCAGGGAGCACTATGAAGTAATTCATGCATACACATGTTATTATCTGTTATTTTATTCGGTGACCACCCATGGCCCAAATGTGGGAGGGAATATCAATAATTATGGTATACCCATCAAAATAACCTAGAATACATCAATGAGTTCTCCCTTTCTGGAGTGCTGCTTGATTAGCTGGCTAGCCCTCGTATCCAGTGGTCCCCCATGCCAGTGGACAAAGCTAGAGCTATTGGTCTAGTTGTAGTAGTTATCAGTATTTCCTTTAACTATCATGCAATACCTTTTGTCAGCCAGTAGGTGTCCTACCTGTCCACAGGTACATACATTTCTCAATAGGAGAGCATGTGCAGACCAACTGCAACCACTGAGTTGTGTTCCTTTTAAATTGATTGTATCAACATATTTGATAATAAAGGTTGGCTAAAATAATTGGTTAAAAATAAATTAAGTTATAGTATAGTTTCTCCATATTATTAACTTGATGGTAATATTATTTGACTGAAGCTAGGTTCCTGGCTTAGATATGTGATCCTAGTTTCCTAGAGGCATTACACCAGGTCTCTGCTTTTGTAATGACCATGCTTATTTGTATGACTCTGGCAGATGCATACATGTTATATACCGGTTGGGGATGTTAATCGACACACATTTGGAATGTCGACGTGTCGCGGCCCAATGTCGACAATCGATCGTTTTTTTTTTTTTTTTTTTTTTTTTTTTTTATTTATTTTTTTTAGCCCGCGGCGCCGGCGGGACCCAACGCAAAATGTTGCGGCGCGGGCGGCATGAAAATGCCTGCGGGAGGGAGAGGTGACAGAGGTCCAAGATAAAATAAGCATCAATATAATACCAAAATATGCATATCTGAGGAGAACGTTCCATACTGCGCTTGACAATGATCAGGCATGTTCTCAAAGCAAAGCACATGGCAGAGCGGGGCGCAGAGCGCACCACGCAACAGACAACAGACGCGCGCCCGCACCTGGCATTCCACATTCATTAGTAGCCTAATCGACTTGATAGAGGAGTTTTCCTCTTTCGTTGCGACGGATTCCCTGCATCTTTGCTTTTTCCTGCGTCTGCTGTTAGACATGGCCAAACAACGTGAAACAGAACACTGACTGGACAAGATAAGTACAAATAATATAGCCCTGTTCTATTAACCACCAGCAGCACGCGTCTCTCTCTCTCTCTCTCTCTCTCTCTCTCTCTCTCTCTCTCTCTCTCTACCATGTGAGACCTCGGTCTTGCGCAGGAGAGATAGCTTTCTCCCATGCGTAACGCTCCATTTCGGCCTCTACAGACAGAGGTGCCTGCTCGGCGAAATAAAAGTCAATCATTGCGTCCGGCCGGTTTACCTTTTTTTTCGGCGGGTGCAGGCCGGGGCCGCTGCCGCCTCCTCCTCCTCCCCGGGGAAAGCCGGACTCGCGGGACAGAACGCAGGGGGAAGGAGGAGGACGCATTTCGGCGGGTGCAGGCCGGGGCCGCTGCCGCCTCCTCCTCCTCCTACTCGGGGGAAGGAGGAGGACGCAGCACAGACGCGCGCAGCACAGACATGTTCTCACCACAGTGATAGTAGCCTAATAGGCCTACCCGAAATAAGCAATTCTCTTCCCTTGAAAACAGTAACGTTGTGACGTTTTTGAACAAGAAATTACAAAGAATACAATATAAAAATCATTAATATAAAAAAAGAAAAAAGAGGCGATTTGTCGACTCGTACTTTTTTGTGTCGACGTCAGCACGTGTCGACAATCGTGTCGATTTCCGACTTTTTTTCACATCCCTAATACCGGTAGATTGTAACCTTTAAGTCCTATTTTATATTTGCTGTAAGAAATATTTGCATATTTCCACTCAAATTCAGATACAGATGTACTGGACAGTGACACTGAAGCGATCATGAATCAAGTAGTTCTTGAACAAAGTGCCCTGCACTGTTCTTGTACAACAGCATCTTTTTTTAAATTCAAATTGACCAGTCTGTATGCTTCAGCATACTTGGGCTATTAAAATGATGTAAAACGTGGCTAATGTTGCACAGTGGGACATTCCTGAAATGTGGTCTCCAGGTTTAACAAGTCTAAAATGTGTTCTCAGAACAACAAGGCCTGCGAGGAGGACCTCATCAGCCTGCTGAAGTTGGAGCCAAAGAATACAGCCGCCCTCAGTTTGATGCAGGAGGTACAGAAGAAGTGACACGACCACGCTGCCAGGAAGTGTCTGTGTGTGTGTCTATGTGTGTGTCTGTGTGTGTGTGAGTGTGTGTGCGCGTGCGTGTGTGTGGGTGGGGTGGGGAAGTCGAAACAAGACTTGCCAGATCATCAGGAGCATCAGTGACACGATTTCAACCAATTATAAACAATACTGAGGGTTGGTAGTAACAAGAACATCGTCTATCCCTTTAGCTTCAATTTTTGCTTCTGTCTGTTTGTTTCTTTTTTCCTAATATAGTGGTTCTCTCGACATTCAATTTTCATGGACTGCTGTAAATCTGTGAGTGTAAAAATGTGGACCCAAATGAACCCTTAAAAGTTACAGACCTGTAAATGTTTCCCCCCTCAAGGAACCTTTGTGGGGGTCCCTGCCTGGAAACTGCTTTGAGAACCACAGCTCTCATGAGATCCATTTGTTGAACTATTTTGTCAATGCATTATTTAAATGCGTAGTATGGAACTTTGCTCTGAGTTTACATAACAAAACAATAACTACATTATGAACATGTTCACATGTGCCCTGATCCAGAAAAGGTTGAGAACCACTACCATTGGCAGCCCAAATTCTTTTCCGATTTGGCAAACCATTTGGTTCCAATAGTACACTCAGAGTTCAATTAGCGGAATGAGGATTTTACAGTGTAGACTGGGATCTCATATTTGAAAAGATAAGGGTCTCCGTTGCCCATGCATATCTAACTGGGGTGAAATTAAAGAATGTCGAGAATCACTTTGGCAGACGATGTCTGAACCCACACATCCCATGTGATCACTTATTTATGTTAAATAATTGTGCGGCTTTAACCTGGCCGCGCCAGATTGTGGTGGTGGATAGACAGTCATAAAGATTTGATAAACAAATGTGATTTACCTGCGTTTCATAGAACAAAGCCATAATGCATCTGTGTCAGTGCACCAGCATTTGGCATCTGTGGTTGTTCATTTCCTACTTCAAACACTCATGGAGAGTGGATTGTGTAGATGTGACGATACAAATTCTATTTGTCCTATCTACTGTGTCACACTATGCATATGCGTTTACAGATGGTGCCACAGAAGGTGAGACAAACGTAAATAACTAAACTGAAATGAAACAATTTGTCCAACTGAATTACAGTATATGCATGCTGTATCAAACTGTATTCAGCAGCTGCAGGGTGATAAAATGTTCACATTTTTTGTATTGTACTGCTTCTCCTTCTTGGAAAAGCAACATTGAAGTGACTTTGGGACGGTACCTGCCATCCGTAATGCTGTTCTGTTTTTGCCATTCCGTGGGTAGAAGGCTTGTCCTCACCGGTGGGAGTATGCTGGGCTGGGTCATGCTTGGTAACCAGGTGACCAGAGTTTTAAACTCACAGGTTAGTTGGGGATTTCTTCCTGCACTTGTGCAGGAAGGAAGCAGTCTCATGAGATTACTTGCCTTTCACACAAGTTAGTCCCACATATGTTCCATCAGGACTGCTGGCTATGAGCATGCCTCCATAATGGTCAACATCTCTGCAGTGGCTTTCTTTGCAAACATTAGTTCCAAATGCTTCTGCATCGTCCTCTACTTGATGCGACTGACCAAAGCTTTGCCTGCCTTGCCTCCCAGGCTACAGTGACTGCACGTGTCTCAGTTTACAGCCTTCGTCAATGTTGTACACAACGCCTATATTGTTTTCTGAACCAAACAGAATATAATATCAGTGTTCCTTGTATTTTTTTTTACTTTTCATCTGGTTACATTTGGAATTTTTGTAATAAGGTTGAGACGCACTTGCTGTTCACAAGAGAAACGGCGGAATCCATATGCGACCACGCATATGGATTCCGCGACTGTTTTGCATAGCCATCGACCGTTTTCAATAACAGTTGCGACCATTTTGTATAACTGCCGTGACCGTTTTGCATAGTAGTCGCGACCAGAACCTAACCTTGACCCCTAAACATAGCCTCAGTAAAGCCTATGCCTAAGCCTAACCTTAACCCTCGACCGTTATGCAAACCACCATGACCATTATGCATAGTGGTTGTGACTTTTATGCAAAACGGTCAACTGTTATGCCAAACAGTTGTGACATTTATTCAAAATGGCCCTCGTGGTCACAAATGGATTTTGCACCTTCTGGAGAATTCATCAGGTATATGTTACCAAGCATACCGCACGGCACTGTACACGTCTCAGTTTACAGCCTTTGTCAACATTACACAACAGTACACAACATTACACAACAGTACACAACACCTCTATTGTTTTATGAATCCGAGAGAATGGGAACAATTCCAGAATATAATTTTCCATCCTAAGACCGCTAGTCATTTCTCAGATTGCCTCACCAGTGAGGATCCAGACCAGCACCAAATATAAGGCAGAAAGGCTGCCAGCTCAAAAGGCTTTCTTTGAGCATGGCTCTGAAGAAAACAGAACAGTTTTCGAATTCTGCACAGCGACAGGTTTTGATTAGAATTTCACACTGCCTTTCAGGCGACCCACACGCTGCTCATCCAACAGCTTTCAGTGCTGAACCTGTGTGAGTCTAAACACTTGTTTTCATTTGTCTTTTGAGTTGGGTCCCCAACGTCTTTCCTACAGTGCCTGTCACCAGCTTAACAGCTGCTCTTTTGAAGACACAGCAGTGATTTAACCACATTAAGTCTGCCAAAACTATTTTTGAGAGCAGAAATTCTCAAAGCAAGGTTAGGACTACAGGTGTAATATGTACTGTGTGTGTGTCTGTTGTGTGGTGCAAAAAAAAGAATAAACCTACAGTACAAGGTCACAACGTCACAACGTCACATCCAAGCTTCTATTTTCATTATGGCACCAGAATTTTCATGACAGAAACTAAACTGCTATTGACAGAATACAACACTGCTATTGGGCATCCACCATTGTAAACTGAGAATAGTTATTCAATCATTTTGTTTTTTGTTGCCAAAACACATCACAGATTTAGAAGTAGAGATCAAATTGTCATTGCTCTCAATAGTTCTTGGTGACACTACATGCTGTTTGTGATTTAGTCACTGCTATGTGGCTACAGAATGCATATAGATTTCATTAGGCAGTTCCTGGTTCATGTTGGGTTTCCTTTTTTTCTAAGTTTCTTCTTTTTGGACTCCTTGTCATTTAACATTGTTGGCTAAATTCAGCTCAGCTTTACCAACTGACCCATCCATGTGCTTGTGCTTGAATTGAATGTAACATTTTATTCTATTTTATGTGATTTATTGGTGTTCCTAGTTTAACATTCACATGCACTTCAAAAGAAACTGGGTGTCATAATCCGCTCTAGCCCTATGACATCTAAAATTAATGCAGTTCTGTTGAATCAGCCTCAGTCTCCAGGCTTACCTCATCTGAGCTGTGAAAGGAATGCCTGGGCACGACCTATGCCAGAGAGGACTTCTGGCGCGTAAACTTCCCCCGGAAGTTGCCACTTTTCAGCCAATAGCGGCGTGGTTCTACCGAAAATGTATACGCCACGGAAACATTTTATTTCTCACTTTGCGCTTTCAAAGCCGTAAAGATGCAATTATTATTTTTTTTTCTGGAAATAAGAGTGAACAAGTCAAGACGCTAGTGAGGACTGAACAGGTTTGTTTTGTAGGGGACTGTAAACGCAGCCATTCCGCAACTCCCGCTGGTAAACTCTAAAGTGTAGGTCTCGCCCAGTGTGCTGTTGAATGGGGTTTGCCTTGTTTGTGTTTCTGCTTGCCTAAAATTTACAAAAAAAAAGACATCTTATCGTTATTTAAAATGAAGCTGTTTAACCATGATGTCTGTAAAATAAAGATATTATTCCATTATCTCATTTAACTGTATATATTTTTATTTTTAATCAGTGAATCATCATCAAAAAAGATGGATGTTTTAATTCTGCTTTTCCAACAACATTCGGATCAGCACACAAAAAATAATTAACCAGCTCTTACACAGAAACCATAACTAGAAAAACTGCCCTTCCGGGCACAAGTCTCCACCAGGCCAGGTTGTGGCCTCCTGGTGGAACTATAGGCCAATGTGAAATGGATGACATTTTGTTTTATGCTGGTAATTGAGGTTTTTTATTTATTTATTTCTTTTTTCTTTTTCAAAAATGTGTTTTGAAAAAAATCCATCTTCTGTTGGCACTATAACAGGCCAAAGTGAAAAGGGGGCAGTTATATTTTCTCCACCGTAAAAAAAAAAGTGTGTTAAAGATTTCACATTAATTGCACACTGCGGTCATGATTTGATGCTTTTTGAACAAAATGGGCCAAATCTGTAAAGCCAATTATAGATAATTACGATGGAATATGAAATATCTGACAGATCCGCCTTGAGCACTTTAGGATTTGCGGGCAGAATCTTGAGGGGTAATATGAAAAAAAAAAGTCTGCCTCCTGGTGGCGCTATAGCTGGCCAGTGTGAAAAAGGTGTGAAATCTTTGACACACTTTCCTACTAGGCTGAGAAATATATCCCATGAATTGCCTGCTGTGTTCATTTGATGCTTTTTGGTCTAGACAGGCCAATTTGCAAACTTTGAAAGTCAATTACAGTCAATTAGGATGGGTGGAAATTTGGGACAGAGTCGTCTTAAGCACTCGGTCTACTGTGTAACTATTTGCAGGATTTGGACAGAATCTGGATGAGTAATATGAAAATCTGTTTTACTAATTGGCCTCCTGTTAGCGCTATTAAAAAGTTGAAGTGATAAACAGGTCAAAGGTTCACCTTTGAGGAGTGTACATCCAAGGTTTCATGCAGGTACTGTGATGTAAAATTGCGTGCTGCCTAAGTTTGACAGTGATCGGATAAACGGTGCCAGAGATAGTAAGTTGTACACAGACACATGGACGGACAGGGACACACACGGTCTGAGTGCAAAATAAACTCCCCACCATGCTTTCGGCCTGGTGGAGACCAGGCCGAAAGCAGTGCAGACTAGTGCATACAATCCTTGTTACGACAAAGAATGTGGAGGATGCTGCTAACAGTAAAGGCAAGTCAAACCAGTAACTAGAGACAATGAGATGGTTTCCTTTTATAGTAACAGTATTTTCTCGTAAATAAGCCTAGTAGGCCTGCCTATTACAGTATTGAACTGCACTTTGTTCTTTCTAGACTATAGGCCCATTACAGTATTGAACTGCAGTACTGTAATTATTCAGCTATGAATAAATAATATAACACAGCAAGAAGAGCTTTAAATTAACAGTATATTTGTCTATGACCTCACCTGTATGGCATTCAACACACAGAGTATTTAGAAAAAAGCTATATTTAAATATGGTATGGCATAACGGACATAACATACCCTTAGAATTTTTTTTACCCATCCTTTTACAAAACCTCCCAGTTTACATGATAATGGAAAGAAGGATTTGGCCTTTTTGTGCCATTTGGACTAAAAAAAACACATGCTAATGTCAATAATATTGATCAAAGACAGTGATTGACTGATTAAAGAATACAAAACACCTACAAACACTGTCCCTGTGATGCTATGTTGTTGATGTTGATTCGTACCATTGATGAAAAACAAATCAAACCTGTAAGTCAGGATTCCTGACTCATGGAGATGGAGTAGACAAAATGAGAAATAGTTTCATTTCAGTAGCAGAGTGACCTGGCTACAGGCGAGAGAACAGTGGAAAGGTAAGTGATTTTTAGGCTATTTTTAATAAAACTACATTTTTTTTAAATGTCAAAGCTTTATATTGTGATGTCCATAATCATTGTGATTGAGTGAATTTGTTCAGTAATGTGCCTACCTCCCCAGATCAGTCCAGCACTAAATAGAAAAAACATCTTTCTCCTATGTTCTCCATTATTTTCCAGTCAGCCATGGAGCATGTCACAGAGTACATGCCTGACGTTTTGGGCTGTATTTCCTCGACGGCATCTTTACTGTACAAGCTCTGTATGGAGGTCAAGGCCAACAAGGAAAGGTGCCAATGCCTGAGTAAACGTGTGGAACGGTTGGAGAAACTGGTTAAGAGAATCAAACAAGAAGACATCTCTCCCGAGTTGATCGAGGTCCTAAAGGAGATCGAGTCCATACTCAAGTGTGCTGTAGTGGTTGTCAAAAACTATAAATTCAACAAGAGCTGGGCCATGCGTGCCATTAAGGCCAAGAGCCACGTAGATCAGTTTGACACGTTGAATAGCCGCCTCGAAGAAGCATTTCAGACTCTGTCCCTGAATCTGCAGGGAGAGACTCTGTCTGTAGTCAAAGAATTGAAACGTCAAATTACCGGTATACGTAAGTAAACAACTTTACAGACAGTTAACATATCTCATTCAATATAATGGTAATGTAATGATTTGTAATTATAAACTTTAACATGGTGGCAGGGGAGAGGTTTTTCATGATTCTAAATCCAAGTCATGCATTAGTTGTTCACAAAAAAATAACCCATCCACTGCAGCCGTCATCACAAATGTGATGAGGTCAGTGGATCAATTTTTGTCACAGCTAAACCCCTTATCCCTAAACTTCTTTGCCTTTTTTACTATTTGGTGGGAAAAATAGATTGGCTAGTTGAACTATAAAATAGGCAAAGAAGGTAGGGATAAGAGGTTTAGTGTGTGGCAAAAATGTAGCCCTTAATTTACTTGTAACAGAGTTGTTCTACATGTTAGTATTATTGACACTTACGTAAGTAAAACAACTGAGTACTGTTTCCACCACTGCCCTACATCAGCCTTTTCCAGAAGCTCCCCTGTCTGTGAGACAGACAGAGTTTCATATGGTCCAGCTGGGCTGCCAATGCCCCCCAGCCAAGGCCACAGCCCTGCAACCCCAACCACCTCATCCTCAACCAAGCCTCTGCTTCCTGGGTAAGACTCAAGAGCTACACCTTTGAAATTACTTATTTTAATGGATGCATCACGTACAGTACATTCTTTCTCACTGTATGACTCCGTACAACCCCAGCCCCCCCCCCAGACCCCCCCCTCCCTTGGTGCCCTCCCCACACACCTGCAGATGGGAGACAAGGGTGGGCCCCAGTCCCACCATAGGTCAGGGACCGGGGGTCAACCACTTCACTCGAACCACCTCGTGGCCGCAACCCACACAGGATTCAGCACGCAACTATGGGGAGTGGCAGAACCAGAGCGGCGCCACGATGCAGCAATGGGGTGCATACGGGGTGAGTGTAAACACTTCATTGGCTGCTTGACTTACTGACCAACGGCTTACTTCAGGTGATTGTTGAGGACCTGCATGAGGTCACAGGAGAAGGTTGTGTTGTGTTTTGGGGTATTACGTTTCACAATTCATTTCGGTACAGTAGAGCAGTGGTTTTCAACCAGTGGTCCATGAGAGGATTCCAGGTGGTCCCTAGGCTAAATGATCGAAAGTTGGTTAGCCAGATTTAACTCTTTGAGAGCGTGAAAATGAAACCAAATGGACCCGCAACAACTAGAGAATGTCTACACAACTAGAGAATGTAGAAGATTAGTGGCCAACCTGTGGCTCGCGAGCCGCATGCGGCTCTTCAGCTGGTTAAATGCGGCTCTTAAGGGGCTTCCACATGAAGCCGTCAAAAACACTTGGCCTCATGGGGCAATCATTCATTACCTATACCAGTGGTTTTCAACCTGTTTTTCTACCAGGGTCCACCATTTATTCAGAATTTGAGCCACAGACCACCATTTTAGCTCCATAGACCCCAAAGCTAAAGATTTTGTTTACTTGTGTCAACAATTCCAGGCTGAATTTCAGAGAAAACAAAGCAATCAAACATACAGATCAAAATGACCATTAATCTTCCACATTCTCTAGTAGTGTAGACTTGGGCTAATTCACATGATGCATATTTTAACTCTTGAGAGTGTCATATACTTTTTTGGATTGTAAACCCTGTTTCAAAATACATGTCTATATGTTTTAATAGTGTGTCTTTGCATTGAGCACCTGCACACAAATGCACATGTCTTATGGCAGGAGAGGGGGAATCTATTTGCGACCGTGACGGCCGTCGCGGCGGTTTTCTAACCGTTGTGACCATTTGATGTGGCTCTTTGCCGTAACACAGTGAAAAACGTGGCTCTTAGTCTGTGACCGGTTGGCCACCCCTGATGTAGAAGATTAATGGTCATTTTGATCTGTATGTTTTCCTGTTGTGTTTTCCAAA
The DNA here is from genome assembly GCA_039105355.1 of Benthosema pterotum. NCBI lineage: Eukaryota > Metazoa > Chordata > Actinopteri > Myctophiformes > Myctophidae > Benthosema > Benthosema pterotum. The sequence goes on along the minus strand of CM076971.1, from coordinate 17,552,121 downwards.
TCCACTAATCCAGTATTGTGGACAAAAGCAAAAGAAATCTTTAGTTTTGGGGTCTGTGGGGCTAAAATGTCATCAAATGGTGGTCCATGGCTCAAATTCTGAATAAATAGTGGGCCCTTGCATCAAAAAGGTTGAAAACCACTGCAGTAGAGGAATGAAGGCCACTTACAAAATTCATGACCTGAAATGCTTATGCCTCTTAGTTCCAAGAGCAGCTTGTAGCTGCAGCATACAATGCACCCGACCCACTGGGGCCTCTACCACATGGCTGGGGTAAGTGCAATAACTGACCATTAAGTGTTTTACTAGTGTTTTATAAGTTGGAAAACAAAGATATCCTCGATGTAATTGACTGTAATTGACAAAAATATCAGTACTACATTACCATGTTATTTCCCAGAGAAGAGAACAGACACCACTGGCAGAGAGTATTTTGTCCATCACACGACTCAGATGACTCAGTGGTTGGATCCCAGGACACATGGGTGGGTACATTAATATCAACATTGATATTGTTAATCTTTTGTAACGGTGCACCCATAGACCTTGCCGCTAACCTGCTTAGTTCAAACGTTGTTTTTTAGTGGCAACATTCTGTTATTGATGTTATACCGTGTGTGTGTGTGTGTGTGTGTGTGTGTGTGTGTGTGTGTGTGTGTGTGTGTGTGTGTGTGTGTGTGTGTGTGTGTGTGTGTGTGTGTGTGTGTCTGTGTGTCTGTCTGTCTGTGTGTCTGTCTGTCTGTGCGTGCGTGCGTGCGTGCGTGTGCACCTGCATGCGTTCATGTGTTATTATTTCAAGGGTGGTGTACGACAAGCCCCTTCCAAATGGATGGGAGAAGAAGTTCTTGGCGAATGGGATTCCTTACTTCGTAGACCATAACAGGGGAACTACCACCTATGTTGATCCTCGCACAGGGAAATCCTCACTGTATGTCTCAGTTATAATAAATGGTATTAAAAGGGACATTTATTATAGACTCTTCACAAAGACAACTGATCATTTGTTAACATTTAAAGTACCCTGGAGAGTAACTGTCCTTTTCCGGCTATATCTTAGTTATTTTATTTATTTTGCCCAGGAGTTAATTAAAGCTCCCCTGCAATGCATTATGATCAGTTATTTTCAGTGAAGAGATTTGGGGCCAATGGGTAAAAACAAGCGCACCAATTATACAGACTCCTGTTGGATTGTATATAGGCATAGAGCATGCCTTTGCTTGGTCTACAGTATATTGGACTGCTTTCTTTAGAAGAAAATAATCATTGTTTGGTAAATTCCTACAGTGATAGTGGGCCCCAGACTCCCCATATGAAGGACTTCAAAGCCAAAGTGAATAACTTCAGAAGCTGTTGTCAAGTAAGTGGCACTATATAATACTATTATTATTATTACCCTTATTGTTATGGGTAATAAGGGTAATAATAATAGTAATAACAATAATAATTAGGTATGGGCAGATATATCGGTACTCCGGATATTAGTGATATCGCAATATCTATTTTATTTTATGTTTTTAATCGGTAAACACTGTTTACAGAGATGTATGTAACCGCAAACCTGGGAAAATATATGGGGGGGGGGGGTATTCTTCCAATCATAATAGATTGGGGTCAGCTCCTTTTAAAAATTTGGTCATTTGAACTTTGGTGCTCTATGAAATGAAATGCCTCAATCAAGTGTACATACAATATATTTCATATGTTTTTAGGTTTTCATGGCTCTGTTTCTCTCATTCCTGTGCTTCTATGATTGTTTTTTAGCAACTGTCACTGCCCCAGGACATCAAGATCACAGTTGCTCGCAAAACCATTTTTGAGGATTCATTCCAACAAGTGGGTGTCTCCAAGCTTGTATTGTACTTATTTATTTCATTTCATTTTATTTATTATTTAATTATTTTATATTCATTAATTTGCCCTTGTTTTAGATTTTCATATAATACTTTAAAGAGCCACTTTGCCCTTTTTCAACTATCTTTATATATCGATTGTCACTGATTCCTGTTATAATGATACAATTTCTGATTTTGATTTTGCGGCATTTGGAAAAGAACATAAATTGTTCGCGACTTGCAACCTTTGGGCTACCAGCCGTGACCTTTGGGCTCAATGGTCGTGACCATTTTATAGCGGTCGTGACCAGTGGTCCCAGTCGCAAAATGTTTTCACCCCCTGGAGAGCTTCTTTAAAGGTAGGGGAAGTGATTTCACTTTTGTCAGATATCACGCCGAGAGAGAGAGGACTTCTGCACACCCGATCTAGTTTTGGGCAGGTGCGTTGGTCTAGGGCAGACAAAGCAGCAAACTTTAGAAGGGAGGAGACCCGCACACCACCACTTACTGGTTCAAGAGCATTTATTAAAGTGGGGGTGCCGTGATTTTTGTATTTTATCCAATTTTGTACATGTTTAAGAGGTGGCAGTATGTAAATAGACCCCTTGGTGTGTTTTTTATGTGCAATGATGTCTTCCCTTTGTATTTAGGGTTTCTTCCTGGGGGCTGAACCTTTCCAGTCAAACGTGCCAATGAAAAAAACTTCACTATAGTGACATCATGTGTTCAGCCCCTCCCCTAACTCCTCCCCCTTTATCATGCAACTAAAGCTGTGGGTGTGGCTTCAGTTCAGGTGGATCTCCACCCATCACCACCCACCAGGCAAACCAGGCATACTTAATGAACTGGTAGGGTGGAATCATAAAAATGACAGTTTAACAAACACTGTACACTTTTGGGGAAAAAATCTTACTTTTCATATAACATTAATACCTGATGATCATGTTTTAGGGTAGAAAAAAATCATGGCACTCCATCTTTAAATAAATTGAGCAACGTTTCGGCCTTGCGGCCTTCTTCAGGCATGATGCCGAAACGTTGCTCAATTTATTTAATAAATGCTCTTGAACCAGTAAGTGGTGGTGTGCGGGTCTCCTCCCTTCTAAAGTCAGATATCACGCCAAAAAAAAAGTTTTTCTTTTAAAATGCTCTATTATAAGGTGTGCAGACCATATATGGAGTTTCCCCCTCCCCCACGTTAGCAGAGGAGCTAATAAAAGTTCCCCAGGTGGTGGGTGAATTCTCCTCCAATCAGGATCGAGCAGCAGGTTCACAACTTCACATAGTGTAGCTACTCTTGTGCGCCCCTAGTGCACCAGTCTGGTACTACACAATGAATTTCAAATCACTTCCCTTAGCTTTAAGAAAATAAAGTAATGTGTCACCAAACCTGCCGACCAATGATGTCACTGGCTGGAGGGTTACTGAACTGTCCACAACTCTCTTCTGAGGGAAATTTTAAAATGGGTGATGGGCTGTGGCTGACGGCTGTGTCTGAAATTATTCAGCTTCATCGTTTTAGAAGTTTGATATTATTTTTTGTTTGCATTTTAAATTTAATACATTTTCCACTGTTTCTTTTCTGTTGATAGATCATGAGCATTCATCCACAAAATCTGAGACGGAGATTGTGGATATTTTTCTCTGGAGAGGAGGGCTTGGACTATGGAGGAGTAGCAAGGTAGGTTACTGTATGAAATAACACAAACAATTAACTCACACGAGATCAAAAAGTAGAAATATGTAAAATCAAAATGTGTTTTCTCAGATCAGATCTGAGTACAAAAATTAGGGCCATCCATTAATCACTTCATCGTCACATCTCATGATCTCACACCCCCATACAGGGCCACTCCTCAATCCCCATGACATCACAGTGACATCACGCCTCCATATGTTCACGCCTCACAACATCACACCTCATGTATCCTCATGTATCCAAATATCATGGCACTGACCTCATCTAACTCTGGATAACCTCCATATATGGCCAGTGCAGAATTAATTCCATTATGTTGATCTGATCCCCATGCCAAAGGCCAGCGTTTGCCTAGAAGTCTGCAAGGTTTAGGTCGCTTAGTTCTCATCGTCGGGATGTCTTACTCTGTTTACAGGGAATGGTTCTTCCTGCTGTCTCATGAGGTGCTGAACCCTATGTACTGTCTGTTTGAGTATGGTGACAAGAAGAACTACTGTCAGCAGATTAACCCGGCCTCTAGCGTCAACCCTGACCACCTCAAGTACTTCAAATTCATAGGACGCTTACTTGCAATGGTACATTGTCTGCTTCATGTGTCATCTTATCACAAGGCTGATAACTGCTGCTAATTAAAGCGACTCATGAATGTCCAGGCCAGATATTATTTCTTTGAAGTATTAAAGGAAATACTCACACAACAAAGAAGCCTAAGTATATGATATTCTAAACTACGGTTGTCTTGAGCAGTCCATAACTTTGAGGTTTTTAATTTGGAAGAAATGTATAGTAATAGTGGACTTAGTTAACTTTCTTTTATAGCTTTTCAATTCATCATAACTATAGTAGGCTAAGCTCATCCTTGTTGGCAATGACAAGTTACCGTGTTGTTGTATCGATAATCACATACTACTGGTAAGATGTCTTACTCTGTCTCTTTGTAGGCACTGTTCCATGGGAAGTTGATTGGTGCAGCTTTTTCGCTGACCTTCTACAAAAGTATCCTGAACAAACCCCTTGCTTTCAAAGATCTGGAATCTGTAGACCCAGATTACTACCAGACCCTCACATGGATCAGGTAGGTCTGAGCATACAGTATCTTATGGGATTAAATTAATTTTGTTGATTAATCTGATTATTTAGTTAATTAACACAATTAACTGTGTACACTGACTCAACTCACTGAGCATTTTCTCATTGATAAAATGGGTAGAGCACGGTTTTGACATATACAGTAGCTGTATGTCTCCCTGTAACCAGAGCTTGAGAGGGCTTGTAGATCACCTATTTTGATTTAAAAGATAAACAGATATTTTTTTTCCCAGATTCTGTTTATTTTATAAATGTTCAAATCTTGTTCAGGAAAACATGGCATATTTGGACGATTCTGTTGAGCTTTTTTTTTTAATGCTCGCATTATCTGATGTTGATCCAGGCGTTAACACGGACGTTTATCACTCCCCATCTGAAAGGCCCCTAAGCTTTTTTATTTTGTTCCATTGCACTGCAGTGTCACATGATGAAAATAGTTTATATGATTAGTACGGATGTTGTTTTACACATAGTACTGTGTCATCGTAGAATATAAAATAAATCTCCTTCATTCTTGACCCATTTTCAATTTAAAGAATTATACTCGGAACAACATATGATTGGTACAACTAGCACTGCATACAAAAAATATATATAAAAATCCAGTTAAATTTAAATCCTACAATTCTGCTGAATGTGAATTGATGTAGAAGGATGGTACCATGACATGTACAATGACATTTCGCAGAGATAATGACATTGAAGAGTGGGGCATGGAGATGTACTTCTCAGTAGACAACGAGATCCTGGGGCAGGTAACCACCCATGAGCTGAAGCCAGGTGGAGGAAATGTTCTTGTCACAGAGAGGAACAAGCGGGAATATATCAGGTACAGCCTGGTCTTTTGCTCATATTGGGGGAAGTGACGTGACACTTTTCTGTGTAACAGCACAGAGTTAGCGTATCAAACATTGTTACTATGAAACATTGGATTGTTCCAATATAGCGCTACATAATAGACACGCACGCATATAAATACATTATAGAAAGAAATAATAATTTTATATATATATATATATATATATATATATATATATATATATATATATATATATATATATATATATATATATATATATATATATATATATATATATATATATATATATATATATATATATATATATATACAGTATATATATATATATATATAATGGATTTATATTTTTCATGAATGACAGTGAATTGTCTTTATGTATGCAGATTAGTTGCAGAGTGGAGATTATCCAGAGGAGTGGAGGAGCAGACTCAAGCTCTCTTTGAAGGCTTCAACGAAGTTGTGCCTCAGCAATACCTTCAGTACTTTGATGCCCAGGAGCTCGAGGTACTACTAGACACAATAATATTTTACAAATCTGTTACTCAATGAATTGTTTTCACAAACACGTCAGCACCGATTTAATGTTCCTATAGATGATGATGTATTTAATGTCCCCTAGATGTTGCTGTGTGGGATGCAGCAGATAAACTTGGATGACTGGCAGAGAAACACCATTTACAAACACTATGTGCACAGCAGCACACAGATCCAGTGGTTCTGGCAGGTTGGTACTACTGTAGTATAGATAGACACATGCATGCACATATTCAACAAATATGTGCAACAAATATGCTATCAAGCAACAAATATGCTTGATACTACAGTGTCATGTAAAAGCAGCAGTAGCAGATTCACAAACTTGAGGCATGAAATGAAAAAAAAAAAAACTTTGTTAATTCTAAAGCCCAATAAATTCTTCCTCCCAAGTTTGGAAAGGAACTTTCCGAGTTTACGATGTAGTAAATCTCTTTAGCTGTAAGCCAGTGATATTGTTGCAAACCAGTAAGATGCTGCGCGTCTTAGTAAGCTGTTCGCTGCCCATATACACTCCGTGTCTCCGTGGAGAGTGATGAACAGAGTGTGACGCACAGACATAGTTATCGGGCCGGGCTTACATAGTTATCTGGCTCACTGGGTTTGCAATGAAAGCCAGGCCAAACGTGTCATCTGTATATTTGAGCATGTCTGATCTAAAACTCTACCCAACACAAAACTCTACACAACACAAACTGGAACACACCATATTTGGACAGTGTTCCATATTCAGCATATTGACACATCTTTTAAATTACAAGTGCGATGGGAAAGCATTTATGTCTTAACTAAAGGCAGAGAAAAGCTGCCTGTAAAAATTAAATAATTCTAGGTTAGCTATAAAGAAACACATTTGAGCAGTGCAACTATATATTTTTTAATATAGTCATTACTGTACTGTACTGTGCTGTACTGTTCCTAGGGCTAATGTTGTAGTCACTACTGTCACTGCGACACTTTACTCTGTGCTGCACTCTACTGGCCACTTTAGGTGTTGCAACTGTTCATGCTTGGATAGAGACACATTTAGTCGCGGAGACACCGCTAAAAACTTCCAAAGCATTAGGCCTACTTTCCCCTCTCACCCAGTTTCAAGAGAGACTTCTGCACATTTCCTTGCCTTGAAAGCAAGTATTAACATGAAATAATGTTCACAGTTTGTCAAGGCGATGGACAATGAGAAAAGGGGAAGATTGCTGCAATTTGTTACTGGAACCTGCCGACTTCCTGCGGGTGGTTTTGCTGACCTTATGGGTATGATATTCAACTAGAAAACACACACACACACACACACACGCACGCACGCACGCACGCAGTGTACTGTATAAAAAAACATTTATTTAGTCTTTCATTGATACAGGCAGCAATGGTCCCCAGAAGTTCTGCCTTGAGAAAGTGGGCGAAGAGGACTGGCTTCCAAGAAGTCATACATGGTAAAGTTGCTTATTCTCTCCATGAAAATTATTTTAATTGTCTTATCATTCAGCATCCAGAAACACTTAGGCCTACATTTTCGTCACCTCTAAAGCCCTTATCCCTTAACTTCTTTAAACTAATTTAAAAAACATTTTTTCAATAGTTAAAATGGCCAATCTACAAGCTCACAATGTATCAGTAGATTGGCATGTTGAACTACTCTAAAAAAGAGGGATAAGGGGTTTGGGATAAGGGGTTTAGCGTGTGACGAAAATGGAGCCCTTAGACTGTAAGTTAACTAGAGCCTCCCTGTTGGATTTTTAAATAGGATTTTTAAAAGCTGTTACACAGTATGTATTTTGAATAACAAGATGAAAATTGTTTTTCTGTGATGTATGTCTAGCTTTAATCGCCTGGACCTACCTCCTTACAAGAGCTATGACCAGCTGAAGGACAAACTGACTTTTGCCATAGAGAACACAGAAGACTTTGGCCTGGAGTGACAGCACGGTGGGAAGACCAGGATGGAGAGCCCCATACATTCTCAGTGAAATAATACAAAGTTGTATTCCAACTGGTTTGGTTCAAACAAGAGCAGATTTGACACAGTGGAACACAATGGAGCTGCAGCTGTCGACCTATACCAGGGGTTTTTAACCGTTTTGATACTACGGCCCACTATTTATTCAGCATTTGAGCCACGGACCACCATTTGAGGACATTGAGCCCCACAGACCCCCAAACTAAGGAGTTCTTTTGTCCACAATAGCAGGGTTAGGGTCCCAGAATGATTAAATGTAGGTCTTTGTTGGGTGTCACAGTGATTTCACTATACACTTAAAGGAGAATTCCACACCAAAATACATTGGACATCAATCTACCTTGATTCCTGTGACATGATACATAATGTCGTGGATTTTTGTCACAAATGCTACATTTCACCATGAGGTCCGCGTCCCAACGTCGACGTTCCAACAGTTAACATGGCCGCAGGTTGTCTTTATTCTACTGCGAGTATTTCTGTAACTACAAACTTTTTTTCACACATCACATTTTAATAGTATACTGATCGCTCACGCTTGAATTTTACGTCACTCTGGGGCAGTCTTTACATGTAATCTCAGAGGTAATCTATTCCTCCTCCTCTCCTCCCCTCCCTTTTGCCATGCACTCTCCTCTCCAACCACTCCGGTAGAAACTCCTGTCCCACGGTTGCCATCTGAGTTTTTAAAACTCATATAGTGGTCCAATTATCTTAGTGTGTGGTTTGATGTGATGTGTGGAAAAAAAATAAGTTTAGTTACAGAAATACCCACAGTAGAATAAAGACAACCTGCGGCCATGCTAACTGTTGGAACATCGTCAGCGTTGGGATGGGGACCTCATGGTGAAATGGAGAAAATGGGACATCTGTGACAAAAATCAAGGACATCATGAGGCCCAATGTGTTTTGGTGTGGAATTCTCCTTTAATTCAAATATAACTTTTTCCCCTCTCCTTTTTATAATCCTCCCTATAGAATGTGCTGACCATATCAAAGAAAAAAGAGGACAAAGAAGCGCTTCGTGGGTCCCTTGTAAGAGTGGTAAAAAAACTGCTAACAGGTGCTCTTTGGAGAGGGTGTCTATGATGCAAAACAAGAAGATCTAAAAAAGTTCAATAGTACCTGGGATAGTAAAAAATAATGTTGTAAGACGGTGAACCGGTGGTGAACTTTTGAAGAAGATAGTCCAAGGCAACTCTGTGCAGTAGAAGTATATTTATTTATTTTAGTTCATTAGAGCAGCAGGAATTAAAAAAGACCAACGCGTTTCAGCCCTCTAGGGCCTTCGTCAGGGTCAAGCTGACCATATATATATATATATATATATATATATATATATATATATATATATATATATATATATATATATATATATATATATATATATATATATATATATATATATATATATATATATATGAGCCAAAGCTTGAGCATGTGTGCGTGCCAGTGTCAGATAAGATGAGAAAATATACGGGATCAAAATTAATTCCACATTAATATAAATTAATTATAAATGCGTGATTGATTGATTGATTACTTGTATGATCAATTACCTGACAGATCCTAATCTATCTATCTATCTATCTATCTATCTATCTATCTATCTATCTATCTATCTATCTATCTATCTATCTATCTATCTATCTATCTATCTATCTATCTATCTATAACGTGATGCTTAACTTCACATACTGACAAGCGATCCTCACGGATGGAGACAGTTACCATGGCGACTGGCGTACGTCATGCCATCCCTTAAGTGTGTGTGTGTGTGTGTGTGTGTGTGTGTGTGTGTGTGTGTGTGTGTGTGTGTGTGTGTGTGTGTGTGTGTGTGTTGCCATGGTTCCTCCTCCTCGTCCTCCTCCACCTCCACCTCCCCGCTGACGTCAAAGCCCCTGCGCGGGCGCTTAGTAAACCCCGGAGCGTCGTCGCCATGGATAGTAGTGGCGGGGGGGTGGGGTAGCGGTTCTCAGCTTGTGGGCCGCGGAGCCCCAGAGGACTCGCTGAGGAACTTGCAAGGTCCACTGTAGAAATGGATCCAAATGGACCCGTTTCAGTGTCCATTGTGTACTCGCGTCTCGGAGTTAAATTAACACTGTATACACGGGGTCTAAAAGGTAATTAATAATACAAAAAAATAATAATAACATTATCAAAATGTGGGTTCCTTGAAATGTAAAATATAAATAGCTATATTCTTTTTTTTAGAGGAAGCGGAAGTGTCAAACAGTGTTGCCATGCCCGCGTGTTATAAGCGACCTTTGATTGTTTTTCTGTAACGTTACTTGCATTGATTGATTATTTTATTAGACAATAAAATGCTAACAGTATAGAGTACAGTTAAACACAGCATTGATCCAAAAGGATAACCAAAGAAAGACCTTGTGGCGTTATTTCCATTTGGGTCCCTTGCAGCCAATACAATAATAGGTTGGAACAAGAATACAATGATAAAGAATGATTAAAAAAAAGGCGGGCAACACCTGAATGAATGAAGCATTTATTCTATTTATATTTATATTCTTCTTATGACTACTTAACTAAGCACTACTTTGGGAGGTGGTATGTAAGCCTGATGAGGTGTACAAGTCACTACTATTGTACTGTATGTACTGTACTGTATTGTCCTGTATTGTCTTACTTGTTGCTGCAAGTCTGTATGTCCAAGACAAATTTTTCTAACGAGACTACATGGGTATTTTGGTTGGTAGTGTTTAGAATCTTGTGTACCTGACACATTGCACTCTGTCTTCAACCCTAAGCCAACCCAGTTTGTCAAGTTTCTTTGGGGATGCCTGTGGCATTGTTTTCAGGGTGAGGTGAGGGTTAGGGTTAGGGTATGCCTGCTATGTGGTACCAAGAGGTGCAGGCATAATCAAATATCCTTGTACAAGGGCGGCCGTTAGGGTCTTCAGGGTGTTTTCCTCCCTGTATCCTCCCTACTATAGAATGTGCTGTCATCCCTGTCCCCAGTGAGACCCCCTGGTGTAAGATGTAGTTTCAGTTTGGGCTTTGGGTGGAAAAGCCTAAATTCCTCCAATCATGATTGAGTGGGTGCAGATCTTGATGCACATGCTGTTGGCCTTGTTGCCCCCCCACCGGTATGTACACATTAGGGTTGGGCGATATACTGTTTATACCGTTTGATACGGTATAATTATATCACCGGGGTTTTGTCGGCTACACCACATCACAATGCTTAAAGGTGTCTCTTATGGTGATAGACTGCAATAGCTGTCTCTGATTGACGATATGTAATAATGTGAAAGCAAGGCCATGTACAACCTTTGTACACATTTTGCTGTTCCTAGGTGGTTTTCCCAAATCAAATCAAATTCCTGAATGCTCCTTTAATGTATTTGTCCAACGATCCAACAACATCTGAACATATTTTGTGACATCAAAAAAAGAACCCCCCCCCCCCATAGCGTTGTGAGCTATGTGGGCTTGTTTCTTGTGTTAAAACACATTTCTCTCGCGCAATCTGGCAACCCTGGCGTCAAGGCGGAAGTGGTACTGCCCTGAATAGCCCTACTAGCAGCAGCAGCAGAAAGAGAGAGGAGGACACGGCTTTGATAAGAAACTGCCATCTTTCACACAATAAACAGCAGCGGGACGCCCAATACACTTTGAACTGTGAGTCTAAAACGTTTAAACCGTCTTACCGGTTGGTTTAGGTGGCTGTTTAACGGTCGAAGTTGCTCGTTTTTTGATGGTGGGGGGACGTAAATGAAAGTGGGTGAAGCGTGGATCCATCCATGCCTCTCTGCCTGCCAGCCTACCGCGGTAGGAAGGAAGGAAGGTGATTCTATTGTGAATGCTAGAGGACGGTGTTAGACCAAGGAGACGTCATTGCAATACGTATATCATTATCAAATAGACCGTTTTTCTGTTTATTACGCGTCGATATTTGGCCCAACACCCGTCTGAAGGCATTTAATTTGTGAAAATGTGTGATGGTTGAAGTTGGCTCTGTGGAGGAGGAGGGGGGGTGTGGTGTAGCGGCGGGGGGGGGGGGGGGGGGGGGGTTACGAGGGGAGGGTGGAAGTTTGGCCATTTTCTGACAGCTCGAGCTTCTAAACGCGCGCATAAGTGTAACGTGCGCTATGTATCCCATACGGCCAGACGAAAAATCACGTCTTTTTTCGATTACCAACGTAACGTCGACACTCATTTCCCCCTGTTTCAATTTAACGCGTCGTTTCTGGGGTCGTTCTTTTTTCTTCTTTAAATCGCGCCGCAGAGAAGAACGGTGTTCCATATCCGCGCGCGACTTAATGGCTGGTGTCGCCTCGGCCATACAAAAGCAAGATCTAAAAAAGTGAATAGCGCGTTGCAAGGGAACGCGTTATTAACTTGTATATTTGTTCTTTGTAGCGACCCCCCACCCCCGTCGCTATTGCGTGTTTATGAATCCCGCCACAGTCGCGCCACCGACCCGCCTCGTCAGGTGTTTGATTGGGTCTACCCCTGAACTACGGTGGGATTCACAATCACTCGGCTTCAATACTAGTTAGCCCAGTGTGTTAGCTAGCGCGTCGCTTTAGCTAAATTAGCATTGTCTGTCGTTAGCATTTGTTAGCGCTCCTCCGCAGCCTGCCTTAATCCAGCCCCCTCTCTCACAACCAGTAAGACATGGATTGGTCTTTATCGATTATCGACGTGTTTAATATATGTATATGTATTACTGCCAGTGATCGATCGATCGGCTGTAAATCGGGAGGGATAGTCAAGCAAGCTACCAGCCTGGTCAACTAGATGGTTGGGTGGCTGCTGGGCGTTGCTGCTCGCGGTGTGAGGCGCTGCCATTTCCCGTAGATGAAGTGACGGCTGGGTGGGCGCTGGTGGGCTTTGTTAACGGGGACGTTGTTGGTGTGTTTGTCGGGCCGGTTGGATTGAAGTGGGTCACAGACCTGCCACCGTTGTGTGTGTGTGTGTGTGTGTGTGTGGGGGGGGGGGGTCGTTGTTAGCAGCCTTCGCTTGATAGCTGTCACAGCATCTTAAAGGGGAATCCCACCCATTTTCCACATTTTGCTATGTCATCAATATACCTCAGATGTGTGGAAATAATACAGCTCCCCCATTCTGTTTCGTAGAACTGGAGGTGTGCGTGTGTTACCATCAAGACGTTTCACTATGTTTGTCTTTTTTATTGAAATGGATGGAATTCAACTTTTAAAGCCCATTAAAATCGCTTCTCTCTCACACACACCCCCACCAATCGGGCCTGCATGCATAGATGTGTGTGCATACCATTTACGCTAAAGGCTTACGTCATTTCCAGTAAAGTTTAGGGTTCCATCGTCTATTTTATACTATGATTAAAAGCTGTTAGCCACACCATTCCCTCCCTCAGTTGTGTTTGCAGCAGGGAATACCCATCATAAGAAGTTTGGCCTTAGGTGACCTTTAGTAATGTTTTACAGGGTGGCAATTGGTGATGAAGCATTGTCTTATCTGGTGTTTGCTTGGCAACATAGCCAGTAAAATGATAACTGCATGGCAATGTATGACTATTGTCTAGCTCACTCTGAAGATTCAAATAATCATTTACAGGTTAGATTGGGTTTCTAGAGATTAAACATTGCATCAAATAGGGGGTCTGGTCTCAAACTGACAATTGAAATTCTGAACTGATTGAGAATCGCCTTTTCTGCCTTCAATGTCTGTGTCGACATACACAATATGTAACTCAACTGTTCGCTATTTGGGAACAGGTTTGACAAAACTAGTCTATCACAAAAATAAATTAAATAAAAATGTAATGTTATACATAAAAAATCACAGTGATAGAGCTATACAGTATGCTAGTAAATCTGCTATTTCCATGATTGTTTGAGCCCCCAGAATAGAATACTAGTTTTGTGTTTAACATGCCTCCTTCACTTTGTACTTCAATATCTCTATCTATGAGGCTGTTTGCGTATGAAATGCATCCACTAGTAGTATATTATAGTAGTCAAAGTACATTATACTATTGCTTTTCATGATTGTTTGATGTTATAGTGGCAAACTGTTGACAAGTCCAAACCCATCCCAGAAAAACTGGCAGGAATACTGAGCGAGGTTTGGGTGTGCCAGATTTGCATGAACCATTGATAGGAGGACAGAGAGATAAACATACAGGCACCAGTTATCTGGGCATAATGAAAGAAGTAATGCTACCGTTCATTTATCCGAAGGTATGTGGCAGTATAAATCCTGAGTAAGTTCTGTTAACTACATGGTCTACAAGCGCAGAAGCAGAATACAGCACAACACGCTGTGAGCTCGTAGATCAGCTTGTTCAGAATGGTACTGGGATTACTGGCATGCAACCAAGCAAATATAAAATGAGCTTAATCAACCCCAGGTATAGCCTCAACACCCAGGCTCTCATTTTCGTTCGCCTTGCGCGAAAACGGAAAGCCTGGACTAACGCACGTTGGAAAGTGGCCTTCAAGTGGGAGTGAACCTTCCGGGGTGGGTGTCGCTCTAAATGATGTGACGTAGAACAGCAGTGGACGGGCGCGGGAGGGGCCGGGGATGACGACACGTTCGTGAGATCAAATCAGAGCGCAGCACTTCCGCCGTGTGGATCCCACGACACCCCCGCCCCCCAAGGCCAAAATCATTGAGGGCTAGACCAGGCTACCCCAGGTACAATCACCTGAGGTTGACTCTAAAATGCCTTCTAAATCCAGACCTAAGTTTTCTGAAGCACTTCAAATATTTATATATAAAACCTAATAATCCTAAAGTTTCCTGTAAAGCGTGATCAAGTTTTGTGACCTCTTTTTTTTTGTAAGAATGCATGAACATTATTTGAATAGGCATGTTTGTAGATCATTGACTTGCTGGAAAAAAAAATCAGTTGAAATCACACTTGTGATATTAACTTTAAGTACTCCCTAGTAATGTAAGAATATTGTCAAACTAGCACTAGCAATCGGCATCCATGACGTTACCCGTGGGTGCTTTGCCTTTTGTAATGCTACACAGTTTTTCTGGGAGCTTGTTCATTCATTGGGATAATCAGGTGAACCCCAGTTCCAACTTGCTGCCACTAAAGCTTTGCCATTGATCTTATACTTACTCATTATCTTCCAGTTGTGCAGGATGTTTGAACTCAGAACTGGGATGCTGAGGCCCATGTGTTTAGGATCTCACCTAGCTTGTATGATTTAATTCAAATAAAGTTCACCTAACATGCATGTTGTGTTAGCAGCTTTTTTTCATATGACTGTCACCAGGACACAGAATGAGGTCACTGCTTTATGTGTTCACAACCTTTCAAGCTGTCCATCTTGCGAAAACCTCAATACACCACCGTGTCTAAGAAGCTACCACTACATAATTTATTCAATGGGTTTTCCCACCACATTTTAACTGCTCTACCAATGAAAATTATGTTTTGTGATCATGTTTTCTTTTTCTGCAATATTAAAGTAAAATGGTAATATCATTTTCTAAGATCCAAGTGAGGGATTCAACTGAACAAATTGATAAAAAAAAAAATATATATATAACAAATATTACAGTGTAACTTATGGAATTACTTACTCTGAAATGAGGTTTATTTTTTCCTCACTCTGAATAAAATAATCAACCTGTATGCTTAAAGTTTGAGTCAGTAGTCACTTATCTAACTACTATATTTTTACATTTCATTTTTACATTCATTCAAAAGCAATACTGTACTACACAACATGGAAGTTGCAGATGGCAGTCAGTATTTATTGGCTTCTTGATTTTTGCCAGTAGAATTGGTCTTGTGTACTTCCATTTCCAGAGTTAAGTTTCATTTTTGCATACAGATGGGTATGGTTTTAGAAGATGCATATAATCAGTGTAAAATGTGATCTTTACTGTCCACGGATCGTTAATTTCACCACACATGTTGGATTTAAATATAATCAGAGTATAAATTCAATGTAAATCTCAAGTATTCAAGTTATACATCAAGCGTTTTGAGTGGAGAGGCAGTGTCCTACTTAGACCCTCCGTTTCATCTGGAGGGGGACATTGTTCCTCAGGGGAGTATCCACAAGCAGCCATTTTACTGTAATAGAAAAAAGCATTTGAAGGACATGTTTTATCTTTGTTTCAGTGTTCATGAGGTTTTGGTGACAACAAACTGATTATGGCACTTTGTTGTCTGATTGTCATTTGCAACTATTGGTCCAGCAGTTATGTTGGTTTTCTTGTCTGTTTGATGGAGGCTTGGTCTGTTCAGAGATGTCTAAAACATTGAATGGCTGATATATCTAAACAGTTTGCAGTTATTGTTCTGTCCCAATTTTGTAAGTGTATTTAAGCCATACTCAAAAACAATGGCAAATCTACAAGCCGACATTGCAAGCTTTGTAAATGGTCTAATTGACATGACAAGTGTAACTCCAAGTTGAAAGTTATGACGTCTATAATCATTGTTAGAAAAAAAAATGTACTTCTGGGCAGAAGATTATCCAAAACAACAGTAATCTGTCTAGCACTCTCCAAAACCTTGGCATCAGAGATCATATACCTAAACCCTAGTATCTAACTTGTCTTGTCTGTTTGCATCTCCAGTGCAAAGATGGATAAGAACGACCTGGTTCAGAAGGCCAAGTTGGCGGAGCAGGCAGAGCGCTATGATGACATGGCGGCCGCCATGAAGGCTGTGACAGAACAGGGTCAGGAGCTCAGCAACGAGGAGCGTAACCTGCTGTCTGTCGCCTACAAGAACGTGGTACGTAGGGGTCTAACACATGCACACACACACACAGGTTTTCATGTACTGTAAAGACAAGAAATAAGCATGCATATAAGGCAGTGGTTCTCAAACTTGTTTTATTTTAGGAACCCCCTTGACACAAAACACAAAATGATACTATACAATGGTGCATGCGTGCCGTGAAGTCCTCCTGCAGTAGAAGGGAGTCAGACTTGATCTGCCTGGGGCATAACATTGCAAAGGCAGATAAAGACTACCTACGTGAGGCTACCCCTAATCAGTATATGACCTGTGCCATTAGAAGGGTAGGTCATTTAGGCCATGGATGGTTGAACTGGCCAGTTGCCCCCATGATTCTTCCCTGGGTTGTCAATCACCATGTTGTCGCATCTCTCTTTTCTAGAATCAAGATACCAAGGTCAGGATGGTGAAGTCATAAAGCCATGTGTCTTTTTCAGTTCAAGGGTTCCTGCAGTCCGTTAAGCATGTCGCTGACATCACATCAATCTTTGGTGTGTTCGTCCTTACCATTTCCGGGGGGGGGGGGGGGGCATTGCTCAGCTACAACTAACCGGTGCTTCTTAAAACAAGCCTGTGGCAGGTTACAACTACACTGGCGGATTGAAACTAATACAGTATGTGGTAGATTATAACAATGCTGTGGCAGTTTAAAGCTAGGTTAGGTTTTGGGTAGGGTGTTGGACCGTTGGACTCTGGTGTTTCAGCAGCATCATTTGAACTCAATGAAATACAACAATTTGATTCCTCATTATGTAGACTAATTGATTTCTGGAGCCATTAGTAACTGACAGTTTTGCTAATGAATGCATACGTACACTGAGCTGACATTATTGACCAACTCCACCCTTGCATACAGTACCTACATTCAATGACACATACGGTATGCTATGTACACATAATAATCTTGAGTATACATATGTTCCTGACATTCAGTCTTATTGACTTCAGTCCACACTTCTGTGCTCCATTGCCTACAAGAAGCCAACACAGGCAATGCCATAGCCTATTATGTAAACATTGAGCGTGGCATAGAAGAGCACACACTGGTAAGAGACTTAGTGGATTTATAACCCACTGACTTTGTTACTTATTTAAAAGCCTCCATCCATTTTCAAAGCTAATTCGAAGTCACTCCTGCTGTGTGTATGTGTTTATCGATTGTGCAGCAATGCCAGAGTTGCATTCTGCATAAGTTGACTCACTGCACTAAAAGAACATTACTGTAAAGTGAAGTGTCTGTCAAGAGTGTCAGACAGAAACAGGACAGGAGTCCTTCAAACACCTATCCTGACCTGCAGATGTTTATGTCTGGGTTTCCTAAATATTCAACAACGAAAAGTATAAATGATCTGGTGACTAAATAATTCAAGCTCTCTCCACACAAACGATTTGTAACGCAAAATTGTGTAGATTGATCTTTTATTGTTTTTTTTTCTTTGACACATTTGGTGTACTTCACCGCCTTCTTCCATAACTATCGTGCATGCTACTACTGTTGTGTGTACGAGCCAGGTGGGTGCACGGCGTTCGTCCTGGCGAGTGATCTCCAGCATCGAACAGAAGACAGAGGGCAGTGAGAAGAAACAGCAGATGGCCCGCGAGTACCGAGAGAAAATAGAAACAGAGCTACAAGACATCTGCAACGACGTGCTGGTGAGGAGGATGGGTAGAATGATGGGAGGGTAGAGGATGGGAGGTGTGGCAACCCTATAATAATGGATGTGCGAGACTGAGTGACTCCAGCAGGCATCTAGCATTGTGCTGACACTCCTGCTTCTTAGTGATGGAACTGTTGGGATGTGTCGGCGTTTATCATTTTTCCAGCTCACTTTATTTAAATCAGTGCGATGACTTTTTTAAAATTATTATTCTAGGGCCAGGCAATATGGCAAATCTTTATTGCAATCCAAATCACGTGTTGCTTTGAGAATTCTTACCGTAACAGAACTAAGGAGATGGCAAACTATTACCTTTGCCCTCATTGCTTTCGCTGTGGGACTGCTTGAGTGGAGTGTATGGTAGAGATTATAGAGCTTTTTATTACATCTTAATTAATGGCCTTCATATCGGCATAGGAAAGAGCCAATTGGGGAATTTCCCTTCCATCTGCGGTAGATAACGGAATCGCCAGTCGGAACAAGCCCAATTTACAGTAGTTATCCTTACCAGGCATCCGTTCATGTTTCTGTACTGTATGTACAGAAACTGTATGAGAGTTGTGTGACTCACCAGAATGGGACGCTTTTTGTCAGCTGTAGAAAATATACCAAAATGTCCAAGCGCTCTCTTTACTTGTTTCTTAGGACACTAAAGTTAAAGCAAGCTGGAAGGTGCAGAGTTGTTTAAACCCTTGGGGCCCCATTTTGTTTATTGACATTTTTCAAAATTGTTGACAAATATGTTGAATCTAGCACACAATATTTCCAAAGGAGTCCTTTGCCAAATATCAATTTGGGGGACCTCGGCATGGATTGAGGCTGATTGAGGCTCAAAGCATTAGAAATACGCTTGAGGGACATATACACTTTGATTAAGTATTAAAAACACTTTTAGGAGTCCATGTTATTCGCGCTTTAAAAGATGCCGGTGGTCAGTCTCGCCTGAGCTCAAACACATGGAGGGAGGGGAAGATCTGAGAGTGAGAACGGTGCAGGAGAGGTGGTGCAGAGTGAGACAGAGGCCCATGATCCATAAATGGATGCATGACCTTGACCTGGAAGGATTGTGACTTTGGAGGACAGGGAGAGAGGCGGAGGGGAGGAAAAACGGAGCATTATGGAGAAGACGGAGGCGATGAGCCTCACAGATGAGAGAGATGGAGGGGGAGGCAAGGAGAGGTGAATGGAGGATTGGAGAGAGGGAGAAGGAAAGGGGGATGGAGATGGGGTCATTTGAGTGGAGGATTTGGCATTAGTCACAGGAGAACAGAGGGTTGAACATGATACCACAGTTTAAAATGTCACTTCTCTATTTCATGAGATTTTTTGCTGAGGCATCAGAAAAATATATATATTATCATAAAACATCACATGCCCAAGTGAGAGTTGCTATTAAAATATGGCCAAACATTAAAATCATCCAACCAAAATGTTACAATACAGAATTGTTATATCCTTCAGGTGCGTTTTCACAATGTTTGTACAAGACAAAATATAACTTAAATGAGCTTGAAGGGAATAATCGGTTTTGTGCGGTTTTCTTTTAATTATCATTCAATTTAATAACTGAAAATAATCAATAGCCTTAAATCAATCTGTGTGTCTTTGTGTGCATCAGCATCTGCTTGACAACTTCCTCATTGCCAACGCCAGCCAGGCAGAGAGCAAGGTGTTCTACCTCAAAATGAAAGGAGACTACTACAGATACCTGTCAGAGGTTGCCTCCGGAGACTCGAAGAAGAGTGAGTACACCCATTTAACAACTTAAACCCTTTTGTTATTATTGCTACATATCCATGTGTGCTATTGCACACATGGATATGTAGCAATACCCCACTGGTTCTCAATGTAGGGTCTGTAGACCACCAGTTGGGGGAACAGATTAGGTCTATTTGGAAACTCCTCAGGGAACCCTCGTTTTCCTGGATCACACATGTTGAAAAATACAGTACATTGACCCTACTGGCAAAATTACTATTTTATGGACGACATTGGTCCTCAATTGCATCCAAAGGGAAGGGGCCATTAGAATTCACATTACAAATTATAGGGAAAATGTAGTATTTTAAAAACACAAACACACAGCTGTTTATGTTTGTCATTAAAGACATCCCCAGTACCACAATACTGTGAATGAATCACTTCATTTTGGTCATGCATGTCAATGTTGGTAAGAGAAGAAAGTCCCCCACATCGCCCGCCGATTGTTGTAGACACTGTAATCTTAGATTGGATGTGCTTGTTCACCCAAGATGTCTCTGTTCGTCCCATTCACGTCGCACCGTGCCCGCCCACTAACAAGCCCAACCTACCGCTACACTTTCAGCTTCCTATTCCTACTGTTTCAGTAACCTCAAAGGAAAGAAGAATGCCCTTCCCCACACACGTGCAGAGTCTGCGCACGCACCGTAGTATTTCTATTATTTCCATATAAGATTCTGGTAATCACTCTTAAACTGTAAACAAGGGATTAAATACAGTAACGAACAGAAGGAGACTGTGATGTTATTCCAATGAGGAGTAGAATGGCAGTTCTGTTTGTAGAGACTTTTCAAGCAACTCTATTTATAAAAATGTCTTTAACAGAAGTGGTTGTTCAATTCAGAAGAATGAAAGGACACTTTGTCTCATTGGTGGTGATGACTCAGGACCTGCTCACTGAGTTTCTCAACTAGCAGACTGGGGCTTGACAGAAGGTCACAAGATGTTCACACAGGGTCACACAACAAAGAACAACTTTATTTTTTGTATAACTGATTCCCAATTATTTTTTCCCCTCAAGGGCCCCCCGATTTGTTATGCATTAGGCCACAGACCGTAACACAGATTGTACGGTCTTTTCGATCGTTTGTCTCAAAGTGCCAAGTGAGACTCGGTTCCACATGGGAGCGTTGTGGATCTTGCTCAGAGTCGGACTTCATGTGAAGTCAGTTATCTATGACAGTGGTTCTTAGTGTGGAATTCCAGGGAGCCCCCAGGGTTCTTGAGGGGCTTCCAGGCCATCTCCAGCCTAATTATTGATGCTGTAGGAACTAGCTGCTATAGCAATTTTCATCAGTTCAAGTCCTTTCAAGTTCAAGGAACAGTTTAGGACATACAAGGTTACTACATGAGAGCAACGATATATTAAGCTCACGTCTGACCCATTGGTCACTGGTTTAATTACCCACCAGCCACCCCTATTTTGAATGCGTCATCTTGAAAATGCTCCAAATAAAGCTTGTAGAATCGTATTATCGTTTAAATCCATTTGATCTATTTTAATCTTTTTTAAATCTCGCTCCTTGTCTACGAAGCAGCTGACTTGATTCACACCGTTGCCATGAGACGCCAGGCCATAAGGGTGTGTTGTCGGCTGACAAGCATCACCATGGAAATAAGAAAAACATCCTGGAGGCAGTCTGCGTCATCACCACAGCCCAACACCCCGTCTGTGGACCCGGTCCACAGAATGAACAAACAATATTCTGATGATTTGAAATGGCTCATTTCATATAAATATCGGCACACTCACTGCTGTTGATTTACGCTAAGTTGAATCCTATAGTTAAATGCAGATGCATTTGTCTTCACTCTTGGCGTTTTTGGTCAAAATCAGCTTTGTTCAAGAGCTCATAAACAAAATATCTGACAATCATGACCACATATATAATGTCTTTTGGTTTAGAAAAAAAAATACTGACCACACACAAAGCTTTTCAAATCCTGTTTACGTTTTGAACCATGAACTGCAGTGTATAGTGGTATTAGGAGAATGTATTAATACCTGGAAGTTAATGTTAGTGCAGAAGTTGCCATAACTAAACTGCAAGACAAAACTGGTTTAAACAAGGTTTAAACTGTACCTTTATTTACTTAGCCATGCTCAGGGGCACTTCAGAGTTGTTGGAGAAGGTGACTGACCATTCACTTTGTTTTTCTGCCGGTTGACTTGTTACAACCAGGAAATTTCTTTCATAAAGTGCTCCACTAACCTCAAGGCCACTGCAAGACATCACAGGCTGGTCACATGGAAGTCTGAGACTTGAATCGTTTAATTTACTGCAACCAGCCTCCTGAATAAGGCACTCAAAAACATAATGGAATGCATGTGAAATTTGCTATGCTTTGAATCTGACCTGAAGTTTAATTAGTCCCTCGCAAGAAGGTGCCTGTCTATAAGAACAAGATCTAATATCTAAATGACTGTGTCTTGTAGCTACGGTGGAGAACTCTCAGGGTGCATACCAGGAGGCGTTTGACATCAGTAAGAAGGATATGCAGCCCACACATCCCATCAGACTGGGTCTGGCACTCAACTTCTCAGTCTTTTACTATGAGATCCTCAACTCACCAGACCAGGCCTGCAGCCTGGCCAAGTCGGTATGTACATATATTTATTTTAAAAATAAATTGTAATTAATGTATTTTATTTTGGGACAGTTTATACTGCCATCCAATGGCTGCCCATAGTAATTACATTTTAGGGCATTTATGTTACTTCTGTTCTGCTTCAGTTAGCAGATGTACAATGTACTATTTGCTGCTGTTGGTATGAAAACTGGTTGCTTGGCTAATGCAATGCCGTTATTGTCAGCTAGCATGGTGAATGCCATCATTGAGATTTACAGTTGATCAGCTAAATGATTCCTAATGGATTTTCTGAAAAACCCTTTGTGTGTCATTTCCTGGATATGCTTGGTTGATAAGGCTACTTGTATGTGATTTCCTGTTTGGGAATGTGACGTCCATGTGTCTACCACTCTGCAGGCCTTCGATGAGGCGATCGCTGAGCTCGACACCTTGAACGAGGATTCCTACAAAGACAGCACCCTTATCATGCAGTTACTAAGAGATAACCTGACTGTATGTAACTATGTGTATACATTTACACACACACACACACACACACACACACACCTTAAAATGCAGTTACTGAGTCTCAACATCAGTAACCCGTTATTGCACCCAGTCCTACTTTAAGTGCTGCATGTTCATTTCTATGTGACACGAGTGAACTGAAGGATCAAATGATTGATTGGTTGGTTTATTGATTGACTGACAGCTGCACGTCCTGTGTTTGTCTTTCAGCTGTGGACATCAGAAAACCAGGGTGAAGAGAATGACCCTGCGGAGGGAGAGAACTAACTTCACTGTTAAATCCCTGCCCTCTTCCTTCTCCTCCCCTCTCTCTTTCTACTCCTCTTCCTCACACACACAGCCCTTCCATTCATCAATTCATTCTTCTTCCTTTTTTTCCCAACCTTCCGGCCGTCTGTATGAACCACCGGCAAGAATTGTGCCTGACCCTCAAAAACAAACAAACAAAAAAAAACTCTCCCGCCCCATTCCACTCCTCCCCCAACCTCCCCTATTCGTTCATTTGCTCCCTCCCTCTTCCTCTGTCACTCCAGGGTAGGCCGCTTAATCAGTTTTCGGTTGGATTTCTGACCCTGCCGCCCATCCTAAACCCTAATTTATGCATTGTATGATGATTACTCCATCTATAAGCTCACATGTCGCAGATGGGTTGGGTTATTGCCTATTACATAACCATATAGTAGAGATGTTCAACAGAACGGTCTCAAATGTACAAATATTATCGCCTGATTTATACTTGGTTCATGCGGTGGTATGACACCCGGGCAGATACACACCAAAGTGTGTATCTGCAAAACCATGGCAAACATTGCTGAGAAGCAGTTGGGCGGCTAGGACAGACAGACCTCAGAAACGATATTTCAATCCCATTTTCTGAAGTACAGAAAGTATCATCCTAAAGCTTTTTTTGTTGCTGGGCTCCTTCGGTGGAAAATAGTTAGACTTAAGTTTAAAACCTGGTGCTCAAGCATGAGTTGGCCCACCATACTGCCACCTGTGAAGACAAGCCTTCAACTGGAAGTGGCAGTGACACAGAACAGCATTACAAATGGCAGGTAGCTGTCCCTATGACACATGCCAAAGAGAGGCAGCCTTTATGGTACATCTTTTGTTGCCTGCAAATGCTTTTATTTCAGATGGAGGGGATACACTTTAATTTGTCTGACCTACAAGCTCACAAGGTTTGGCACTGCGATGCACAACCAGAAATAAATCAGGCTTTAAATAAGCATAGGCTGCTGTATTTCAATTATCGGAGGCACTGTCATTGATGCGTTAACAAATGAAATGTCTGCCACGAAACATCTGCTATCTAGTGGAAACATTAGCCACGATTCAGAGACGATTATTATCTCAACTTTGACAAAATGAAGAACAATAATGCAATCCGACTGATGTCCGTCATGCAACAAAGTATAAATTAAGCATAAGTCTTAGAAATTAAACCGAGGAAGGGAGCTCTTGCTTTCAGTTCACTCACGGTTAAAGCCAGACATAATATTGATACACTTGTTAGTTTTTCTTTTTTGACCAGTACACCCATTTAAAATACTTTTTAAAGTTATTCTTCTGAATTCTCAAACTTTCCTTGCTTAGTTATTTGCTTTTGAATTCTCAAACTTGTCCTTGCTTCGATTCCTTGTTTCCTCCTTCCTAACATTTTGGAATATATTGTTTTCAATCTGTAGTTACTTGTTGCATTCATAGGGTTGTCCCCTCTTCTCTGCTTTTTCTTAGTGTACTGGCAAAAAATGGCTGGTTTTATTCTACTTACAGGAAAACATTCAAGAAAAGTTAATTAAACTGTTCATTTATTTTCAAACAAAACACTGTGATGTTTAGTTCATTCTCCACCCATCTGTGTCTGGACAAAACCCGGGCTAATAAATTGGTTTTGATTTGACATGGGATATTTTCAACATGTCGGGGGCACACAATGTCAAAGTTATTTTCTTTATTTTTGAGTGATGGTGCCATTCTGCTGAGGTTAATACAGAACGGTCAATACAAGGTTGTATTGTGACACTGACTAAGAAAAAAAAGAAGAAAAAAAAACGACAACAACGAGCATATTGATTCAGCATCGGATGTGTAATCAAACATCAACTCATCTTTGTTTTGTAGGTTTGTTTTGTTTGACAGAACTCATAAAGGGTTTGATATTGCTTTGTGTGGTGTCGGGTGTCAAGAAATGGCTGATCTTTAAGCCACATAAGCTATCGGTGCATATTGATGGGCTATTTTTAGGTGTGTGACACCAGCTTTCAAGTAAGTATAAATTTGGCTTAATTTGAAACAGAATGGCTGCCTAAATGGATGTCTTTGATTATAAAACTCATGAGAATTTAATTTAACCTAACCCTTTTGTGTCTGCCATTCAGATTAGGAACAAATAACTGGTTAAATTTGAAAAGCCACACATTCCATGGTGAAGTTACAGAAGGATATTGGATTGAACCCCCCCATGCAGTTGTTGAACTTATAATAATGTTATTAACCTCAAATGTATGTAATTGTTTATGTACTTTCTTTACTTCTAACATAAGAAGGTTAACAAGTTTTTTTGTTTTTGAATACTGTAAAATTTAAACATTGTTAATCTAACTGTAAACTTCAACTTTTTGGAAATGAAAAAACAAAGACCTTTGCACGTTTAGATCCCGAGAAAATCCATGAAATGGTTACTTTGAATACATTCCATTTTGTTTGCTTAATCTACTATTCTATCTCAATGCCGCAACAAACCCACAAGTCTAAAAGCTACTTTGGTCATTCTCAATCTTTTAAATTTCAAGGACACCGGTTTTCTCTCTGCATTATTCCATTAGGCCATGGACATCCCATTTGGACCTTTTTTATATGTATCTCTAGGACCCTTATATACATGTTAATCCTCAGTGTTGATGAACTCGAGTGTACAAATGTCACAACCTGTGGTGCTTTCCAGACCCAATGCTCCTCCATATCCTTCTAAATAGTGGTGGACAAAGTATAATATATTTGAGTAAACTCTTTATTTTCGATGCATGTAAAAATGCTGATCTACAAGCTTATAACGCAACAATTATTTTTTCTTTTTTTTTCCCAAGCTGACTTTTGCTTTGTTACATTTCGAAGACAAATATTGCACTAATGACAACTTCTAGAATGGGGATCTTCAGGATCCAGAGACCTCTTGGGCCCTATTTAAAAGAAATGGTGAAAATGGCTATAAAATTGAGCTTGTTAGATCTGTTATTTAGAAAATCCTTTTAAATGAAAGATATTTGGCATACAAGGTTTCCACCCGACAGCGACCAAATATTGAGGTAGTTGGACATTGGTTCAACAGCATTCAACCAGCCTTGTGCTGATCTTGAAAAGTTCACTGACGTGGTCATTTCAAAGAGTCATCACTCCACTGACTTAATTTCAAAGTGTCACCGTCCATGTAGCCATGGCACTCAGTAGGTATGGCAGTGCTGGACTTATAACAGATCATAACCAATGGGCAGAGACGGCTTTCTCACTACACTAGTCATCTCTTCCTTAGAGGAGGATGTTCTTCGTCTCAGCTTAATCTTTGGGAGTGTCTTCTTTGAGGGAAACTCATCTCTACAACATGGTAATTGTGCCTGCATTGGTTCAGATAATGTTCGTATTCTGTGGTCATTTAAAAAATCCACTGACTTGTGGGTTTTCTTTGCTGCTTTTTTCCCCCTTAAAATATCCTAGCAAACCTGAAGATGTCTTTTGTGTGTACATTCACAAGTATACTGTAGAGTTTTGGGAGGAAACCAACCGGGGTTGTCATGAGTAGTGGTCTAGATTGGAGAGACTAACACAGAGCCTTGAACTTTAGATGTAGTTGATGCATTATTTTTTAATTAAAACTTAAGCTTCCGTTCACTCAGTGTCACAATAATATCCTTGTCGTGTTTCCAGTCTGGGACATTCCGCTACAGTCAGAGGTGTGTTAAGAGACAAAAGCCCTTCATGTGTCATTTCTGTTTAGTTGAGGACAAATGTTTTCACGCACTGAAAGCAAAAGGGGGGAAATGCTCCCACTTTTAATTTTCTTTAGCCGAAGAAAAACAAAACAAAGGCCATTCTTCTGTTCTATGCTTCATAAGAGGGGAAAACAACGGTCCCATGCAGTAGTGAATGTGGCACAAAGCCTGTTTGTATATCTGGTACCTCTATAATTGCTTTTCTTTCTTAATTTCTGTTTTGTTTCTGTTTATACTGACCAGTATTCTGCGTAAAAGAACGAAAAAAAAGAGAAAAAAAAGCTTCTGTGACGGTTTTATTGCTTAGAGCGCACGTGGTTGTGAACATTTTTAGAGTTAGCTTAAAGACAAAATGTATTAAAATGACACAAAAAAGAACCATACCCCCACACCTCTTTTCTCCTCCTGGTTATTGACGTAATATTAGATTTGTGTTTGTCTTTAAAAAAAATAATAAAAAAAACAAAAGAGAAAAAAAAAATCCAGTTCTAGGTTCTCACCTTCCATGTTATAATCAGGAAAAACGAAAAACAAAAAAAAATGTAAAAGACCATTTAAAGTGAAATAAAGGTTTTATCAGTTCTATGTGATTCTCTGTGTTATTGTTGTACTGTGAAACATGTAGGGCAGAGCTTCTCCAAGTCATTGGATCATGGCCCATGCATGTGGGTCATGGTCATGGATACATCTTTCAGAAATCACACAAATATAATAGTCTGGTCAGTTAGGGACAAATATGGGGTCAAGGCTGCAAATCATGATGAACATTTGGGCGAAGTCTCTGAAACGGCCACACCCACTTTTTAAATCCCAAATTCTGTATCTCGGCTCCTAAATGTCACAGAGTCGACTTTGGGCTCAAAGGATGCGGAAATGACATGTTTATATTAGTGTTATAAAGAAACGTGCCATGAAAGCTTTACCTTTTGACTTTCATGAAAAACATGTTTTTAATCACTGAATTGATCACTGTCCAAGCCAAATCCGCTTACCGTATTTGTCTGTATGAAAGTTCTAGATCTACTCATGGGGAATACTAGTCTTTCAGTTGAAGCTTTGTTAGAAGATTAATAACAACCACCTAAGAAACAAAGCAAACTAAAGATACAAACCAAAAACACATGATACAAACACAGCAATTGCAATAAATGAGACATTTCGTCCCCCTGCCAGCACATGAACATGAAGTGCACTTATTAGATCTGCAGCTACACACCCCCGTTACCTGAGACAATGTGTCTCCTGCAGAAAATGTGCTCCACCTGACGAAGGGCTCCTCCCCATCGGTAATCCAACCATCCTCCAATCAACAACCTGGGGACAAAGGAGTTGTAGAAGACTGTTCTCCAGCCATTCTGCCTGGAATGAAGCTCTCAACAGTTGCGGTAGAAGTACATCCTAACTTGGGGGCAGGTCTCGCAGCTCATCTTTAACAATTGTAATCCATCTAGACTGGTACAATCGTACAGACCAGCCTTTCTGTACCAGCTCATTACCTAGGCCTCAATAACTTGATATTAGGGCAGCAACTACGTCCTCTCAATTCAGCATATTCGGTGCATAGCCTATACAAATTATGTGCATATACAAACCGCTCCTGCACAAACTGGTTATGCCAACTGTAAAAACAAGGC
This sequence comes from Benthosema pterotum, assembly GCA_039105355.1. Taxonomy (NCBI): domain Eukaryota; kingdom Metazoa; phylum Chordata; class Actinopteri; order Myctophiformes; family Myctophidae; genus Benthosema; species Benthosema pterotum. The sequence continues at coordinate 17,523,327 of CM076971.1, read as the reverse complement.
TAGCATCTATGGTCACAACATCTGGGAAGAGAATGGATGAGTTCAACCTCATGAACTGACCTTGGTTGAAGGGGTTTATAAGGATTCCCTAGTACACTTTGAGTGTGTGGCTAGAAAATGTTTCGTTGAAGAGTCCAGCATTTCTTTGTGCCCATGTGCTAGATCTTGATCTTCGATCTCGGCTAGGTAGCGCTGGATTTCGAGTAGGCAAGTTCGAGTTTCCTAAAGAATTCCTGATCTTCCTGATTGATGATATCGACATGTCCAGTGCCAGATTTGAGGACCTTCATATGCTTTTGATTACATGCAATCTTTGAAAAGGGTTTTTTACTAGGGTTTACTTGGGATGTTTACTGGAAAAGAGCCCGATAGAAATTACTTGAACAACTCTGGGTGTTTCCATTTGAGCTCTTTGAGATCCTGAAGAAACACTGAAGCCCATCTGGCATAGTGTGAATGATCAAGTGCAAAGAAAAGCAGACTGAGCTACTCGAGTTCACAGAACAACATAATGTAGTTGGCATCCTGAAAGAATCTGATGAAGATAAGAACCTTCTTAATTGATTCAAGAACATTAGTCCAATAGTGAAACATAGGGCTGTTTTCATCTGCCACCAACTGTTCCAAGTTAAACTGTTGTCCTCCAGATGTTTTGGAATGCTCATCTCTCTTCTTGGCCAGGACCACAGCCAGGATTTGAATGCAGTATCTATATCTAGCCTTCTTTATGGAATTCACGTCACATAAAGCAGTTGTCAGATCAGTGATGTTCATATGAGCTGAGGTTAAGATGGTATCCAGGCCAATACCTTTTATCAACTGGCCAACACAGACCTTCTTAAGATGCAGCCCACCCATGAATGCAAAGTATGAATGGGAAAACTCTTTCCCCATAACTCACTGTATCATCATCTTGATGTCATAAAGTGGCTGATAGTGTATGTAGTTGTGTAGCGAAATCCAGCTTACAGAATATTTCGTGAAGATTCTTGTAAACCATATTTTTTCTGTTTTATGGACCCTAAAGGACCCAAAAAAGTGGTTTACATCCCCCCACCCGAACATTATTTTATCACCATGGCAACATGGCGTTGTGAATCAATCTGTCTGTATTTCTGTCAACATCAATTCTCCAAATCTACAAGCCCGATTTATACCAAATTTGGTCCAGGGGTGTATAATATGCTCTAGAAGACCCCATAAAAATGTCACCATGATCGGCCCATAGGTGGCGCTACAGTACCAAATTAAAAATTAAAAATCATGAATATTCACAAACTAATTGTCTAATTTCAATGAAAATTGCTGGGTTTTTGCACAATGGGCTGAGACACAAGCCCTGCAAATTTGACCACAATCCACCAATGGGTGGCGCTACAGTAACCCATTTAGGAAGCAGATGCATGGTCTTCAAAAATTAACACTGTGATTTTCATCTAATTGCAATGTGATTCTCGTCACATTTAAGTATTTTTTAAAGCTCTAGGGGAGAAAGAGGCCCCACACCCCGCATCGAGAGACGTTGTGACAGTGGCATAGCCATAATACACAAACAACACATCAAAATCAGTCCAGTTAATATTCCTGTTCCCTCCTCATTTGAACATTTCACCTTCAAACTGTCTGGCCCTCAACCATTGATCGCAGCAGTCATATACCGACTGCCCAAACCTGCCCATCCGTCTTCATCTGCTTATCCGAGTTCGGGCCACGAGGGCAACCACTCCACCAGAGAGCTCCAGACTTCCCTCTCCCGAGCAACATTGGCGACCTCCTCCTGGGGGATCCTGAGGTGATCCAAGGCCACAGAGTCGATGTAATCCGTCCATCTGGTCCTTGGTCTGCCCCGGGGTCTCCTCCCAGTGGGACATGCCTCGAGGACCTTCCTAGGGAGATGCTCGAGGGGCATCCTAACCAGATGCTGAACCACCTCAGCTGGCTCCTTTCCAGGCGAAGGAGTTCTACTCTGAGGCTCTCCCGAGTGACTGAACTTCTCACTCTATCTCTAAGGGAGATGGCAGCCACTCGCCGGAGAAAACTCATTTCAACCGCTTGTATTCACGACCTTGTTCTTTCGGTCATGACCCACACTTCATGACCATAAGTGAGGCTAGGGATGAAGATAGCTTGACAGAGAGCTTTGCCTTCTGGCTTAGCTCTCTGTGGTATAGCGACTGCAATACCGCCCCTGCTCCTCCGATTCTCCAGCTGATCTCCTTCTCCATCCTCCCCTCAACTCCTTCACCTGGGGTAATGCCTCATTCCGCACCTGGACTGTACAATCCATCGGTTTCCCTCTCAATTTTCTGTATTTCTCACACTGCTCACTGCCATTTCTCCATCCTGGAGAAAGTTATGGATATCTCTGTCTGGAGATATCAATATCCACATGGACTCACCTGACTTCAAAGCGGCACTGAATTCCTCGACATTTTCAGATTTATCAATCTTACTCAGCACGTCCATTTTCCCCCCCATCCATCCTGTGGATCTCATCTGTACCACAGGAATAACCACTAATAATGTCACCAGCATGGACTTTGGCTCCACCATCCTGGACCACTATAGCCATCATCATGGACATTGACAACCCCACTCCCCTCAACAAGGAAAAACGCTCCATAACTTTCCGGAACCTCAAATCTATTGACCCCTCCTCCTTGTCCTCATTATTGTCCAACACCATATCTGACCCTAGTCCACCCACCCCAAACACTGAACTGGTCAATGTTTACAATGACGCACTCTCAACCTGTCTCAATCAACTTGCCCCCACAATGACCAAGCACGTCTCCTACACCCACTCAGCCCCCTGGTACACGGATCATCTACAGTGCATCAACTAAAATAACAGGGTCGTCAACTGGAATGGCTTGTCAAGAAAACAGGTTCATTCCCAGGCTTACAAACAATACAAAAATGCTCTCAACAGTGCATGCACCTCCCACTACTCATCTGTTATTCAGTCTGACAGCAACTACTCAACGCTTTAATGCAATAACTGCATCCAACCTCTCCTCCATAACCTCTGGCATGAAAACCTCCACCTATATCCTTGACCCGATACCCATCACCTTGGTCATTGCCAGTCTTCCTGTTCTCTCTCCACTTATCACCAATATCATAAACACCTCCCTCTCCACTGGCCAGTTCCCCCTGCTCTCAAGCTTGCTGCTTTTACCCCAATATTGAAAAAAATATTGGGGCAACTACTGACCCATCTCTAACCTTCCTTTCCTCTCCAAACCCAGTCCAGAGATCATATCACACCTGTTCTCTATGACTTTCACTGGCTACAAGTCAAACGAATAATCCACTTCAAAACACTCCTGGCCCCATATAAAGCACTGATCAACCTGACTCCCCTCAATAAAGTTGCTTCTTTTTATTTTACCTCTGTAGGCACCCCCATGCAATGTGTCTTTGGGTACTCAAAAAAGCGCTATATAAGTTTGAGATTATTATTATTATTAATAGCCAGTGGGGGGTAGTATTATTAATGTCCAATTATCGTGGATGCACTTTCATTTTGTAAGAGAAAGTCAGGTAAAATCTTTCCATTTGAAACAAAACACTGTCTGCGCACAATTATTTAAGGTTTTTGTAGCGAATTGGTCATTTTAAATATGTTATTGTAGCCACCTATTGGTGGATCATGGTCAAATTTGCAGGGCTTGTGTCTCAGCCCATTGTGCAAGAACCAATTTATAGTTGCTAGTTGCTAGTTTGGACTTGCATCTTAGAAATTCAGAGCATTTTTCTCTCTGGCTTTCAGTGCAGTCAGTAGGCCTATGTTAGGATTCATCCATGGCTCCGAGTGGGATATCACCCTGGTGGTTCTTAGAAAAGCCACGCTGTTCTGATGTAAATTTTGTTTTGAAACAGACTTGTGAGGTATGAGCACATCGGACCAATCCCTTCCCCACTTCCTTTTTTGATACTGGTACTGTTTTGTGACAGCCAACCTCTAGGTTTTGTTTTTTTGCGGGTAGGGCCTGCAGAAAATCATAACATTGATCGCTAAGGCCCGCATAACGCAATACAATATCTCGATGTGGTTCTACTTCACTAATCCCAGTGTGAGTGAATTTGCTTTTGGTTCGAGATAGAGGTTTTGACATAATGGCCAATAACTGGCAAGGTTTTGTTCTATGTTATGGTTGCTTATGTTCTTTGGGACTTTTGAATTATTGTGACATGCAGGGTTGCTGACTGCACTGATTCATGGCTATCTTCCATATAGTGTGTCAGTCACACCGACAGGTTGCTCTGGCGGTCCCTCCCTGGTCGAGGGTCAAAATCAATAGACCTTTAAGTAAGCCGCTCTCCAAACTGCTATTGTCCAATCACCGCTAAGCATAACATGTGATAGACAAACCTCTCCAGCAATAGCTTTCCTATATGATAAAACACATGCCTTGTTGATGGATTTGGAAGACATTTTTAAAGGTAGGGGAAGTGATTTCACTTTTGTCAGTTTCCCCTTCCCCCACGTTAGCAGAGGAAATAATTCCTAAGTTCCCCAGGTGGAGGGTGAATTCTCCTCCAATCAGGATCAAGCAGCAGGTTCACATAATGTAGCTACTCTTGGGTGCCCCTAGTGCACCAGGCTGGTACTACACATAGACATAATATACCTTTACTTTAATATACATACTCTAGGGTACTACACGATGAATTTCAAATCACTTACCCTACCTTTAAGGTGGTTCCAAAAATAAACTAGTAGGCCTATTTATTATGTAAAGTCCATGATATTTACATTGGAACCAATGAGCCCGGCTGGAAAGTGTCCTAGGGTGGACAAGAGCTTCTAAAGGTTAAGAAACCCCTTTGGTAAAGGTAGAGCTCCACAGTGTCCACTAGATGGCAGTAGAGCTGCAATAGAGACCACTGTAAAATTAAATGTAATTTTATCTAGTCAGGATAGAAAACTCAGACAGATGAACAATTGAAAGTCTCAGACAATTGAAAGTCTCAGTGATGAAACAAAGAAAAGAGCAGACAAAACTGGAACTGGAGCACTAAAAATGTTACTGGTGGTAGCTGAAGGCTACGTTCTTCATGCAGTGCAGGACTTATTATCTTCTTTATTTTTTTATTGCATGCCACATTTAATGATTTTTTTGTTTTGTTTTTTATCAGTATGTTTTGAGCTTGAGCTCCCAGTTGAATTTTGGGAAGCCTACTCACTTTGTCATTTTGTTTGACTTGTAGAGAATAATCCTGTCCTCTGTGTTTTGTGATATATTGGATCCTGAGGCAATTCATATGACATAGCAGGTCAAGAGAATTTGTTTGCCACGTGATGTGGCAAACTGTATGTAGTAGATACAATTAAAAAACATCCACCCTTTACATACCAAATCTCATGCTTGACATGATTTTTCATAATTTCATGTTTGGTGTATTGCTTTTGGTTATTAATAATGTTGCTATTCTTGTTACTCAAAGTATGCTGAACTGACGATTGACTTCACTATATCAAATAAAATATATTTGTACAAATGATGATGATAATAACAACAACAATAATAATTAAAGGTAGGGGAAGTGATTTCACTTTTGTCAGATATCACCCAAAAAATATTTTTTTTCTGTTAAAATGCTCTATTATAAGGTGTGGAAACCACATATGGAGTTTCCCCCTCCCCCACGTTAGCAGAGGAGCTAATAAAAGTTCCCCAGGTCACCACCAATTCTCCTCCAATCAGGAGCGAGCAGCAGGTTCACATAGTGTAGCTACTAGTGATGCGCGGGCCGGCTTTTTTTCACAACCCGCCCCAGTCCGCGCCGCCAATTGTCCCAGCCCGTCCGCAGCAGCCCGCCCCGCAAAATTTTAATCAACGGCCCGCCCCAGCCCGGCAGCCCGCAATTAAAGAAAAATGATATAATGATTAGTGCATGTTCTTTTGAGTACCCCAAGCTTTAAAATACTATAGCAGCTATATAAATGATATTGTCATGGGCTGAATAAACAAGCATGTTGTTCAGAATGGTTCTGTAATGACAGTAAAATCGACAGTCTTGGCTCTAAATACCTATGTCTTTCTAAGACGCATGGAAAATAAATAAAAGGCGGCTGTCGGTGATGGATCGAAAACGATAAAACAAACTATGGGCCGCACGAATGCCGCATCCTCCTTCATTCATTTAATCAGATGCAGACCAGCTTATATAGCCTACACTAGCAAAATATGAACGTCTGAAGACTAAGAGAACGTTGGACTTCCCTATAGTATAGCCTACTGCATGCATGGACTTATTTTCCTCGCGACGGATTGTCCCTGTTCTACAACACGGCCACTCAGCGCAACACAGTATCACAGGAAAAAGTCAAATAGTGACTTTTTTCCAGACCCCACATAAAGTCACTATTTGACTTTCCAAAGTCAAATAGTGACTTTCTGAAGAGGGCGTGGCTTTCCTTTTGTCTTGCAAAAAAAATAAAAAATGCATCAAAACAGTAGCGGCACTGATTCGAACCGCCAACCTACTGACTACTGGCCAACCTGCTTTACCTCCTGAACCACCGCGCCCCCTGCTGATTTCAGCATAGTTTTACTGAGATTAGGGTTAGGCATTGTTTTACTGAGGTTAGCGATAGTTTTACTGAGGTTAAGTTTAGGCATAGTTTTACTAAGGTTATGGTTAAGTTTAGGCATAGTTTTACTGAGGTTAGGTTTAGGGTTAGAGTTAGGGTTAGGCATAGTTTTACTACGCCTAACCATAATATCAGTAAAACTATGCCCAAATCAGCAGGGGGCGCGGTGGCTCAGGAGGTAAAGCAGGTTGGCCAGTAGTCAGTAGGTTGGCGGTTCGAATCAGTGCCGCTACTGTTTTGATGCATTTTTTATTTTTTTTTGCAAGACAAAAGGAAAGCCACGCCCTCTTCAGAAAGTCACTATTTGACTTTGGAAAGTCAAATAGTGACTTTATGTGGGGTCTGGAAAAAAGTCACTATTTGACTTTTGACATGTGATACTGGGTTGCTCAGCATTGCAATGTGAAATAACTCACAACACAGGTAAAAAAAAAAAAAAAAAAAAAAAACACCACAGCGCTCTCTCTGTCTCTGTCTCTCCCCCCATGTCCACCGAGGCTATTGATATTACAATATTACAATATATACAAAAAAAGTTATACAACTTGCATCCCGTAACTTGTTGTCATGTAAGACAGCGACTAAAACATGCTAATGCGTAGTCAACAGCGCTTCGTTTGCATTGATGAGCTGGAAACACAGCTGCAATCAATAGTAGGCTATTAAATGCCCATACCAAATATTTGATCATCAAGCCTCAATCATCGCATCTTACGCGATGTACAATAGTACTTTTGAGGCGCGTTCTACCATCGTATCCTCTTGATGTGCAGATAACCCTATTATGCGATATACAAGACCACATTTGAGACGCGCTGTCAGCTTCGCTCTCTCTCTCTCTCTCTCTCTCTCTCTCTCTCTCTCTCTCTCTCTCTCTCGCACATACGAAACCATACGGCTTAATACTCTACTAGCTGTGCGTCCAAGCCAGTCTCCTTTGCGACGGCCGGCTGCGCTGTGCAGAAAAAGAATGGAATCAAGGGCTCCAGAATTTAATTTGGCGTTATCCTGGCACTGTTCCACGGTGAAGTGTTGCTGTAGGTAATGCTGTACTAGGTCTGGTGTGTCCCACTCCATGAACATTCTCCGTCTTCTCAATGCAAGTTCTGGTAGTAAAAACAACTGCCCGTCATCACTAATTACCTGTCAATTTAGGCTCATATTTTCGTCTATTTCAGGGGTTTTCAACAGGTGGTCTGAGGACCACCACTGAGAGGGTAAAACAAAACGAGAGCATGTGATTTCTTTGTTTTATTTTTTGCATGTGCAGCGGGGTCAGCCCGCCCCGCCCGCGGGGTGATAATTACTTAAAAATCATGAACCCGTCCGCCCGCCCCCCGCGGGGGTCCGCGGGGCCCGCCGGGTTCGGGCCGGCCCGCGCAACACTAGTAGCTACTGTTGGGGGCCCCTAGTGCACCAGGCTGGTACTACACCATGAATTTCAAATCACTTCCCCTACCTTTAAATAAATAAAATGAGTGTATGTAGTTGTGTTGCTGTGTGTCGACTGCCCACAGTTTGAATCAATAATTTATGAGGTACTATAAATCATCCCCAGAGGGCTGTGGAGAATATCTATTGAAAATCAATGGCGTCTTCTTCCCAAAACCAACACACTCATGTGCTCTGAACACGGTAGACGGTGGAGACGGACAACCTACTGTAAACACAAAAAAAACTTTAGTCGTGTCCATAGTCTACAGCCACAATTATAGAATTGACTTGAAGTTGGGGACCATGAAAGTGTGACAACCAATTCATTATTTGATTTTCGTATCCTTTTTTTGGTGCATAAAAAAACCCTGTTCAGCTGCCTTGCATGTTGCAACTACTGACAGAGGATAGACGGATGGAGTTGAGTGAGGACAACTAAAGGACTTCTCTCTCCAGAGCGTTGTGCCAGTAGCCACCAGGCTCCTCAACACAGCCTGACCTCCATATGTTCTGTTCTGTTCTTGGAAGCATGACTCCTGCACGACTCTTACGCAAGAATAGATTCTGTATTGTCATTTTAACATAATAGGCTACAACCGTCCAGTGAATCAAATCCCCCAAATAATATATCAATTAGCTAAAAAATATAAATAATAAAATTTAGCTGCTACCTCTTGAGCTGCAAAGCCAACATACAACATTGTGTGTCTGCTGATGACCATAAAACTTGTCTCATGTCATGGAAACTAAGATCAATGGTTCACTAACCATTTACCAATACCATTTAATTAGATGTCTCCTAGGAAACAGAAATGAGTGAAAATAGCCCGACCGATGCTGATACCGAGTTTTGGAAAAAACCTACACCGAAGTTACCGATGTTTTGGACCCATGTTTATAATGAATTAAAATAATAATAATTAAAAAAAAAAACATTTGAAAATTTTCTAAACTTCAAAAATTATTTTATTTTTCAAATTAACAATAGAACACAACATTGAGAAAATGTAAATGTGACTTCATCATTTACCATTTACCCCCCCAGTGCCAAAATTAATGAAAAACTCAGAAAATCTGGTGCTTTTTTGCAGGTGAGTTGGGGCGAAATTGGTTGACATGCGCCAGACATAAAGCCCTCGTTTTTCACCATTTTTGGTCCTCAGGCTAAATGATGGCCAGTTGGTTAACCAGATGTAACTCTTTGAGAGCGTAAACATGAAACCAAATGGACACTTGCAGGTCCATTTGGTTTCATGTTTACACTCTCAAGAGTTAAAATATTCATCATGTGATTTAGCCGAAGTCTACACAACTCGATAATGTAGAAGATTAATGGTCATTTTGATCTGTATGTTATGTTGTTGTATGTTATACTGTATATGCCCTTCCAGGCAAGCATCTGGCGCATTCTACTGCCTTTTGGTAGTGCCACTAGTGCATTTTGGATTTTGGCAGTTGCCAACACGGCTTGTGACTCTCTGGAACATTTTCCTCTGAGCCAGGGAGCCACCTGGTCTACCACATGGCATGCATATACAGTATGTCAGTATGCTCTACGGAGCAGTGATAGGAAGGACATTATTAGCCAGCAGTCTGGGTATTAATGTCCTCCTGATGATCCTCCTGATCAGCCTCAGGAAGTGTAGTCTCTGCTGGGCCCTTTTTAGCAGCTCAGAGGAGTTCACACTCCAGGCCAGGCTGACCCTAACCTCATTTCTACATGATTCCTGGCTCTCCTTTTATAGGAGCTGAGGCAGTACATATAGTTCACATACTACTGTTGTTGAAATAGGCGATCTACAAGCTCACAATGCCTCTCACTGCAAGGCGTTGTGGGCTTGTAGATGAGCTTTATATTTTTTGCCTATTGTCTCCACCAGACCGGAGGCATGTTAAGAGTATGTTTTGCACTCCGTCCATTAACCCTGTCCCTGTCCATTTAGAAACACAATCCCTGGATGCTAAGGATGAACCTCTGCCCCACAATTTCCAGAACAGCCTGTTATAGCGGCACCATGAGGCACCTTTAAACACTTTTACCTACAGGTAACTGCACCGATCTGCATGACTACATTGCATGCACACCCCCTAGAGAACAAACCTTTAATCTGCATTAGCCAATTTTAGCCAGCTTTTGTAGTATTACAAGTTGATTGCTGTAGCTCCAATGTGTGGCTTTGTGTGTTGTGTTTTTGTGCATGCGCACACACGTGTGTGTGTGTGTGGGGGGGGGGGGGGGTGGAGGGGGGGACACAGCGTCGTCATGACAACTAAGTCTTTCCCTCCTCTCATGTTGTTTCTCATTCTGTTTATTCTGGGATGCCACACCACTGCGACAGAAGGCACACACGCATGCACACATGCACGCGCACACACAAATGCACACACACACACACACACACACACACACACACACACACACACACACACACACACACACACACACACACACACACACACACACACACACACACGTACACATACACACACACAGAAGGGAGGATGACTTTCTGGCTGCTCAAAATAGAAGTAACTAGAAATGTACCATGTTGAGGTGCATTGCACATGCTTGTTGCACACAAGTAGGTCATTTGTGGCCTACTTGTGCACAAGCCTGACATACATACATACATACATACATACATACATACATACATACATACATACATACATACATACATACATACATACATACATACATACATACATACATACATACATACATACATACATACATA